>OY744538.1:26006405-26096405 GCA_963556195.1 Sepiola atlantica
CATATCTACAATCAAAGACTCGTGTATTTTTCATATCTACAATCAAAGACTCGTGTATTTTTCATATCTAGAATCAAAGACTCGTGTATTTTTCATATCTTGAATCAAAGACTCGTGTATTTTTCATATCTAGAATCAAAGACTCGTGTATTTTTTCATATCTAGAATCAAAGACTCGTGTATTTTTCATATCTAGAATCAAAGACTCGTGTATTTTTCATATCTAGAATCAAAGACTCGTGTATTTTTCATATCTAGAATCAAAGACTCGTGTATTTTTCATATCTAGAATCAAAGACTCGTGTATTTTTCATATCTAGAATCAAAGACTCGTGTATTTTTCATATCTAGAATCAAAGACTCGTGTATTTTTCATATCTAGAATCAAAGACTCGTGTATTTTTCATATCTAGAATCAAAGACTCGTGTATTTCTAATGTGTTGTTAAAGTTGCTGGTAAAATGATTTGATGATTCTACCGCTCTAAAATGTACCTGACACCTGATGCAATTCCTTACCTTTCTTCTTCTCTGCACCCTCTTTCTCTCTCTCACACACACACAGACGTAATGTTGCTAGTCTCAGTCTCTTCTACTAGTACTATTATAGCATGTGTTCTTCAGAATTGTCTGATTTACTCCCCGCTTCCTTTGTTCCAGCTGGTTCGACTCGTAAGTCTAGTGGTCTTCATCAATTTGCTGTTCAGATACCGCGTTATTATACAGCTTAATATCCCTTACTCCTGATACAAGCTCTGGCCTATCTAAGATTCAGACACACTCTAAGATGGAGTACTGCGGTCACATCTCAGAAGCACAATTTCCTATCTTGACAGAGTACAACATCGGCTTCGCAATCTAGTGAGTGTGACTTCTTCTCTTGTCAATACCCTTTTCTCATAGAAAGGAGGGGGAGAGTCTTTCTCTCTACTACACCGTTATTTCGATGGAAAGCGCTCGACTCAACTACTATCTATGGTCTTATTCACAGCAAACACTCGTCTCTCTATCACGACTGCTAAGATCTTTCCTTTCTTCTTCTATGTGCCTAAAATCAAACTGAATTTCCATGAAAAGAGTTTCTTTCCAAGAACTTCCCATCCGTTACCGCGGGGTTGCTTCCCTGCGGCCTACAATAAATCCAATGTCAATGGATACTTATCATAAACCCTCCTCATAAGTCAGCAGATTGTGTACATTCTATACATCATTTTCCACAAAGAAAATTTTTTTAAAAATAACGCTGATATCACTTAGGTTGCCATGAGTCACTTATAATCATGTAATGCACCGACTCTGGCCGATGCGATTGGTTTTGGCCACCCCTGAGCTGAAGCAAAATAAACCACAGCTCAGAGGTCCCCAGTCTGACACTCAGCTCGCTGGTACGCCAACAGACACGGTTTAAAGATTAACCTTAAAGATAGATAAATAAAAGAAAGAAAAAGTTTCATGAGTCATCAATGACGGCATGATGTCTATTTCTGGCCCCGGTCTGTAAACACGGAACGATTGGGTGTATATGATGAACGCCCTTGTTGAAGCGATATCCCAAAATGACCGGAGATAGGGTGAAGTAGAGTAAAAAAAAAAAAGTGTAAAAGGGAAAGAAAAATAAAATGATAAAAAGGGGCTTTGTATCGCCCTTTTAAATGGAAATGTCAACCCAAATGATAAACGTATATTTTTATTTATGTTTGTAATTTTTTTTTTCCTTTTTTATCTTATTCATTGCCTGGCTGCAACACCCGTTCCTGTACGGGTTCGTAATACAGGATGGCTCCAAAAAAATGCCACCCACGGAATCGATGATAACATTCACAATCCGTTTTGCAATCCAGCCATATTTGCTGCAAATAAATGTCAGTCTATGCCTTACTTGTCCACCGAGTTTCAGTCATGAGTGTCCAACAGCCTTTGTTTTATCGCCGTTCAATGGTATGCAGGGGCACTTTCGTGATCGTTTCATCAGTGAGAAGTGTAATTATGAATGGGCTTCACACTTACTGGACTATAACCATCTATCTGTGGAGTTGTCGCAAAGATAATTTCTATCAAAACAATCCGAAGACTATTCCGGAACTGAAGAACACCATTAAAGTCAATGTCTGGGCTGTGAAACGAGAGGAGTGTGCCAGTTATTCAGAATTTTGCACGTGGTTATCCAGTTGTGCAGTAAGGACTGTAAATTTTATTAACGACTCCATGGGCTGCATTGGAGGATCATAGGCACCATTGTATATGGTAGCACTTCTAAGAGTATTAGTGACAGACTCTGTGGACAAAGGGACGAAACAGTAAATGAAATAATAAGTGAATGCAGCAAACTAGCCCACAAATAATACAAAAGCAGACATAACTGTGTGATAAAGGAAGTCCATTGGGAAATATGCAAAAGTCTGAGTGTGAACATGCAGAAAAATGGTACAAGTACAAACCAGAGACAATATTGAAGATGAAAATCACAAAATCCTCTGGGACATTAAGGTACAAACAGACAAACTCATTCAAGCCAGGAGACCGGGCCTAATAATAGTCAACAAGAAGAAAAAACTGCCAAATCGTAGGTTGCGCAATCCCAGCAATGCACATGGTGAAGACTAAGGAGGTATAAAAACGAAGCAAATTCATGGAACTTACCAGAGAACTTAAATGCATGTAGAACATGAAAAAAATCACTATAATACCAATAATTGTAGGAGCACTAGGAATAGACATGAAAAAATAGACAAGAAAACTAGGATAAATAGAAATAAAAGGAAAGCGTGAGACAATACAACGAACGGCAATGATGAAAACAGCCGAAGGGGAAATCCTTGAATGCGGAAACCAAAGTGTAAAATTTTGGGAATTTCCTTGCTTTTGTACATTTAGTGTATATGAATTTTCATCTTAACCCTATTAAGAGCATATGATTTCAGTATGCTGGCATTTATCATGGAATTGTACATAGATCTGAAATAGTTCGATTGTCTAAAATAAATAAAGAGACATAAAGGAAATTACGGTTTTAATTTTAAAATAGTACGTCAAATACATGTAGAACCATGCTGGTCACATTGTCGTTACTCAAGTCGTCAGCTCATCTCATTACTAATAATTGTTTGTTTTCTCCTGATGAAGCTTCTTTTAGGAATCGAAAATTCGAATTATAAATAATTTTTTTTTTTTTAAATCTCCATTTGATTGGTCTCTTAACCGTTAAAAAAAATTACAAATTTAAATGCATTCAAACGGTGGAAATGTTTGACCTATAACTCACACGTGCGTACCAGGACACACCACTTATATTGGACATTACATACCAGACTTCAATAGGAACAGAAGGATGAGGCTAAGTGGCAACATGTCGCTTTAAAAAAGGAAAGATAAAAAATATTTGTCTGTATTCTCCTGATGAAAATTCATATATGGATCGAAAATTCGAATTTTAAATGAATAATATTTTATTTTAAAACAACTGCGTTTTATTGGTCTCTTAACCGTTTTAAAAATTACAAATTTAAATGTATTCTAACAGTGGAAATATTTTTAATATATATACAGGGTGGGCCAAAATAAGGGTCCTATCTTTAAATTTGAATAACTTGAATTTGAATAACTTCCAAAAAATAAAAGTTAAACTCACCAAACTTTATGTGTGTGTAGACTGACCCTTCCGAGATTTTTTGAAATAAACAAAACAAATTTTAGCCGAAAAACACTTCTTAAAACTTACAAAAACTAAAGTATTGTTTTTTACACTGTTTTGAGTTTTTTAAGCAAAAATAATGTTTTCTAAATGAGGGTACGTTCCTTAGGGCTAATACGGCTCATGCTTGCTTCGGAAGGGGTCCTTTACTTATTCTAAAAAAAAAAATTTTTTTAAATCAATAAATAAAAAAGTTATGAATTTTTAAAAATAGGACCCTTATTTTTGCCCACCCTGTATATGTGTGTGTGTGTGTGCACGTGCGTGTGTGTGTGTGTGTGTGTTTCAAAGTTATTATTATATTTGGTAAACTGATACAGGAAACGTGCATTCTGGCTTGAGGAGAAAGTGTCACGTGTATCTTAGATTTTCAGCAACTTCCAAATTCTTCGCATCGAGTTTGTTTGTTTTACTATTCTTGGTTTTCGGTTTTATTTTGTTCTACTCACTGTGAACATAACCGCATTACGAAAGCCAAGAAATTCATCAATAAGGTCACGTACCCAGTCGAGTCTGGGGTGCTTTTTTCTTCTGAAGACTGATTGCACACTGCGCAAAACAGCGGGTGGATAGCCTATAATCGTCACGTGGTCCTACGCGTCATGAAGATCAAATTGCCTCAAACTGAGATAGTCTTTGGAGTTGTTGTCCACTATTGTCAGGCGCTGGGTAGATTAGGTGGCCACACGTGTGGCAACAAGACTCAGCTTCGTGGCAGACCTCTGGGAACTTCCACGACTTCACCAGTTCCGACATCTGTTCCCCTAACTTGTCTGATTACAACCCCATGAACTATTATGTATGGAGCGCAGTTGAGAAAGAGGCACCCTGTACTGCCTGCTACAATAAGTGACAAGCTGATTGTGAGGATGAAACTACTGTTCATACTCTCACGAACGACACCGTGAAGGTCGCATGCTCTGGGTTCAGATTTCGCTCGAGCGGGGGGGGGGCGATGGAGGCTCACGGGTAAGCAGTATTCGGAAAAAAATCCTCCAAGCGACGCACTTTGAATTTTGAGAATATACAAATTATTGGCCAAGATATTTTTTTTTTTGCTTTCCTAAAATTGTCAATTTTTTCTCGAACACCCTGCATACATATGGCCCCTATCTATAGGTCGAGCTCTCTAGTAGAATAAATAACGATTTCCCATTTGCGTAGAGCAATAATTTTCTACAACGAATAGATTTATCTCAGTGACTTACTATCGTATGAAAAATATATGCAAATAGAGAGAGTACATATAATACTAGTGTATCTTCTACAGCAAGTGGCGATGTTTGTTGGTGCAGGGGAGTAGGTTCTTAGACTGCTAATCGCATTTGTATAGTTTCGAATCTTGGAATTAATACACTTACTACATCTAGCCACAATGATGAGTCGTAAAAGATAAACTCCCCATCTGATCGTTGACACTCATAATTTCTGTGATGCCTAAAAATTATTGATACGGTGTGAATATTTAGTTTCGCCTCCAGACATGACAAGGTCTGTCGCCCGAATTAATTATTGTCTGTAATGTGCTAGAGGAACTTATCCTAGAGCCTTAAATGATATAAATTTGACACTTTTTGGAAAGGAAAGAAAAACCGTCATCTCTTGGCCAATAATTGATGTATTCTCAATGAGAAATAAATTTCCTAAACCAGAAAAATATTCCTCAATTAAAATAGGAGAGTTCATATTTTTTTTTCTTTTTAAACATCTTTTTAAGAATTTAATACAAATATTTTAATACAAATATTTTAATACAAATATTTTAATACAAATATTTTAATACAAATATCGCGTGCATGCGCGTCACCTCATATTTAAAAGTGAGTGAACCGTTAATAACAACACCACGTCCATTTTTCATTCTTACGGACTGCTACAAATATACGGTACTGTTACAACCTCTCCTCATACTCTGACGATGCTAGGTATCTATCGAAAGTATTAGTCAAAAGATTAAAGTAAAAAATGAAAAGGAAAAAAATCTGTTCTGATTTGATTTTATTAATAAATATCGCATCTTAAAATGCTTTTAAAGGCTTTTAGCCTCATTTATTATTAAATTCTTAAAAAGATGTTTAAAAAGAATAAAAATATTAACTCTCCTATTTTAATATATATATATATATATATATATATATATATATATATATATATATGTGTGTGTGTGTGTGTGTGTGTGTGCGTGTGTGTGTGTGTGTGTGTGTGTGTGTGTGTGTGTGTGTGTGTGTGTGAAAAGATGACAGACGGAAAACAAGTCAAAGTGCAGGAGAAAAACAAAAACAAGAGATTTTTTGACCGGTTTCGTTCGTGGAGAACGTCTTCAGAAAAATTTTAAAAAACGATCAAAAAATCTCTTGTTTTTGTTTTTTTCCTGCACTTTGACTTGTTTTCCGTCTGTCATCTTTTCACACATTTTGTCCATCACGGCACTTCATTTTCATGAATTATCGTGTACCTCACCCCATATATATATATATATATATATATATATATATATATATATATATATATATATATATATATATATATAAGAAGGAATAGGTAAAATAAATACCGCGAATTCCATCACAGAGCGGATAAATACGTCAGACCAACAAGACGTTTCTTCTATAAACAAAACTATAAGTTTGTTTATTTAAAAAAAAATACATCTTTGAAAATGGAGTGTTTCTCCGAAATATATAAGACAACAGTAAAAAAAAAAATCTACCTTGCATTGTAAGGGCTTTCTATTGACACTTATTACCTATCACCAATGCTTAAAAAAAAAGAACGAAAATAATTTGAATATATATATATATATATATATATATATATATAAATATTAAATTATTAATACCTACAGACGATAGCGTTTCAAGCTTATTGCTCTCATCAGTTCAGGAAAGTAACAATTTCAGATGGTCGCGACCTGGTTCACAGAGTCAGCCTAGAATCTGCAAGCAGTCGCCATATCCACTCGGCCAACAGAAACTCTCACGTAATTAGGAAAGGAAGGATGAGAGTAATCCGACGTTATGGGAAATGAAAAAGGAAAAACCAAGAGATATTTTTTATATATTCATCAACGTTTCGTCTTTATTGTAAGACTTCCTTAGGTTGATAATTTTAAGAAAAATGTCATGCGAGTACATCGAAATATTGGGTTGACATGATGGGTTGATAAGTACTTGCATGACATTTTTCTTAAAATTATCATCCTGAGGAAGTCTTATAATAATGACGAAACGTTGATGAATATTAAAAAAAATATATCTTGGTTTTTCCTTTTTCATTTCTCATATATATATATATATATATATATATATATATTCCTACACTGTTTTAGAAATCGTTTTACCAATACGACCAAATGAAAGGCACCGACTACGCTACAAAGAACTCGGCGCATTTAAACTATCTCTTTATCATGATGTGTCCCCATTGTTCGTGTTCAGAAGAGAGATCGTCGACACGCATGGCTGATTTAGCGAGTCACTTGACATTTGCGGCCATTATTTACTTTAGCGACAATTTCAGCCGCGAGGAAAACGTCACTTTAATTTCACTAACTTCAATCTACAAAGAAAACAACAAAAAGGTTATTTTTTACAAACGTTTCTTTTTATTTTTTGCTCTTTCGACTTTGATATCTTCTATTTATAGCAAGCGTCGAACCAGTGGCTGCGGTTAGCGGTGGAAAACTCTTGTTTTAGACGACACTCGCTGGAATATATGCTCCCTAGTATTACACTATCGTCGGTTGACCCAGAAGAGGTTTCCTGAGAAACTGAATAGCGTAAACTCTCAAAATATACACAGACATGAAAGAAGTAGATAGACACACACATCAGAAAATTAATTCGTACATGTTTAATGTGTCTGCTACTTTCGCCGACGGCCAGCACTCGAAGCCGTACAAAGCAGTAGTAAAAGTTTGATACATCGATAGCGACAGTTTACACTAATACACGAACAATAAAGGTTTGAGGGGAGTAGAAAGTGGGGTACTTTCACAGATTTGAACCCACGCTTTGACCCTAACCTTAACCCTAAACCCTAAACCCTAACCCTAATCCTAACCTCCAACCTGACCCTGATCCTGACTCTGACCCTAACCCTAATCCTAACCTTAACGACGAAGTCAAAGTTAGCGTGGGTCCTAATCTATAAAGTACCAAAAGTGGACCTTGTAACTCTCGCTTCCATTATTTTGTTCTTTAGTTCTAACATTCCATGAGCGTTGCTTCTGACAAAGGGCGAAGAATTGCTGTTTTCTGGGTCGGAATTTATCAATACAACACTTATCGTTGTTATTTTTTTACCTTGAAGAAGTATTTTTTAGTTCTATATATCAAGTGGCTTCGTGCCTTGTCTGGAGCGAGTTCCATAATAAAAGAAAATGACATTTTTTTGTGTTTCAGATATCTATCATATATCACCATTTAAATATGACACGGGTCAAAGAAGCATTAGCATTCTCAGAGTTTCAGGGGGTCCATGGTATCGGTTAATCTGAAGGGGGCTTAATCATCGTCGAATCGCCTCAAATCTCGAGATTCCGCTTTCCACTGTTAACAGTGTTTTTCCAATTTATCATCGAGGGAGAATAATCAATATTAACTTGCCTAGGTCCTTCAGCACCCTCTGGTAGCGGTCTTAATTATTAATGATTATAACGGTGTCTATTTACTTCTTTCATGTCTGTGTATGTTAGATGAAATAACATAGGTCGATCAAGACCCTCTGGTAACAGTCTTCATTAGTAATGATAATAACGATGTCTATTTACTTCTTTCATGTCTGTGTATGTTAGATGAAATAACATAGGTCGATCAAGACCCTCTGGTAACAGTCTTCATTAGTAATGATAATAACGATGTCTATTTACTTCTTTCATGTCTGTGTATGTTAGATGAAATAACATAGGTCGATCAAGACCCTCTGGTAGCAGTCTTCATTATTAATGATAATAACGATGTCTACTTAGTTCTTTCATGTCTGTGTATGTTAGATGAAATAACATAGGTCGATCAAGACCCTCTGGTAGCAGTCTTCATTATTAATGATAATAACGATGTCTACTTACTTCTTTCATGTCTGTGTACAGCCCGAGAAAATAGACATGTTTTTCACTCAGTTTCTGTTGAGACCTCATGAGTTAACAATTCATATGAGTATATATTTACCTCCTCTCCAGGAGGTTAGGCACAAGGCCAGTTTTATCTTACTCCCACAAGTAAGATGTGACGCAAGGTCGGGTCGAAAAAGTGGGGTTTGAAAAGCCAGCGCCCGAGAAAGCACTCTGGCCATTTAAAAATTGCCTGGCAGTGCCGTCGGCATTCCCCGGTAGGAGCACCTCAGGCAGTAAGCAATAAACTTACTCCTCCCCAAAGAGGGGAGGCAAAGCCTGGGAGGGTGGACCTCCTAGAACTGCACAGGACAGACCCATAGACCGGCGTAAATCAAGTCCCGAAGGCAATGACAATACCAGTTTATACCATCGGAACAGATACTACACTTTGATCTTGGCAAAATGAAACCAAGCTACGTTTGTGCGCTCTTGTTTTTGAATAGCTAGTCATTCTCTGCTCTCAATACATGTGGTTGACACAACCAGCAGAGCAGAAGAACAACAGAAAGAAAAAGAAAATGAAGAAACCACACCGACTGAGACACAACACACGGACGCCATGTTGTCTTATTCGCCCGATAGACTTGAACGAAGCAAACGATGGTGTTCGTGCTGGATAGAAAGCTGAGTGACAGGTTCAAACGATTTTAGTATTTTCTTGTTTTTTTTTTTTTTTTCTTTTTTGTTGTTGTTTTATTTTTATTTTTTTGATCACCCTATATCAATGCCAAAATCACTCGAGGATAAGGGTCAATGGGGTGGAACGATTGGCAGCCGAAATTGATAAATGCAATGAAATAATCCTGCTTACTTATGAGAGGGTTCATGGCAGGTACTTGACATTGGATTTTAAGATGACTATGTTGTAGTCAGTAAAGAAGAAGTCCCGCGGTAACGTGTTCCACAGACGGAAAGACCTTACAAAGGAGCTCTGTCCATTTTGTTGAATCAGTACGAAGGTGAAATGCCGTGGTCATTTTACTAATGAGTAAACCACTTACTAAGGCTAAAAGCCACACAAGGATAGGGGGTATTGAGATGGATGGATTATCCGTTGAAGGATAAAGAATTTTAATTCTTCGTTTAGATTTCTTCCTGTCAGTCCAACATAAGTTTCACCACATATAAAACATTGGATTTGAAGACAACTATGTTGTAGTCAGTAGAGAAGCAACACATAGAAAATGTTGTGGGAGAAATTTCTACATAACAAGTTTCTCCAGCCCCCAGGAGTGTCTACGTATTCATCAATCTAACGCCCCCCGATGGCTGTGGTTAAACCCCGGCCCAATAAACATTTCTAAGCTCAACTGACAAATTTCTCTCACGTGACAAAAAAAAAATGAAATCGTCAACTCATTCTCCACCGTTTCGACAGGAAATAGCTGGACCTATTACCCCGAACCTTACACTCAGAATTATAGGTGTCCAACAATAGTAGCTAGAAAAGTTACTCTACATTATTTTTGACTAGCATGGGCAACCGGCGTTGCCCATGAGAGTAGTAAGTAATTGATTTCCTACTGTTGTCAAATCGTGAAGTAAAAAACAAATCTAGGTAAAAACTTACATAAAACATGCAAATTTGCCAGTTGAATCTAACTTTAAAAAAAACGATTACGTAAGTAAAATTTTACAAAAAAATGCGGGAGATAATTTTTACTAAAAAACTAAACTAATCTCTCCTTCCCTCTCTCTCTCTCTCTCACACACACTCTCTCTCTCTCTCTCTCTCTATTTCTGTCTCTTTCCCTCTCTCTCTCCCTCTCTCTCCCTCCCTCCCCCTCTCTCTCTTTATATCCCTCTCTTTCTCTCTCTCTCTTATTCTCTCTCTTTCTCTCTCTCTCTTATTCTCTCTCTTTCTCTCTCTCTCGTTCTCTAGATCTGTCTATCTCTCTCTCTTCTGAATCTGTAAATATAGCATATGTGTGCCCGTAGATTAATTCCTATTTTAATCACAAATATATATATATATATATATATATATATATATATATATATATATATATATATATATATATATATATATATATATGTTCAGAACACCGTCCCCTTGACTAGAGAACATAGGTTAGAATCAGATGACCAAGCCTACATGTGTTTTAGATTGACATTACATGACAGAGTTAGTTACTTATATTTCTTATATCGTTCTCCTTCGACCCAGGACTGTACACTGCTTAACTCTCTCTGAAATCTTAGATAGAGCACTCTCACTCGACTCGAATGCCCAAATACATGTATTTAATGCACACCACCGTGACTGGTTGGGATTCTCCAGCGTTACTGATGCAGCTGGCAACTCTACTTTTAATTTCTCCTCAGCTCACGATCTCTCACAGGCTGTCACTTTTCCGAGCCGCCTTCCTGATCGCGCGGACCAGCAAGCCTCACCTCTCGACCTGTTCTTCACCTAACTACCTGAGGCTTGTGTGGCGAATGTCCATAGCCCGCTTGTAAACTCTGATCACGTTGTGGTAATGATACTTATCACCTTAAAACTCGTCCAAAAGCTGAAGAGCTCAAAACGACGAGAAACTATGAGAAGGCTGACTTTGAATCCCTCAGGGATCACATCAGCGACGCCCCATGGGGTGAAACCTTCTCACCCCCTGATGATCAGTGTGCAAATGAGCTAACCGAATGGGTCAAAGCAGACATTGATGCTTATGTCTCCACGCGAAAATTCTTCAGCAAACCCCACTCTCTTCAATGGTTCACTTCAGAATGTGCAGCTGCTATTGCTGAGAGGCAGAAGGCATTCCGAAAATTCGGCCGCCATAAGTCAACTGCAAACAGACAAAAATGTGTAGAGGCAAGAAATGATTGCAAAGTAGTGATAGATGAAGCAAAGATAATGTATACAGAGATAACCAAAAAACGCATTCAGTCATAGAAACTAGGTACTAATGATTTCTGGAAAATCTACAATAGTGTGAATAACAATAGACAATCGACAATTCCCCACGCTATCAAATCACAACGATTTTGTTTGCACGGCAACTGATAAGGCTGAACTACTTGCCCAGCGTTTCACTTTAAACTCCACTCTGGACTCGGCAAAAAAAAACTCCCTTAATTCCCATTGCGGACTTAAGCCACACTTGAGAACCTGGTCATCACCCCGCCTTAAATGAGACACATCATAAAAAACCTTGGCACCTCCAACGCCTGTAGGCCTGATCTTATACCAGTAATAGTAATAAAGAAATGCTCTGTTGAGCTGGCCCTGTCCTCTCCAAACTATACAACAAATTCCTTACTAAATCTTGTTTTCCTGATAGTTGGAAAATTACCTCTGTGGTACCAGTTTTCAAGAATTCTGGAGATAGAACTGATCCTCTAAACTACCGCCCAAACAGTCTATTCCCGATCTTTGCTAAAATCTTTGGATCATTAATCAATCTAGCGATAGTCAGACACCTAGTTGATGCTAAATTCTTTCTGATCATTAATACGGATTCAGACAAGCACGATCTACTGCATATATGCTAACGGTTATCTCTGAACGCATATACCATACACTCGACAATGTAAGTGAAGCTCGGTCGGTAGCGCTCGATATATCCAAGGCCTTTGACAAGGTCTGGCATGAAGGGCTTCTCCTAAAACTGCACTCATATGGTATTACTGGACAAATATTTCAGTAATTATAAATAAATATTTATTTTAATTACTAAAATAAAGATATATTAAATAATTAAAAATAACAAGGGAATAATTAGTTGCGTATATCAAAAGTGAAAGAAATCCTATATTTTATTTTTATTGTCAGTTATTAAGATAAAGCTTTTTCTTTGCTAATAATAATGTATTTTTATACGTGATTATTCCTTCTTTTTTTATTGTCAGTTATTAAGATGAAGCTTTTTCTTTGCTAATAATAATGCATTTTTATACGTGATTATTCTTTCTTTTTTTTATTGTCAGTTATTAAGATGAAGCTTTTTCTTTGCTAATAATAATGCATTTTTATACGTGATTATTCTTTCTTTTTTTTATTGTCAGTTATTAAGATAAAGCTTTTTCTTTGCTAATAATAATGCATTTTTATACGTGATTATTCTTTCTTTTTTTTATTGTCAGTTATTAAGATAAAGCTTTTTCTTTGCTAATAATAATGTATTTTTATACGTGATTATTCCTTCTTTTTTTATTGTCAGTTATTAAGATGAAGCTTTTTCTTTGCTAATAAAAATGCATTTTTATACGTGATTATTCTTTCTTTTTTTTATTGTCAGTTATTAAGATAAAGCTTTTTCTTTGCTAATAATAATGCATTTTTATACGTGATTATTCTTTCTTTTTTATTGTCAGTTATTAAGATGAAGCTTTTTCTTTGCTAATAATAATGCATTTTTATACGTGATTATTCTTTCTTTTTTATTGTCAGTTATTAAGATGAAGCTTTTTCTTTGCTAATAAAAATGCATTTTTATACGTGATTATTCTTTCTTTTTTTTATTGTCAGTTATTAAGATAAAGCTTTTTCTTTGCTAATAATAATGCATTTTATACGTGATTATTCTTTCTTTTTTTTATTGTCAGTTATTAAGATAAAGCTTTTTCTTCTTTGCTAATAAAAATGCATTTTTATACGTGATTATTCTTTCTTTTTTATTGTCAGTTATTAAGATAAAGCTTTTTCTTTGCTAATAATAATGCATTTTTATACGTGATTATTCTTTCTTTTTTTTATTGTCAGTTATTAAGATAAAGCTTTTTCTTTGCTAATAATAATGCATTTTTATACGTGATTATTCTTTCTTTTTTTTATTGTCAGTTATTAAGATAAAGCTTTTTCTTTGCTAATAATAATGCATTTTTATACGTGATTATTCTTTCTTTTTTTTATTGTCAGTTATTAAGATAAAGCTTTTTCTTTGCTAATAATAATGCATTTTTATACGTGATTATTCTTTCTTTTTTATTGTCAGTTATTAAGATGAAGCTTTTTCTTTGCTAATAATAATGCATTTTTTAACGTGATTATTCTTTCTTTTTTTTATTGTCAGTTATTAAGATAAAGCTTTTTCTTTGCTAATAATAATGCATTTTTATACGTGATTATTCTTTCTTTTTTATTGTCAGTTATTAAGATAAAGCTTTTTCTTTGCTAATAATAATGCATTTTTATACGTGATTATTCTTTCTTTTTTTTATTGTCAGTTATTAAGATGAAGCTTTTTCTTTGCTAATAATAATGCATTTTTATACGTGATTATTCTTTCTTTTTTTTATTGTCAGTTATTAAGATAAAGCCTTTTCTTCTTTGCTAATAAAAATGCATTTTTATACGTGATTATTCTTTATTTTTTTCCTATTTTCTGTTATGAATAAGATTAAGATAAGGCCTCCGTTCTTTGCTTAATAAAATTGCATTTGTATACGTAATTTGTAGGCGAGCCGGACACACCTACGTTTACTTTTATTATATAGATTAGAAACTTCGCATTAACTTTGATCTGACCCTAATCTAGTCGGGGTTTTCTCCTGTTCAAAAGCTGTACCATTAAAAACAAAAACATTTTAAAGAATTGTGAAAATTGTTGTTTAATTGATTATGTTTGTTACAATTTTTAGTTTATTCATAAAAAAAAACATAATTTATCGAGAAAAGAAATTCGCCCTTTCCCGTAAAAAAAACTAGATTACTTCATTGATTTTCTTCGTGAAAAAATAAATTTTCATAAAAACAAACATTCGATGAATGTTTTTCTTTCATTTTTTTTCCTATTAAAAATCCTCTTCGTTTTAATTTTGACGCCGGGTTTTTTTTTTGGTTTTTTTTTAATTAATTCCGCGTTTTCCGGATCTTTACGTATTTTTGCGTCAGCAAAAGTCGGTTTTATCGTGTTCAAAAGCTGTACAAGTACCTAACGCTTATTCAGAACTTCGTTAAAAGTTTAACAGCCGAATTCTCAGACTTAGAACGCAGTTCTTGTTATATTATTTAAGTTTTTCAGATGTTTAGGAGTGGTGTCTTACTCTAGATTGCCATATTTACGAAGCTTCGGTAGTTTTACGGCCTTCTTCGTGTGTCATTCGTTGAATTGAGCATTTTGAAGTTAACCTTTCAACGATTCCGGGGTGATAGACTCTACCCATTCCGCTTTTCGTATTGTGAGACATCACGATCAGTTGAAAAAGCAGACATCGCTGACCACATGGGGTTATAGCCGGGGGTTTGTTCTTGGACAAAGGGTTAAACCTATATGGGGTCCCCCGACCAAAGGTTGTGGGAGAGATGCCTTTATAGCGGCATGTCATTCCCACTGTTCAAAGTGGCCCGACCACGTGTGGATAAAATTAACAGAATAAAACAAAGGGAAGAAAGAAAACATTATAATAATATCTGAAATTATATTAGAAAGAAAGCGAAGGAATAATAAAGCTACACACAAGAATGGTATTTTGCAAAATCAATAATTAAGAGTAAAACATTTATATTAAAACTAAACAATTTATTTGACTAAAACATTGTGTATGGCTATCAGTTACAGAATTCATATTTTTTAAGGAGTGAAAAAGTTCCATTTGTAAGTTCATGTTTGTACGAATGTGTATATGCGAGCGTGTTTGATGTAAAGTGATTTTTTGTGGCAATTGTAATGGGTATGTGTGCTTGAAAAAAAGCTCGTTATTCGCGGTAGGAATTAAAAAATATTACCTACTTTTTACATTTTGCCTCCCTCACCTCCTCGGTCAAGCCGGTGGGGGTGGGTCGACGATCTCCTCTGTGTGCGTTCGACCGGAAAGCGGAAGAAAAAGAGAAAGAAAAGAGGGTGCGTTACTTGTTTTATAGGGAGTCAAATCACGCGTGGTCAAGCTGACCTGTTGGTTCCTGATTGGCCGGAATCTTCGGCCAACGTGTTTTCACGAGATCATTCCCTCTTCTCTACCCCAGATACGAAGAAGGGCTGAGTAAACAAAGAAAGAAAGGAGTCGCAACAAATATCCCCTGGCCAGTTGTGGCGTCCACCATAGGTTATTTACTTTTCTTCTGGTTCTTTATTTTTCTTTCTATTTTCTTTATGTCTCTTTGACCGGATTCGGCATTAAATAACCCGAAAAGGATTGATATGCCGTAAAACAAAACAATCATAAATACTATATGGAAATACGTAATTTGTAAAAAGATGAGTATAGCTTGAGAAACAAAGAAAGTCGTCATACTGTCTATCGAGAGATATTAATAGCACTTTTTGAACGCAATACATGTATCTTATCAGTATTGGTCAAGAGGTCTCACTGATAATAAGTAACAAAAATAATCATACTATTATTAGAGATACACTAGATACATTTATTATGTTTATCTATATAATAATATGCTAAGGCTTTTTTTTCGTAATACGTTATCACCCTCCACCCTTTTTTTAAAAGATGGGATTGCCCAATCGCCGAAGGTGTAATTAGAAAAAAAAGATGTTTTTTTATATATTTCATCTGATGTCATTATCCTGTCAAACGTGAAACTTGAACTAAAATATATTTTCTTTGCTTTCGGGCTAGGGTCAACGTGTAACATCTGTTCTGTCTAGAGATGGTAAAATAATATCGTGGGGGATCTATGTTGGCGCGGGACGTTCATAGAATGGAAATATGTCAGAAACTGCTACAAGAATTTTGGAGATAGATTCCCATAACCAGATATATTCTGAAACTACATTAGTCAGAATACTTAGATAAGTATGTTTCAGTTTTAACAAAGTTGGTACAATAATATCTTGATGCGGGGGGGGGGGGCTCCGTTCACACCGGATGTCCATAAAACCGATATATTTTTAGCACGGTAGCAATATCCAACAGATGAATGATACAAGGTAAAGTGTTATTACATTAGCATGCAATTATATAAGCACTTAGTGAATTAAGGCCTTTTCTTGAAACGTTCGTGAGTTCAATTTCTGGTCTCGGCTTTGATGACATTATGAATAGAATTCAACTGATACGAATTCAAAAACAGCCCCACTTATAATATAACGAAGAGCTTCTCTGTTTGTCTGGGAGAATTTTTGTAAACGTAAGATTTAAGGGGGGGGGGGTAAATACTATTTACTTAATTTCTAAGTCAGTAAAATAAGAACTAAATCCACAGAGTAATCAATAAATAATTACGACGCCGAAGTCGTGATTTGAACTCGAAACCTTAACGACACAAGGTAATTTGGACGAATTTGTCCGACACTCTACCGACTGAGCAAGCGTGACAAGAACGCTAAAGAAATGCTTTTTTAATTTTTTTTTTTTACTTACCAATGAACGATCTTAAAACAAGGCTATGTATCAAAACTGGTTCTTCGATATAGTGTTGATTCAGCGTTCGCGCTCGTTTTTTAATATATTTTTTTGGGGGGGGAGGGCAAAAAAATATATATTTCTTTGGTGGGAGACAATTTTTTTTTTTACTAAAAATATTTTTGGTTCGAAACAAAGAAAATCAATGTCTCACCACCCAAGAACGCTGCAGCCTAGCAAAAATGGACGACCGTTAGGGAGTCTATTTTCGCTAGTCTATTTTATAATAGAGAGTTGTCTGTGTGTGTATGTTCGGCTAAAAGTCCAAAACTACATAATAAAGACCCGCAAAGTAGGTATATTCTTGATCAACTTTACCCGAATTAATAATATCTAAAATTTAGAAAACATTATTTATTCTTTGACATTAAATTGGCACAGATTTCATCAGGAGAAGGGGTCGGTTTTCCAGCCATTTTCATGTACTAACTAAAGGGAATAAACTCTTTTTCATCAACGAGTTACTTCCCTTATGCCGACTCATTCCTTGAGGAATATATATATGAGACAGTTGTCTGTGTGTGTGTGGGTGCGTGTGTGTGTGTGGGGTGTGTGTGTGTGTGTGTGTGTGTGTGTGTGTGTGTGTGTGTGTGTGTGTGTGTGTGTGTGTGTGTGTGTGTGTGTGTGTGTGTGTGTGTGTGTGTGTGTGTGTGTGTGTGTGTGTGTGTGTCCAGAGAGAGGAATGAGCTAGACGGAGGAAAAAAGAGGGGTGGAGAGATGGAGGGGAAAACAGGGAGAGGGGGGAGGGGAGAAAGAAAGGTAGAGAGGCGAATGGAGAGGGGTAAAGCGATAGAAGTTTTTTTTTTACGCCGTGGAGCCTTGCTAGTATATAATTTGATGAACGTGTCTGTCTGTTCGTTTATTTGTAGTCTATTTCATCCTGGTTCCGAACTAACATAAAACTCACATTTCATTTTGCCTCTGATTTTAATTCATTTTAAATTATAGGTAAAATACAGAAAACCATGGTAACTAACGGGACCCCGTGGAAATGACACCGTTACTTTCTTCATCAATCTGTATGAAAAAATAAATTCATACGGATAACTTGTTTGACCGGCTTAATTTTTATGTTGGCATTGGTTTTCGCAGAAAGAATCAACAGAGGAGATCGTCAATCGTAGCGGCCCACGTGATGGAGAGGCAGACAACTATCAAGTGCACATGGAATTTATACAGTAGATATGATAGCGTTTTCTGGCATGGATTAATAACACTTCCGTTTTTAGATAGACACTTGTGCGTTACAGAACACACTTATATACAGAATCGTATTAGCACCGGCGGTGTTACCGGAAATTACATTACCGGAAGCGGTGTAATATAAAGAACAGCTGAACATGAAGGATATTCGAGGTTGCTATGTTTATAATATTTTTTTTATTATCAAGAATTGGTTACTTACAGAAAGGACCTGATGAAGGTTGCCAACATCCATAAGTTAACGTGATACTGTGGAGCCGATTGAATTTGAACTTGGAGCGCCCAGGCTGTTAGTCCGCTTTCGGGAACAATTCATTTCAAAATGGGTAAAATAAGAACCTTTTATTTTAACAACACGAGTATATTTTCAATTTGCATTTCATCTTTAGTAATGTGACGATTTCATTCAAAAAATAAATGCGCGTGGAAGGTGATAACGTACGTACGTACATGAAATGCCTTAACGTATTATTATATAGATTTTAAAAAATTAAAGCAAATTTCCACTTTAAGATCCCCAAATGAGGCTTGACTTCAAAAAATTAAAACTTGTTCAAGCCCATATCTATTTATCAACCGCTTTCGTCGCCGGAGGATATCGTTAACCGTAGGCGTCCACGTGTTGGAGAAACAGATAACTATATAGCCCACATATGGTTATACGATATATATAATATTGCCTTCTGGCGATAATAATGCATAATTATGCTCAGCTGGGTTTTGTTAATTATTTCACGAAATCAATCTTATTCACTTCCACAGAGATAAGTTTTCTAGTAAAATAACTACGAATATTAGCTCACAAAGATCCCAGTGGATGACAACTACTCAATATTATAAACATAGCAGCCTAGAATATCCTTCATGTTCAGCTGTTCTTTATATTACACCGCTTCCGGTAATGTAATTTCCGGTAACACCGCCGGTGCTAATACGATTCTGTATATAAGTGTGTTCTGTAACGCACAAGTATCTATCTAAAAACGGAAGTGTTATTAATCCATGCCAGAAAACGCTATCATATCTACTGTATAAATGTTATGCGCGCTTGATAGTTATATGTCTCTCCATCACGTGGGCCACTACGATTGACGATCTCCTCTTTTGATTCTTTCCTCGGGACGGGTAGCTGCAACATCTTCTTGAAGAAGGATAGCGAAAACAATTAAAAAGTCTGTTACCTGACGAAAGTTTAATGATGGAGTGATTGACGAATGTGAGGTCAGAATTTAACCTTTAGTTAACGGAAGTTGGCGAAACCATGTCGGGTCCGTATAATTGTATATCACAGAAAATAAGATGACTGGCCAAAAGGAAAAATATAGATAGATCTTAAATGAGGGTTTCTGTTTTTTGCCCGATTTATACTTATCATATTATATGAAAACTAGTGGCGAGGAAACAAGGAAAAGAATGGAGAAACGAGAATGTGAGAAAGCCGTACTTGCAATGTTAAAAAAAAGGAGAAACATACTTGAAAAATATCTTCCATTAGGAGATTTTTATAAATAGAATAGAAGGTATGTTATATAACGAAATCCGTTAATTGGATGAAAGAGTGATTGGCGGATGAGGGTGTCAAAATTTAACCTTCAATTAACGGAAGTTGGCGAAATCGTGTAACTTTCGGAAGAAGGGAGATCTTCCTCTTTTCTAGCTGACTACTCAAACTTTTAATATAAATGTATATTCATATTTCCTTAACTAAGAATTGCTACCAGCTTAAATATACGTGTGTGGAGAATGGGCGCTCCTATCTATTCGGTCTTATCAGATCAACTTACCAAATCTGGGGCTACAGCTAACCTTAAAAGTATCAACATGTCAATCAGGGAAAGTGTAGTATAGTTAAAAGTCGCCATGCTCGCTACTTAATAGCTTAAAAGATTTTTAAAAGAACGTTTACCCTAATTCGACTTAAAATAGACCCCGGGCGTAGGATTAGTGGTTCCGTAAGCCTATTTTTAACTATCTTCTAAGCCTGAAATTACTGATCACCTAGAAAAGGGACGGCCATATTTGATTGACGAATTCGCCTGTGAAACTAACGAAACAAATTTTGAAAATAATAAAACTTACAAACAGTTTCAAAAGTTTAAAAATATGCAGGTCGGTAGAAAATTATATTTTCGCTCGTTTGGTAAAAGTTATATGTCGTATATTTTGCTTATTTTCGATTTCTCGCCTGTTAACTATACAGGCTTGGAGCAGCTTCTGTTGCTCAGAGACTCTTGACTGAAAAATACCAGTCGAGGATCCGTTCGCGACAATCAGTCCAGCAGAAACTGGGCAATTTCGGTGGCCTTTTTTCTGTCCTGTTGAGGTATTAGTCCTAGGTAGTCCCAGGAGGTTCATCATCCCAGACCTTGCTTCCTCTCTTTGGGGGAGGGGGTGTATTGCTAACTGCCTGAGGCGCCCCGACCACAGAAACACTTTCATTAAGTCTGACCTTGTGGCTAACCAAAATAAAATACATACAGAGGAGTTTAAGTGCCTCTATCTCTCCCTACCTTACATAACGTCTACATTTAAAATGTACCATGATGTCGCATGATCAAACTAATCCTTCGTGTGTCTCTTCGTCCAGTCTTCAGAGACAAAAGGGTACCCTTCGCGTGGAATTGTAAAGCAAGGGTTGCGCAATCTCTACAACACCTCTCCTGGGTCGGCACTGTTTGATCCCTGTGGTAAGGAGAAGTCCAGGACGACTGGAAACAATGTTGAGATAAATGGAGAGTACAAATATCACCTGGTATTCCCAAATGGTCACCCATGTAGTACTGACCAGGCTCAACGAAGCTTAACTTCGATCATCTAACTGGAACCGGTGTGTCAACGTGATTATGCCGTATGAAGCAATCAGCTATATACTCTCATATAGACGCGCCGAGCAATACTCAAAGCTATAGCCGTTGCAACTGGTAACGTTTATCTAACCTTAACTGTAAAGTTATATATTATCGCCGGGGAATATTCAATATTTTTTATTCGGTTAAAATTGTCCACATTTTTCACTTACCCTCATTTTGCCTTCTCGGAGAAACTCTTGACTTTTACATAACCTTTCCAGCAAGACCCAAGTCTTTTCATTTTTAACATCTTTTGTGTTCAAGGATGTTCAACTCTGAGTTGTGTTTATATATATATATATATATATATATATATATATATATATATATATATATATGGAGATAGGGGGGATTAATTTATCTCACACATGTGCGTGCGTGTAATGGACAACTAAAACAAAAATAATATATTTAAACAAATAAATAATAATAACAATAATCTCTCTCTCACTCTCTCTCTCTCTCTCTCTCTATATATATATATATATATATATATATATATAGAGAGAGAGAGAGAGAGAGAGATATACATATATATAAAAGTATATATATGTATATATATATATATAAATTTTTAAAAAAAATTTAATATGTTGATATTTTTATATTTTTAATATAAAACTAAAAATATGAATACATTAATCACCTAAAAAGTAGTGTAATGGATTCGTCTACACACTTTAAAATGCAGCAACATTTTTGTAAGTAACGGATGAATTTTATGAGACAGACGAACAACACAGGTAATGAGGATTTTTTTTAAATAACTAATATAAGTTTGCAAAACATTTATACGGAACAAAACTTAGGTTTAGTATACGGAACGTTTATGTGTTTGTCTTTTAAGAGAAGTGGGGTCTGATCAACTCTGCTGGGATGCCATGAAATTAAATACTGTCTTGTTTTTAAATTCCCGAAACAGTTTTTCATGGTAAACAACTGATGATTCTTTAAATAATGTTAAAAGCAAACTAATATAATAACTGTAAAAGTTAAATTGACTTACACGAGTGATTTTCCACTGAACGACTTAAGGTTTTTTTTTGGGGGGGGGGGGGTTATAGTTTTAATGGTTTAGAAACTTCCACGATTATATATATATATATATATATATATATATTATATATGTATATGTATATATGTATATGTATATATGTATATATATATGTATATATATATGTATATATATATGTATTATTGTATATGTCTGAACAAAACTATAGCCATCCACATGCAGATTGTTTCGCTGTATCACAGCTCTTCAGTGCGGCTAGACCAGTTAGTGCCTCAAATCAGGATTGAAACTCAACCGTCGAGGTGACAGTCGGCGCCTCTTCCACTGCGCTATCATACGACACTGACTAAACGTAAATGATATCTCAATGGAAATATTGTCAAGTGCCGGGAGCTCGAATTAGTTTTACCCAATGAGCTATGCCTTAAAGCTAATGGCAGTTGGCGATATCCTTACAAATAAGATCTACCTAAGAAAGGGAGCTTCATATATATATATATATAGAAAATGAAAAAGGAAAACCAAAAAATGGATGTTTTTTATGTGTACATCAACGTTTCGTCTTTATTCATAAGACTTCATCAGGATGATAAAATAGAGAAAAAATGTCATGCAAGTACAGATACATGTAGGGTAGACATATTGGGAGAAAAAATAGAATGAAATAGTGGCCACTGCTGGGTGGACGTCTGTATTTGTTGGAGAAATAGAAATGAATGTTGAAAAGAATGAGTGGGGAAAAAATGGAAGGATGGGGTTAGCCAGGACTACTGTGGCTGGTGGTAAGAGAAAGAGGTGGGGGATGAGCAGGGGTAAAGTGGATGGCAGAGAGGGAGGTGAGGAAGAGGGGGGAGGGAGGTGTTTGACCAGATGGCTGTGGCTCAAGATTGAAGGGGAAAAGTAAGTTGGAATGTTTGTGTATATATATATGTGTGTGTGTGTGTGTGTGTGTGTGTGTGTGTGTGTGTGTGTGTGTGTGTGTGTGTGTGTGTGTGTGTGTGTGTGTGTGTGTGTGTGTGTGTGTGTGTGTGTGTGAAGGTGAGAATTACAAGGCAATTCAATTTTGAGAACCGGAATGTGGAATATGGGATGAACAAAAATAAATGACAAAAGACGGTAAATCTCAGATCAATTCATTTATATTTCAGAAAATTAAATATAAAGACAGTAAATTGTAAAATTGGTGGGCTTACTGCTAAATATTTAAAAGTCCGGAATGGTAGAAACTTTAATCATTTCGAGAGTAACAACTTCTTCTGTTTCTAAAAGAAACCAAAAATTGGACCGGCTATGTCAGTTAAAGAAAAGCAAAGAGGACGCTGCCATTCAAAAAAATGAGATTCGCAGCAAGACAAGGCTCGCAGAAAATGCAATCGTTAAGATATGTAATAAACTATCAAGATTAATTAATTTAGTTAATCTTAAATATTAATATTAGGATTTAATTTATTTTTTAATTTATTATTTACATTTTTGTTTTTTATTATAATATTTAATATTTATGTTAAGTGTTGCAATTGTAAATATAGGTTCGGATCAACAGTCAGGTAATGATTAAGGTGGGATAATTAGAGTGGTAAAGAGAGAGAGAAAGGTGGGAGATTATAGTTTCCGTTCCAAGAATTCACATCAACAACAGTTATGTATACGATCGTTTCCGAGACGACAAATACCTTTATTAATATCAAGTCCCTTCATCAACACAGCGTATAGAAACCAAAAGTTCAAATTAAAACAAAGCAGCAAAAATGACTGTATAGTTCACCCTTAATTACACAGCAATTCGAGAAGAAGTGGGAGAGTAGGGATGTCACAATTCCAATCCCCTTTCTAAGGAGCATACATAACAATAAGACCAGACATATAAAGGAACACAATATGGGAAAAAATATCAAAAGTACAAGAATGGAAAATGTGGACACCATTAAAAATTATAAGTATAAAAAAATTACAAGAATATAAAGAAATTTAAAAATGAAAAATATTATAAAATTCAAAATTAATTCAACTGAAAACATTTTCTTTTAAAAACAGAATTTTAAGAACAATTATCAAAAAACTTATCTTAGTAAATGAATTGAATGACTGCAATATAAAAATAAAGTTTAACATTTACACTAAATGATAGTAATTATAAGGGTAATGCTAAAATAAAATAAAACAAAATAAATGAATAAAATAGAAAATAATAATGGTAAGAAATTTAAAAAGAAAAATTGATAGAAATTGAAATTAAAAGATTTAATAGCAGCAAAATAAAAATGAAGTCAAACATTTACACTAAATAATAATAATAATAATAATAATAATAATAATAATAATAATAATAATAATAATAATAATAATAATAATAATAATAATAATAATAATAATAATAATGAAATAAAAAAGAAATAAGTATAGTAGTCGAACATTATAACAACAATACAAAATGAAAAATAGACTCACCATGCAGGTTAGAATTAAATATAGGTAAATAAAATATAATATATATTAAAAAAAAGTTTTTAGAACTGCTTGCCCAGCGGTTTGCCTCCAACGTCCCTTTTGACTCCACAAACCACCCCTTCGCAAATTTCCTTTTGTAGAGAGAAGACACACTAAATGATCTGATAATCCCCCTTCCCATGTCTGTGAGATCATAAAACACCTAGACACGTCAAATGCGTGTGAGCCTGATCTCATTCCTGCTATACTAATAAAGAAATGATCTTATTAGCTAGTCCCTGTTCTCTCCAAACTCTATAACAAATGCATTGTCGAATCTTGCTTCCCTGATAGCTGTAAAATTGCCTCTGTGGTAAAGAAAGAAAGGAAGGAAAAAAGGACGATGCGGTTTATTCATAAAAAAATGATAGTAAGAAATAATAAAGGATGCAGTTAATTGATGGAAACTAAATAAATAAATATTGTCCAGGGTGAAAAAAAATGAAGAAAAGAAAAAGAACTACACAGTTAATAGATAGAAAAGAAATAGAAGAAGAGAGAAAGATACAGTTAATACATAGAATAGAAATTTTTAAAAGACAGAAGACAGAGATAAATAGGTACAAAATGAACAACAAAGAAAGAAAAGAAAGCAAGAAAAAAGATATATAGTCTCTCTTCTATTATATAAAGGACAGTTGTCTGTGTGTATGTATGTGTGTGTATGTTCTGCTAAAAGTTAAAAGAAATACAAACCAAAAAACAACAAAGTTAGTATAGTTTTAATTAACGTTGTCCCGGATGAATAATATCTAAAATTTAGAAAAAAATATTAAATCTCTGGAGGTCAACCTAGCCAGGTTTTGTCAGGTGGGTCGGTTTTTCAGTGTTATGGTGTACTAATTTGAAAAGAACATGCCGACTCATTCGTCATGGAATCTATTATATAAAGGAGAGTTGTATGTGTGTATATCCAGCTAGAGAGGAATGGGCTGGGCGGAAGAGAAAGGGGGGTTGGGGAGAGGGAGAAGAAAAAGGATAAAGGGAAAGAGGGAAAGATAGAGAGACGGATAGAGAGATTGAAGTTTTAATAGAGATATGTTATACTTTTGCCCCGGGTAATGTTAGCAGAAAATAAAGGAAGAAAAGAAGAATAAGAGATACATTTAATAGATTAAAAAGAGATAACTGAAAAGAAAGAAAGAATGAAACAAAGGTAGAGTTGGTAGAAAATAAAGAAAGGAAGAAAGAAAGTCAGAAAGAGCGATAGAAAGATATGATTAATAGACATAAAAGAAAGAAAGGGAGAAAGAAAGAAAAAAAGATACAATAAATAGAAAACAAAAAAGAAAGAAACAAAAAAATACTCGTTGAGAATAAACAACCAGTAAAAATAAAAACAAAGAGAGAAAAGAAAAATGACTGAAAAAAGAAGGGAAGGAAAGAAAGAAGGACTAAAGAAATGGAAATAAAGAAAGTATGAAAAGAGAAGCAAAAAACAAGAGGAGTAATTGAATGATTATGGAAGAAAGAAACATTATATAATCCAAAAAAATATTATGAAAGAAAAGAAAAAATGTATCCATTTAGGCATCAAATAAAGCGGAAGTGGATGTCAGGAAATAATGTTTTGCGCCGGCGCGGAAATGGTGTTACCGGAAGGGACAGCCGGATATTTTTTTAAGGAAATTAAGTAATCATCCCTTCTGTCTGAAAAAACATGGGAAGAATTAAATTGTTTAATTCTGAATTATTAAAGTTATTTGAGTTAATATCTCGGAAGTACTTTATAAGAAACATCGCAATCAAATGATTATTTCCAGGCGGCTTCATGTGATCGGCTTCCCTGTTCTGGAAGAACGAAATGGCGAAGGCGTATCTCGCAGACGCTCCTTTTATTTGAACTTTAACAACCTTCATCGCTGTTTCTCACTTCCTTTGCAATTCTTAGAAGCCATTTCTCTTTTTGAGAATAGTGTCGCTCTCTAGAAATAGGATTTTTATTTGGTTAATGAGCACAAATAAACTATAATGCTCGATCTCAGTTTCTTGCAGCTGTTGATCGATAACATCGACATGCCGGTGTATTACTGTTTCATCTATCCACATAAAATTATATATATATATATATATATATATATATATATATATATATATATATATATATATATATATATATATATAGTCTAAAGAAGCTTTGAGTCATTAAAAAAAAATGTAAAATGCAGTTTAAATTCCCAGACAAACTAACTAAATCCAAGATATTGCAGACTTAACATTCGTTGGAAAATTAATAAATGAAAAAATATAAGTAAAAAAAAAAGGGGGGTTAATTATCTAAGAGTGAAACAAAAACAGGAGACCTTAAGCGTCTAATATTAACACGGGGATCATCAGCTGTTTACCATGTAACTGTTTCGGAGATTTAAAAACAGGACAGTTTTAATATTCATGGCTCTCTAATGGTACTGATTATACGACCATTTCCGCAATAATCAAGTGTCGAAATAATTCAGCTTCAAATATCACTAATATATACATAAATAAATAATAATAATGATAAAATAATAATAATAATATATTACCCTTAAGACTACCGTATGATATAGTAATTTGCATATCAAATAACATTAATTATAACAATAATAAAAACATAATAATAATACTATCTAAACACTACATCCAAGAACCATTCTGCAATATGGTAGCTAGCAATACAATTATATAGGAATTAAAGTTGCATTAAAAAATAAATAAAAAATAAAGCTTAAGTACCTTAGGTACCAGAAAAGTAATTAGATAAGAGGAAGGAAACCTAGCCATACAGATCTAAATACCCAATATATAGTCTAAAGAAGCTTTGGGTCATTAAAAAAAATGTAAAATGCAGTTTAAATTCCCAGACAAACTAACTAAATCCAAGATATTGCAGACTTAACATTCGTTGGAAAATTAATAAATGAAAAAATATAAGTAAAAAAAAAATAAAAAAAAGGTGGGGGGGGTAATTATCTAAGAGTGAAACAAAAACAGGAGACCTTAAGCGTCTCTCTCTCTCTCTCTCTCTCTCTATATATATATATATATATATATATATATATATATATATATATATATATATATATATATAAATGAAATAATAAAATAAGGTGCGAATCAAATTTTATTAGAATTCAATGTTCAGGCAAATCAACATCTTCGATATCTTTCCTGAATATGTTTTAAATGGTATGACTTGGATGGGCTGTATAGCTTTAACAAAAAAAGTATGTTTTGGGCTGATATATTTAATGTTTTATATACTTTATGTATTTTTATATATATTTTTATATATTTTTAAAGTTTCATTTTATTACCTGCAGTAATGTCATTGCGGTAATGGTCCTCTGAGGAGAAGAATTTTCTTTGAAAACTAATGAATTAAGGACTTTATGGTACTTTGCCTGAACATTGAATTCAAATAAAAGTTGATTAGCACCTTATTTTATTATTTCATTTTATATTATGCTATTAATGCTCTATCCAGTATATTGAGCTTCAGTTTTATCCGGATGTTCCCTAATTAAATATATTAGTTGCCTCTTATATCTTTTGTTGGATTAACTTATATATATATATATATATATATATATATATATATATATATATATATATATATATATATATATATATATAAGCTCTATTTAATATTGAACGCTCTCTATAAGCCCATTTTAAATTCTTTTCATTTTTATCCTGTGGATGTTTATTTTACCTGGATTTGCTTACCAGCGCATAAACTGCTTGCACCGAACATATATGAAGAAAACACTCCAATAACATCGGAAAGAATTGTCAATCCTCGGCGTTGCCGTTGACTAACACCATGAAGAAGAAAAAAGGAAAAAAAATATATATATATATATATATATATATATATATATATATATATATATATATATATATACTGTTTGCCATGACTAAGGTTTGTTAAACCGAAAATTCGGATTTGTAAATTATTAAAAACCAAAGGATTAATAAATTTAATTTATTGATATAAATTCACGCGTCTGTTGACTGGTTTCTCAAATATATATTGTAATGAACAATTACGGATAATTTCCTTATTCTAAATTATCTCCCCTTTGGAGAACTCTCCTGTTCGTCTTAACCATATAAATAGTAGCACTAACATTGTACTGACAGTTTATGCTGAATAAAGCTTTCTTAAAGTTACGACTGTTCTCGTTTGTCATTACATATATATCCATTATCCACATTTATTTTCATGGTCTTGGTTTTGAAGGGTTAGTATCACCGAAACGCGACTGCAGTTGCGTAAACTCCACATAATAATTATAGTGAGATTCGAAACCCGGACTCGAGTGGTTGGCGTCCTGTACTCTTACGAATCTGCTGCTAAGAAATAACAGAAATTATATAACATATAAATGAAACTATTAATCTTTTACATGTTTACGATACTGATAATCGAAAGTAGTCAATTATTTTCACGGAAGCATATTGCTTTTATGCTAAGTGTATAGTAGCATTTCCTTCACCAGTGTACTCTACCCATAGAGGAACGTATAAATCTCTATTTATATAAAGTTAGGTATGTGTATGTGTTTATATATTTCTATGTATAAAATTGAATTATAAACCAATTACAGTTGCGAGGCGTAAAGGTGCGCAATGTGGGTTACATTTAGTTACATTAAGTTTTATTTGAAAAGGGGCAAAGGGGGGGGTTCTGATACTGTTCGTGAAAATTGAGATACTTTTGATTTTTATCAAATTTTAACAATTAATATTAGACATCAATTAATATATATTCCCCAAATTTCAGTTTCTTTGAAAATTCAAATATTTAAAATATTGATTAAATTTGATTTATAGTCATTCGACACAATTAAGCAAGATTCCCTGAATTTCAATTTCTTCTTAAGACCACTTAAACTTAAGCCGTGAATAAAAATTATGCAATGAATTTTAATCGACATTGGAATATGGATTCTAGACATTAGGTTTAATAGCATTATATCTTGATTTTAATCCTCGTAAGAAGACTTAAAAGTGGTGGCTGTTCCGTTTGAGCAATTAATGTTAACTGTCTACTATATATATATATATATATATATATATATATATATATATAATCCGAGTATGGTATAAATCACCAGGGTATAAATCCAGGGGAATTGAACCGGGTTTATGAGAGTGCTCAATAAAAATATAGAGCGGAAATATAAATATAAATGATAATTTATTTCATTTTGACTACAACATTGATTTTGTTATTAGGTAATCTTATTTCGAGACCTGAAGATCGTGAGCTCCTAAAAACTGCTCTCGTGAAACAAAATCAATTTTGTAGTCAAAATGAAATAATTTATCATTTATATTTATATATATATATATATATATATATATATATATATATATATATATAAAGAGAGAGAGAGAGGGAGAAAGAGAGAAAGAGAAATGGTAGTTTGCTTGAAGCATTGCTGGTAAACAAGTAAGTATGAAGGTAAGAATTCCGAGGCAGGAGCAATGCAATGTTGAGAACCGGAAGGTGGAATATGGGATAAACAAAAAATGACAGGAGACGGTATAAGTGTATAAATCTCGGATCAATTTATGTATATTTCTAAAATTGTATCAATTTCAGATAAATGAATTTATATTTCAAAAAAGAATTTAAATATAAGACAGTAAATTGTTTTGAATAGCGGCGTCCATCTTGGTTCTCTTCACCTGACCCGTCCGGTCAAATTTGTTGTTTTCTTGCCAGCAGTTCATTCATATTTCGAGCTGCTGAAGTTTCTATAGTTTCAAGAGAAAAAAGATACAAAACATCAAGGAATCGAATCAAGAAACCCATATTATTAAAGAAACATAAGGAAATCAAACATATGAAAACTGATTTCATTTGACCTGTATGGGCCTGATGGATGGGAGCGAGGTTTGGTCTGTAAGTAACATGATTCAAGACAATTTGTTAAACAACAACAAGGTAGGATGGCATCATGATCTAGTTTTGTATTGTTGGAAGTTAGCGTGTGGGTCTTTTTTAAAGTCAAAAACGGGATCAAAATGAACTCTAAATGTTACTGATTTCCTAGAGCAACATTTCTGAGAATGATTGGATTACCAAACTTTAGCCAAATGTAAATCGTTGATTACAGGAAAAACGCACCAAGTGACGCTTCAAAGTTCACCAAAACATGGTTACATGGGATCGGTAAAGGGGGCAGAACTGAAATTATTTTTTATGAATTTTGAAACATAGGTAGTATATATAAAAAGGAAGCTTAATGTGCTATGTCTGATTTACTTCGGGGGAGGGGGCAGAACTCTCCTTTCCGCCTTTAAAAATAAATGTACCTAATAAAAGTCACTCCTTCGTCTTTCCTCTATTGTTGCATGTGGTGTTACCCGCCACTTCATCCTGGGCAGCGCCAGATAACCCTTCTAGTACATTAATAAAACTAATTTAATTATTTTGGGAGGTGTAACATAATCCTAATTTTGAAGTAAAAAAAAAGTAAAGTGGTCGACCGTCGTCAAGGGCGACCCGAAATTTACCTTTTCATTGACTACTACACTGGGATGTAGGGGAGGGTGCCACTCATTTTCCAGAATTACATCACTTACCCTTGATTCTCCGTTCATAATGCCGAGTGCTCAGCAAGCGGCATCAAGTACCATTTTTAAGTCTTTCCTATGGCTCGATCGTTGGAGAGAGGTAGCATAGTCATTCCAAAAAGTGGTGGAAATAGGAGGCCTCCTTCGAAAATGCCTCTCTGTATTCTTATATCTGTCAAGGTTTGTCTTCCAGCTCTCAGTTCCAGAACCCAGTTTTCTATTGTTTTCTTCATGAAGTTGACAATTTTATCTAGTATTTTAAACGAATTTAGGAAAATTCGGCAACGGAAAATTCGGCAAAGAAAAATTCGGCAATGGAAAATTCGGCGATTTTGGCAAAGTAAGAAAATTCGGCAATTATGGAATTAATATCGATTGAACATAGATTTTAGAACCGTTCTTGCAGGAGACATAGTTGTAGATATGGGACTACAGCCCCATAAAGAATACTTATTGTATTATCTTTTTGGTACTTATACAGTTTACGAACCGGGATATTTTTTAGATAAGATTTTCAAGTTAAATTAAATTTTAACGATATCTTTTGTTTATTAAATTGTTAGGTGAAAGTGCAGAATAGTTAAGAAAGCCCCCTCTCTCCATGTTAAGAATGGCTTTCTAAATAATGTTATTATTTCAACCCGGGTCGTTATTAAGTTGCGAGATTAAATCGATCATAATGCATTAAATCCATCAACTACTTTATGAACAAAACAATTTTGATAATTTTGATAAAATTTGTTATGTTTGTTACATATACAATTTGTTTTTACAGAAGATGAAGAAAATGCATATTTGTTCATTGCACGATAATACATATCATACACAGTTTTAATAATAAAATCAACTTGCATAAATAAGAACATAAAACCAATAAAATATATGTAAAAAGGGGGGAAATGTAAAACATATCTGATAACTGCTATGAAGATAATGCATAAAAAATGAGATTCTACTTTTTTAGGCGATTACGTGTGAACACCCTGGAAAATTTAGCAAAAATAATAAAAAGAAAACAGTTGTATAGAATTTAGAGTGAGGGATCAGTTTCGCATATAAATTTAATGTAAAATGATCTCTAATTTTCGGACCATTCTAGCGTTTTAAGGCAGTAAACCAATGTTTATTTTTTTATTTTTTGCTATGAGAGATAAATCTTAGCGTTTTTGAGGTGGTGGGGGACGAGTACTGCTTCTAGATTTTTAGTTGGTTATGTGTGGTTTTACGACCTTGCCACTCGGACTTAGGGTTATTGGTAAAAATATTTTAATTAACTGCTCTTACAAAACAAAACTAGAATGCCCCGGAAATAGGGGATCATTTTACGTTAATTTTATGTACGAAACCAATACATTTCCCCTCTTTTTACAGATATATTATTGGTTTTATGGTCTTATTAATGTAAGTTTATTTTATTATAAAGACTGTATATAATATGTATTATCGTGCTATGAAAAACTAAGCATTTTCTTCATCTTCTGTAAAAACAAATTGTATATGTAAATGTATTTTGTAAAACTGATCAAAATTGTTTTTCCAAACATTATTTTGTTCATAAAGTATTTGATTTTGTAAAATGTTGAATTTGCTTTTTAGTTGTATCATGTCGTTATATTTTCTGTAATCAAGTAGTCAATATAAACAAATTGACTCAGAATTTTAAAAATATCTAAAATGTGTCTAATTCATGGTGAATAGAGTGATTTTTTTTGTGAATTTAGTTTATTTATATTTGTGTACGTTTTACATTTGATTTGATAGAAATGTAAGCTGCTTCCTAATAATATGTATAGTTGTTAATTACTAGTGATTACTAAAAAAAATCTTACTAAAACTTTTCTTGGTAATTATTATTTAGTAGTAATGTTGGTCTTCACGTGTTCGCCCCAGTCATGGACTCCAATCGCATATTTGCCAGGCCTGTATTATGGATAGCCTTGGTTTAAATAAATAAAGACCAGTTCTACAAATTTAACTATTCTTCTTAAATATTGACACGTTTAATGATCACGGTCATGTTTTAATACATACTGTCCTCGTTAATAAGGATATACATATATGTTGGCTCGTATATATATATATATATATATATATATATATATATATATATATATATATATATATATATATATATATATATATATATACGAGTTGAAAAATACTTGTAATCCGGGGTTTGGAATCGCATGACCGGTAGTGAATAGTCATATCTCTCTGCTGATGAGTCCCGATTGAAAAAGGGCGAAACGTATACGTGCATAGATAATAAACAATAGCAAATATTTTTATATATATAAAACTTCTTTGTAATATAGCAGGAAAAATCCCAGCAAAGTGCTCGATTAATTGAGAATTAAAAATTAAGAGCGTAATATTTATTTATTTTGGTACAGAAAATTTATACAACATTCGTACCGTCGGTTTCAAGCACAGAAGGGCTTAGCCATTCGGCTCTCTTCAGCTTCTGTTGTAAGCTGAAGAGAGCTGGATGGCTAAGTCTTTCTGTGCTTGAAACCGACGGTACGAATGTTGTACTAATTTTTCTTATCCCAAATAAATATATATATATATATGTATGTATATATATATATATACATATATATATATATATATATATATATATATATATATATATATATATATATATATATATATATATATAGTCATTCTCAGATAGCTGTGTCGCCGTATTGCAGCGCTTCAGTGTATTTAGACGTAGCAAGTGTTTCCACGCTGAGATTCGAAGCCCATATCATCCACTCTTTAACAAAGACCAATGTATATTTATTTGCAAGTCAGAAAACCACTTCAGACTACTTCACCGCCTTAAATGAATGAGGAAAAAATATTCTACTCTATAATAAAAGTCAACGGTGTGTGTGTATTTTTTTTTTAGGTCATCAGAAATGATAATAATAATTTATACATGAAAAATTAAATTACTAGCGTAATTCTATGATTTCGTGTGTTTAATATCATAGGAATTTCCATGATCAGAATTTATTTCCAGCAACTTCCCATCTGTGGAACACATTACCACGGTGCTGATTCCATGTAGGCTACAATATATCATCAGAAATGATAATAATTTATGTATGAAAAATTAAAATACTGACGTAATTCTATGATTTTATATGAATATTTTAGTAATATAATGGATAAATAGCGAGTGCGAACACTAGCAAAGCATATTTTTTGTTCGTCATTTTTTATGGAAGGTGTACACTAATATATATATATATTATTCTTTGGATGCCTGCTTGTATTTATATGTGCGCATACGCGCACGCGTGTGTGTTTTATGTGTGTATGTGTGTGTGTTTGTGTGTGTGTTTGTGTGTGTGTGTGTGTGTTTGTCAGTGTCTGTGCGCGTGGACATGACCGTGCTGTGACCCTATTTGCCAGTGAGGACACGAACGTAAATGAAAAAAATGTATAAAAACAACAAAATTAGCGCAAAGCAAGAGAATTGACCAACAGATGGGAAATGACCCGGTTATCGCCTGGAACTGTAAGGGAGTGAGGACGAGAAGTTGTGTTTGAGAGTAGATTGGGGGATCCATGGGTTAGGGTTAGGGTTCTGTTAAAATCTCAGTGTAAGGATTAAAGATAAGGTGAGATTGTGGCGGGGGGAGGCAATATGGGCGTAGGGAAGTAAGTAGAAAACTGCGACTAATCGCAAATAGTGAATGCGGGGGAGACGCGATAGGGTGGGGGTCTTAAGGGAAGAATGGTCCTCCATCGTTTTCCCAGTTCCATCTCTCCATCCCTCCTCATCTTACCATTTTTTTTAAATGGAGGCAGACTAGCAAACATTAAATTTCCTTTCTCTTATCTGTGTCAGGGCGAAGCCGATGTATGAGTTCCTAGACACGCCCTTGGAAGAATTATCGAAAAATGGCTCCCCGAACCTGCCCTCTATCTGAACCCTTTCCCTCACCAAGCTCCCTCCCTCCCTCGGCCTCATTTCCCGCTTTCTTGTCACCTTCCAATTTGACCCCGACACGTCATGACACATGTTGTTTTGTGTCAATCCAGGCTTTTTTTATTTTATTTATGTATTTATTTATTTATTTATTTCCTATATATCATAGCATAAAAATAGATATCAGACAGACAGACGGGCAGACAGACGGACTTCTCTCATTCCTATCTAATATATAAAGTAAAGTAAGTCTCTTTATCGTTTCTTTGTCATCGATAGCTTTCTCCTACAAAATCAATATTTGATTCTGGTTCGCCCGTTTTTCTTGCGATAGTTGCATCATGTTGTTAGTTAGAATAAAATGTAATTAGATTTACTTCCTTCTGGAAAATACATTGTCCGGGTCGGAATTATTTTCAAATAGCCGCCATTGTTTTTTTAAACAAGAGAGGGTAACTTTTTATTGGTCTAAAGTAACTTCGCTTTGGTTGGCAAACAAAATTCTTTAAAAAAGATAAACAAAACAAATTGCGCGTAAATACAGTACCGGGTAGCGCCGGGCAAAAACAGCTAGTGTATATTTTAAACTAACATTGTCTGTAAACTGTTCACGTTTTACTGCAATAGTAGATATGGGAGTGTTGCGGGGGGTGAGGAATAGAAGAACGAGTGAAAAGCCAGGGAGCGCTGGGTGACATTGCAGGGGTCTCGTCCTAATATAACCAGCTGAATTTTATAACCTTTTGTGCCAGCCCGGGGAATCCACTCAAGTTTCGATAGGGTCTCCGAAATTGCTGATAAGTTCTCTGTCACAAACAACATTCCCGACGTTTCTTTTTTATGGAAATCGATCCAGACATGGTTTGGTTGTTTTGTTTTACGGCATATCAACCCTTTTTCGAATTATTTAATGCCGAATCCGCTTGAAGTATTTATTCATGGTGTTTGATTGAATGAAAAGGGGGGGGGGATAAAGGAAGGAGGGGGGGGGGGAACGGAGAAGAAGGGAAATTGTTTGTTTTTTTGTTTTGGATTTTGCAGAACATGATTAGGTTTTGCAAAGAAAAAACAATAAAACATCAATGTTTGGTGCATTTTTAGTCAGGAAGTCAATAACTTCAGACAGCCTGATTTCTCCATGTAAGGAGCTAAAAATAAATACTACTTCAAGGCCAAAAACTAGCCAACGATAAGTGTTAGATAGATGGATTTCGACCCAGAAAACAGGAATTCTTCTCCCTTTGTCAGACACATAGCTCATGGAATGTGAGGACTAAAGGACCCATTAAGGGAAGCGAGAGTTACGAGGCTACCGAAAGTAAACCCAACGTCCACTTTCTACACTCCTTACTACTAAAGTTAACGAATACCCTTAGGGGTTACTTGGAGCGCTCGTCCAAAGACACAGTGATCCGAAATACGAAGTTGGTGCACTTATGAACAGCCGAGTCTTTTTTCCGATATATATATATATATATATATATATATATATATATATATATATATATTTATTTATTTATTTATTTTGGTACAGAGAAATTAGTACAACATTTGTACCGTCGGTTTCAAGCACAGACGGACTTAGCCATCTGGCTCTCTTCAGCTTCTGTTATATATCTTTTTTTCTACTAAAAGAGTGGCCGAGTTGATTTGATTTTATACTCATATGAAGTGTGATTCCATTCTCTAGACTGGTGTCAACCCTGCCGACCGTATTTGGACTCTGGACGTCTTATCTTTCGGAACCGACCAGCGAAGACTATTCAACATCACCGCTCTTCATCAGCAGAGAAACGACATTCTACTCAATATTATGACGTCCTTAGACACGACGACTATCAGGTTAGGAAGCGTCACATCAACCCTAGAGTCTGGAGGCAACGTCTGGCAAAAATGAAATCAATTTCACTAATACCCATGAGAAAGATACGAATCCATCTCAACAATCCCCACCCAAGGAAGGAAATAAATAGTAAGTTATACTAGACTACCAAGCGGGAATATGTTGTTCTCGTCCCGTCAGCAATAACCGGGTAAAAATATTAGTAATTTTATGTTATTTTTAGTTATTATAACATGTAGTAAGGATTGGACCATCTATCTCTAGAAAACTGTTACTTAAAACTGATTGTTAATCAACCTCTTTATCCTTTGAACCAGGGGTCCATGTGGACAAGTTATGTATGGATTTGGGGACCTTTACACCTAAGTATGTATGTGTCCAAAGTTGCTATTATCGGACTGCGTATAAAAAGGCCTCTAACACTAAGTCCAGCTCCTGGTCTTCTCATGGCAGAAATATTTGGAACCGACATGAATGGGGATGAAAAGCGTTTTACTAACGCCTTGAAAAAAGTTTGCTTCGGGGTAACAAAGCTCATTAGTCTTAGATGACTGTCTATCTAGAGGAAAGGTCACTTTGATTTTGAACACGAGATTGATGAGGATCCTTAGCCAGATCTATGGAAAATCATACGGAGACACGAAACTGTTCTGTTCGGGGTATCAATATTACCTTGTTATGGGACAAGTATTCTTCTAATTTATATCTATCTATCTATCTATCTATCTATCTATCTATCTATCTATCTATATATATATATATACACACACACACACACACACACACACACATATATATATATATATATATATATATATATATATATATATATATATATATATATATATATATATATATATAAATAAATTAAATTCCCGAAACAGTTTTTCATGGTAAACAACTGATGATCCCTTAAAATAGTGTTAGAAATAAACTAATATAATAACTGTAAAAAATAAATTGACTTACATGAGTGATTTTCCACTGGAAGACTTGGGACTATAATTTTTTTTTTTTTTTTATATAGTTTTAATGGTTGAGAAACTTCCGAGACTATATATATATATATATATATATATATATATATATATATATATATATATATATATATATATATATATATCAAGGGAGGCGCGAGAGCGCTATATCCCTTAATAGACTTCAAAAACGGCCTATGCTAGAAATCTCATTTCTTTGATCAATCATAACTCAAAAACCAATAAACCAAATTAGTTAAAACTTTGCACAAATTTAATTATCACATCACTACAGTATAAATCTCTATGCATGAGTGGATGAAGTGTGTGAGGTGCGCTGAAGAAAAATTCCTACCAGTAAAATACATAGCCCTGTTGTGCTCGCATACCCTTAATGACAAAAAAAGTGTAAACATTTGGGAATTTCCTTGCTTTTGTACATTTAGTATGTATTAATTTTCATCTTAACACTATTAAGGGCATATGATTTCAGTATACTGGCATTTATCATGAAATATATATATATATATATATATATATATATATATATATATATATATATATATATATCAAGAGTTCGAACGCAAAACGCGATAAATCCAATTCATTTAAATTGAGACCATAAACAATAAAAACTCAAATATATTATATCTAGACTTCAAATGAAAGCTGATTTTAATTTAAATCAAAAAGAAATTATTTCGGTATCATATTATGTAACAAATAGTGTTTGGGTGTCGTCGACTGTTGATATGCAACACTTTTTGTAGGGACAGTTTCGTGATTTTGAAAATGGCGTTTATCGCGTTTTGCATTCGAACTCTTCAATATATATATATATATATATATATATATATATATATATATATATATATATATATATATACTTGAAGAACTTGGAATACCAATTAATGTGTCATAATTATTTTTTAATTTTTATTTATTAAATGAATAAAATCATGTATTTAAATGTTCATATCTGAGACTTTCGGCATTATATGCCTTTTTCAAAGCGTACAATATTATATTTTTCATTCTGCTGGTATTAACCACGAGGGTTTCCCATTCGGGGATAGAGCAAAGTGTGCGTTCAATCCTGTTGACGAGTTTAGGAAATTAAAATACGATGTGTTTTTTCGCGTGGTTGGCGTGTATTTAAATAGTAGGTATTGACACATCATAGAAAACATTATTTTTGTAAAGTTATTTGAAAAATTTAGAATACTAAGTAATGTTATAATTTTTATTCAGTAAATGAATTAAATCATTTATTTAAATAGTAGGTATTGGCACATCATAGAAAACATTATTTTTGTAAAGTTATTTGAAAAATTCAGAATACTAAGTAATGTTATAATTTTTATTTATTAAATGAATTAAATCATTTATTTAAATATACATATCTGAGACTTTCGGCGATATACGCCTTTTTCAAAAGGTAATTTCTTTTTTTTTCTTTCTTTTCATTATGCTCGTATTAAGTGCGAGGGTTGCCCACTCGGTGATAGAGCCAAGTGTACGTCCGAAAGTTTCAGATATGTACATTTAAATAAATATTTTTTTTTAAAATTATAACTTTTTTTGGAGTCTTTATTCTTCAAATAATTTTACGAAAAGAATGTTTTCTATAATATGCCAATCTCTCTCCCCCTCTCCTTCTCTCTCTCTCTCTCTCTCTTTCTCACTCTCTCTCTCCATATATATATATTATTTTTTTTAGATTTGAAACACCTACCATTTGACAAAGAGGTCTTCCTCGAAATATATTATGGAACACGGTCACACAGATTAGATCAGTGTTGAAGTTTTGCCTAATCGAGTAAGATTTGCTATATAGGAAAAAAAATTATTAAAAAACTTTCTGAAAAAATATATAATTAAAATCACTTGTTTTTGTCTTACTTCTCAACGCCGGCATATTTCCATTTCTTGCATTGTGATAGCCTTCTAATACTCCTCTATATACGTATTACACACAATGCTTCAAGCAAACTACATCTCCGCATTATATATATATATATATATATATATATATATATATATATATATATATATATATATATATATATATATATATATAAAGATTTTGATGTTTCACTGAGAATGGTGTATACTCAATAAAGTCCGGAACAAGGCCAATAAACAATAACTTTAGAAAATAAATACATAATAAAAGAAAAAAATTTTTTGTTGTGATGAATTCTTTCTTGAGAGAAATGTCTTGGTAAACTCTCCAAATATATACCGCCAAGATTAGAAGATACGAACATCTATTAAATATTTTTCATCCATTTTTTATTTAAAAGAATATTCAGTTTATGATGATGATCAATATCGACTAAGAAAATAACAGAGAAAACAAACATTTGTCTAGTGTGAGATTCGAACCCCAAATATAGCATAAAATATTGGAACGGAAGGCGAACGTTTTATCCACGCGGCCGCCGATTAAACGAGAATAGTGTGTCTTTTTAAACCTACTGAAATGAGTTTAGCGTAAAAATACAAAATTAAACATCTGTTTCTCCATCTCCACAACATCTTAAAGAGTTAGATTGTCTAAAATAGAGAAAGAATAATAAAGAAACATGAATATGAAATTTAAAGATTCTAATTAACGTAAAAATATTTTAGTGAGCATTTATTAAATATTATTTAATTACGCCAAATACGTCCGATTATTTGTCGTGTAAACTATAAACGATTGTTGTAAGTATTGTGTTTGGTTTGCAATAATAGAAAATCTTCAACTGGAAAGGGAACGATAAAAATGTCAAAACATTTGCTTCTAACGCTATTTTTACGTACTTTTAATTTTGAAATTAGGGGGAGAGAGAAAAAAGAGGGGGGGGGAAAAGAAGGTGGAGAGAGAAAAAGAAAGAGGGGAGAGAGAAAAAGAAAGAGGGGTGAGAGAGAAAGAAAGAGGGTGAGAGAGAAAGAAAGAGGGGGAGAGAGAAAGAAAGAGAGGGGAGAGAAAAAGAAAAAGGGCGGAGAGAGAAAAAGAAAGAGAGGGAGAGAGAAAAAAGAGGGGGCAGAGAAAGAAAGGGGGGATAGAGAAAAAGAAAGAGGGGGAGAGGAAAAGAAAGAAAGGGAGAGAGAGAAAGAAAGAGGGGGGAGAGAGAAAAGGGAAAAAATGCGTTACGGTAGAGAATAATTAACAATTATGAGTTTGCCGAATTTGGTATATTCGGACTACTGTTCTCATCTTTCGGCCGATGTAACCTCCGACCTTCACTTGGTGTACTTTGTCGAACTTGGGAATCTTTCTGTCGAACTCGGGAATCTGGACGGAATTTCGAACGGAACCCTTTATTAAATTCACGGGGGTAGTATGAGTTTCTACATAATGACGTTAAGATTTAGAAACGTTATGTTCTTAACATAAAGAAGGCGGAGGGGTTTTATTTACTATTCTGTACCCTCACTGAAAATTGTTTTGGTTTTGTCTGTTTTAAGAACTTCTGACAACTATCAAAACATTATATATCAAAGGAAGGTGCTGATTTCAAATATGTGGTTTGTTTGAGTCTACACACGTCTACCAAAAAACTAGCCAAACATTTTTTAAAAGACTGTCTCACAAAGGAGACAGAAACACCCAAAAAGCATTCCACAGAAATAGCCTAAAAGAGCCGCCAAAAATACACCAATACCTTCCATTGCAGAAAACTAGAAAAAATGAGGTCTACCAACAACGTGCCAAATATTTTCCTGTAAGAACTATCTCAGGAATATATAGATTAGGAAGGCTCTGTAGACTGGCTCAAAAGTAAATCGCTCTACTATGACGAGGAGAGGATGATAATGATTGTTTAAGATCAAGGCTTGATGATCAATTCTTTTAATCAGATAAATGGTCTTAGCAACGATAACAAGTGCAAGTTCTGTCACGCAGAAGTTATTAGTGTGAGCCACCTGACATCCAGTTGTTAGGTTCTGCTGGGGGATGGCGACTATACAATGCGACACAATTGAGTGTGTAAATATCTCCATTGGACCATCTGTAAAAAAACTGAATATTCAGTTTAGTAGCAAGTTCTTAGAACATATACTAGAAAGAACTGTTTGAAATAATTCACGCATCATCTACTATCACTATGCAATCCCTACAGCTACATCCCTAGAAAATGTAGTTGTTAAACCTGATATATTGATATGGGACAGTGAGGGGGGGGGAAGTAGCAACCCTAGTTGAAGACCATGTCCCTAATGATGCTGACTTAAACAGTGCTGAAAGAGAGATAGAATAAATAAATACCAAGGTCTTGTGTATGACATGAAAAGAAACGTGAATCTTAGGAAGATTACCATCATTCTTGTAATCATAGGAGCAACCGGGTTCATGAAAAGGAATTTTTTAAACTACCTGGCGAATATGCTCGGTGAACAAAGTGCAATTGAGCTTCAAGCAACGGTTAGAATACTCAGAGATCTCTCGGTGTGAGTCTTTGAAATAGCGGGTGAATGTCTGAAATCCTACCGGATGCCACATCCCCAGCAAAAACAAAAAGATTAAAAAAATTGATTAAGTTAATAATAAATTAGTTAAAAGAGAAAAAACTGTAACTCTAGAACTCGTGCACTTTGTCCACTACAAAATAACTGCCTTACCAAAAGCATTGTTTACCAAGCCACAATATTTTCCAGAGAAAACGCGAATAACAAAAAAATACTATGTAGGTATAACATCCTTAGATATTAAAAACCAGCTATAATAACCTTAAAAGCACATTCAAGGACTACTGAGAACTCAAAGAAAGCGGACGCTTGCCAATAATTGAGTGGAAAATAGTATGATGGGTCAGTACATGTAGATATTTAGACGACCTGTGTAGATTATGTAATAACAAGAAGCTAGAAATATTTTAAATTTTAAACATACCCAAAACTTACTAAACTGAAGAAGCGATGTTGGAGCTAACTGTAGACATAGAACAAACATTACTTTAGGATAATCGCATGCATAACAAATAAATAAAATAAATCAAAAAAATGAATATAAATCAAAAGTAGAAATGAATTTAAAAAATCAAAAAGAAAAAAAATTATTCTAAACACGAACCTGCTAAAATAAGGTCAACTCGACACATTCGCAAAAGAGATACGCCGCACCCAAACAAAAGAAAAGAAAAAGATGTCAAACAAAAGTTAGCCGGACGTTTGCCTAATAAATAAAACTCAATGCTTAGGGATGAAATAACAACGAATCTCATTGTTTAGTTTGCTAGATTAAACAGCACGTATATATATTTTTAAAAAAACAGGAATAAAAAATCTGTGAAATTAGACTGATGATTTCATACGGGGATGAAACACGAACGCCTCTGTCTAGATTAATTGCCATAAATATGTTTTCATACTTGGTTATTTATCTACCTCCCACAGCGGTACGATGTGACACAAGGTCGGAAAGTGGGATTTGATAAACCAGCATTCTAGAGGAAGAGCACTATCATCTTTAAAAATTGCCTGGGCAGCCCCGTCGGAATTCCCCGGTAGGAGCGCCTCAGGCGATTAGCAATAAACTAACCCCTTCTCAAAGGGTGAGAAGGCAAAGCCTGGGAGGGTGGACCTCCTAGAACTGCACAGGACAGACCCATAGACCGGCGTAAATCACGTCCCGAAGGCCAAGACAATACCGGTCTATGGGGTGCAGTATGCATTGGAACAGATACTACAATTTAATACTTTACTACCAAATTCTACTCACGTATTGAACATAGTTGAAGTAAATATTATAAATCTATACACAATATATTATATCACCTTATAACAGTATACTTGTATTCATTAAATAATAATTCTATATATATGTGTGTGTGTATGTGTGTGTGTGTGTGTGTGTGTGTGTGTGTGTGTGTGTGTGTGTGTGTGTGTGTGTGTGTGTGTGTGTGTGTGTGTGTGTGTGTGATAAAAGTGTTATTTATACTAACATATCGTGACTAAACATCCGGAACATGTTTCAATCGTAGCTTTTATTAGTTCGATTTCCTTGGGCCAAAAATAAGAGTCCGTTCTTAATGTTTTCATATTGAAAACTTAGAGAGTGGACACTTATTATTGGCATGCGGAAATCGAGCTAATCAAAGCTACGATTGAAACATATCTTGGATGTGTAGCCATGATATGTTAGTATAAATAAAACTTATATTATATATAATTAGTTCTATTTATTATTGAGCACTACTATATAAATACAGTAAAGATTCTCCAGATTTATACCCTGGGGACACAAACATTATCTTGATTATATATATATATATATATATATATATATATATATATATATATATATATATATATATATATATATATATATATACAGGGCGTTACGGAGCCCTCCAAAAAGGAGCGCGTTCCAGGAGCACGCTCCTTTTTGCTGGAGCGAAGGAGAGGAGGGCTCATTTTATATTCAGCGGGAGTGGAGCGGGAGCAACTCCATTTGGGACTAAGGAGCGGTGATTTTAGCGCTCCGCGCTCCTCGCTCCAAAATTATTTGATATTTTTTTCTTTTAAACATTAGTTTTTTATTCAGCAATATAAAGGAAAAGAAAAAAATGTCTCAGAGTTTACTCTGAGTTATTTTTTACAATTATATCTGGTAAATGTATATGAGATAGGGAGAGGGAGAGGGAGGGAGAGACAGGGAGAAAGGAGAATATTTGGAGTACTCAGATTTTTACATCTATGTGTTAAATTTTTGATGGGACATTTTCTTAAGGCAGAAGACAGACAATTTGTCACCAAATGTATTTAAAGGCGCCAGTAAGTCTATAGACGTCTTTGAAGTTATTTTCTTATAGATTTGAATTTTTTTTATTCATGACAACAGGTTTTATTGTGATTGAATAAATAAGCCAATTTTTCTTTTAATTCGTGTTTTTAAATGAAGAATTTTAGGTTCAATTATACTATAGGGGTCGTTGGATTTTCTCGCCCATTTCGCTAGGTATTCACCCAAATATTCGATAAAATCGATTTTTGGGGTGAAATGGTACATTTTGCCCTGACAAAAAATTCTAATTTATGTTTTAGCATATATCAAATTGAATTGTTATGCCGCATATTTACCCGTTGTTGATGTTCTTTTTATGTTTGCTTTTAAATTCGTTAAATTCCGTTAAAACTTGCTTTTGTAAATAGAATGTTCAAAGTTTTTTTTTGTGTGTGTAATAAAATGTGAAAGCAGTAAAAATATCTTTAGTCCAGGCAAAAAATATATTTAGTCCAAGGAAAAAAACAATAAAAACCAACATGGCCGCCAGCGATTAAAACCTGGAATTAAAGTTAGATTCTCAACATTTTAAAAAGTAAATGAGAATTTTATTTCAGGACCAAAAATACAATTAATACCAGCAATCAGTTTCATCCTAAATTTGGGCGAAAACCAAGCGAAATGAGCGAAAGAAAACAGCAGTCCCTATTCTACAATTAAACCGATGTTTAAACTTACTTAAATTAAAGAAAATATCTTAAATTTTAATTTTAAAAAGCAAATAATTAGATTTTCTCGCAAATTTTGTGCTTTTTTAGAACCGAAAGTAGATTAAGTATCTTTCTTTATCTTAAAAAATCTATTATCGAATATTAAAATTGTAAACAGTTTGCTTTTGTTAGAGATTTCAAATATAGATGTTTTCACCTTTTTTTTTCAAATTTTTCATTTTAATAAATGTTTTGCCCGACCTAGGAAAACTTGCTCTAGTTAATTTTTTTTTGGGGGGGGGGGGGGATTTGACCCGATATTTTTTCAACTTCCAAGGTTTAGGCCAGATATTTTGTATGAAATTTTAAGACATTAAATGGATCTCTGAATTGTTTATTGACAATTTATTGATATTTTGGGGGCAACTTATGAAAACTATTTTTTTTATTCAATCCTTAAAAAATAAACTTAATTGGGTTTTTTCGCCCCAAATTGTACTATAGAAAAAATGGATGAATCGATTTGTTTGAAAGAACTTGCGCGTTTCTCTGTTATAAATAATAATATACATTACACGATATAGTTACGTTCGTAAAACAAACAAATATTAAACAACAACATGACGAGTAATGTTGTCCTGGCTGTCTCTCCTTTTCCAGAGAAATGTTTTCTTTAAAAAGAAAATAATCACTAATAATGTTTAAAAGTAAAACTTTATTTACTTAAAACAAAAGAAAAAATATCGGGTCAAATTTTCCTTTCCTGAAAAAATAGGTTGTTAATGTAATGAAAATTAAAATTGTTTTAAAATGCTTCAGGGATGTTTCTATTTCTATTTTATACCTCAGGAAACGAAAATTTACGTATAATCTTATACTTCGTCCGACATGTTCTCCTATAACTCTCAAAATATTAGCGACATTTTGTTAAATATTATCTTACGGTCTTACACTTAAAGTGACATCCCAACACATATCGATGAGATCCTTTGACGCCCATCCCTATACTTCGACCATTCATTGGCAGAATAGAACGTTTATGAAAGAAGGTATATTTTCATTATGGAGCGCTGAAAAAGAGCCGCTCATTTTTTATAGGAGTTGGAGCAGGAGCGGCTCCTTTTTGAAAATGGGGAGCGTGAGAGGAGCCAGCTCCAATTTTCGGCATTGGAGCAGGAGCGGGAGCAGCTCCAAAAGTAGTGGAGCGCGTAAAGCCCTGTATATATTTATATATATATATATATATATATATATATATATATATATATATATATATATATATATATATATATATATATATATATATATAGTGAGTCCTATATATTGTCTTGATGTTTATTGCATTAGCATAAATATAACTTAATTTCTCCGTATCACGTGACAATTTCCTATGGCCGAAAGGATAAAGTGAAAGCGCGCGGAGTCAAAGGGGACTCTGTGAACCGCGTTAACGCCTTGTGACCGTCTGAAATTATCACTCCCTGCACGGATGAGAGCATAAGCTCAAAACCACGTCGTCTGTAGGTAAATATAATTGAATATTTATTTATGAATGTTATTATAAAAGCCCCTTTAAGAAAAGTAAAGTTTAGTACTGTTAAGAGATATAAAAAATCGACATTACCTTAAGCTACAAAGCGAGACTTCGATTAGGTTTGTTGAGTCCTATAGATTGTCTTGATGTTTATAGCCCGCTGCATTTGGAATAAATATAACTTAATTTCCCCGTATAACGTGATAATTTCCTATGGCCTAGATTATACAGCGGAAGCGTGCGGTGTTAAAGGTGACTTTGTGTATCGGGTTCGCGCCTTGTAGTCGTCTGAAATTATCACTCTTCAATATTGATGAGAGCGTAAGCTAAAAACGACATATCTGTAGGGAAATATTATTTAATATTTATTTGTGAATATTATATATATACATATATATATACATATATATGTGTGGGTGTACATATATATATATATATATATATATAACAGTAAGTAAAAAAGATTTACTGAATACTAAATAAATAAGTTTTCGAAAAAATATTGCATATATTGTCTAAAATTATTTGTTTTTATTCATCTTTGACCGTACGGTTTTTTTCGCATTGCATACATTATATATATATATATATATATATATATATATATATATATATGTGTGTGTGTGTGTGTGTGTGTGTGTGTGTGTATATATACATATATATATATATGTGTGTATATATGTATATATATACATATATATGCGTGTATATATGCATATATATACATATATATATATATGTGTGTGTATGTATATATATATATATATATATATATATATATATATATATATATATATATATATATATATATATATATATATATATATATATATATATAAATAAACGGCACGAAATTAACGAATACGTTAGGTATAGAAACGGAAAAATACGTGCACGATTATGGGTCATTAGGATTAACCGTGACTAAAAAACGGGTCCGATTTTCCTGTCTATAAAATAATGAGACTGGTTTCGTGACATGGAATAATCAGTTAATCAACCTTTTGACCTCGTGCGTGAAAACATTCAATTCACGTCTGCTGCTTCTCAGAAGACGCGTTCTGCTGAGTCATCATCCCACAAGCGTGATTTACTAAGTGTGTCACGGAATCAATCTCGTTAATTCTCGTGTCAGTCGGGGTGAAAAAAAAAAAAGCCGTTCACTTCCACGCTCCGTCTATCTGACTGATCGGAATCTTTGCGATTGTTTCCCGGTAGGTCTATAAAAGTTACTCTACTCTGTAGCAGAACCATTTTAGCCAACCAAAAAACCCCACCCTTCCATTAGGGTTGACCGAAACCGGTTAGAGGGCGGAGTTAGGAAAGGATACTTCAGAAGCGCCTATAAGGCCTTCTTAATTTTATTTGGTGTCCTTTATTTAGAATGTTGTCCACAAAATTATATTAAGTCTATTTTAATAGTAAAAACATAACTATGTATATAATAAAGTAAAGTTGAGTGTCCAGTATCTCATTGGCTATTATAGGTTTAGAACTAACAGCTTAATATGCTAATCTGTTGTGACAGCCACCTAGGCAAATTCCTCATGCGTGTTTCCAGAAAATATAAGTTTATTTCGTTTTCTTTAAAAAAAATTACATTTTCTCCGGTAAAGCTGTTTCTCCCAGCTAAGTCTTTCACAAAAATGTTGCAGCAAGTTTTACTCCCATACTAATATCTACTCCTACGTTCTTCACGTGCACCTGGGAATTTTCTTAATAATGAGAATGTTATTTAAATCACCGAAATTATTTCATTTTTCCTTCTTACTATTGTTTACATACTACACTAGATATTAAATCTAAATAATGAACGCTTCGTTTCCAGGCCTTCTGTAATCGCGGAATAAATGAATATCGGATTGGATGTCAAATACATGGACCGTTATTTGTAGTCAACACGATCATTCTTCGACTATTCATGTCTTCTTTTTCAATTTTCCTATAATATTATTCTTATCATATTCTTTCTATGACTCCTAGAACAGTAACTATTCATTCAGATTCATACACTAAATTCTATCTAGACTTCTGACTGCCTATTCCGCATACATATATTTATATTCCGGAATAGCAATTAAAGAACAGCTTGCCGCCTGCTTTTCGAGCATTTTTAAAATGGCGCCTTTTGTTTGATGCCTTAACGTAAGTAAATTGATAAGAGTTTATACTTTTAAGAACACATACTACAGTGTGGCAACGAAAATCAATCTACCCAAAAAGGGGAATATGATTTAAACGATCTACAGACAAACGCTAGAAACCCATAGATAATTGATATTTACTAGAATTCATCTATTAAATATTTTATTAACACAAATAGGTCACAAATTAGGAGGTGAACGCTAACACCGAAGCGAGAGAAAGTTGGTTTCTAAGAATTATTTAATTATTAAAAAATATATAAGAATTTTGTTATTAATCTTTTTTTACGAATTTAATATGTTTTCATTGTTTTTTTTTTATTACTTTTGCAAAATAAATACACTAGAAATGTGTTTCCTGGAAGCAGTCAGTGTTGAACGTCCCAGGAACAGTTCAGCCCGATAGAATCTGTCTTATATATTTATTCATATATATATATATATTAAATTATACCCAAAAATATGGAGAACATTATTAATACACATAATAAAAAAATATTGAGCACACCGAGTAAGAAAACTAAAACGGAGGAAAATAATGTAATTGTCAGATTAAAAATAACTGCCCACTTAAAGGTAACTGTAACGTCGAAAGCGTTGTATATAAGGCTACGATTTATCCTAAAGAAAATACTAACAATAAGAAAGTATACATAGGAATATCCGCCGGGAAGTGGAAACAACGATTCTACGTACACAAACACTCATTTTTAAACCCGAACGTCACTAATAAGACGGAATTAGCCAAACACTGGTGGTTTTTAAAAAATAACCATTTAACACCAACTATTTCGTGGTCCATACTATGTCATTCGAACACTCCTAAAGGATTTAGACATAGATGCAATTTGTGCCTGGAGGAAAAAATTAGAATACTAAAATATGAAGACAAGAACATTTTAAATAGACGAGATGAACTGATGGCTAAATGTAGACACAGGCACAGGTTTAAAATCAACAGCACGTTATAAAGTTCTTTGAAAATAACAATTCTTTTAAAGTATAGTTACAATAAGAGTTATAACTGTAAAAATAAATGTTAACAAATTAGTAAGTTTTTTTGTTTTTTGTTTTTTTTCTTAACCAATTTAGTAAAACTCTAGTTTGTAAATAAATCGTGCTTAAATGTCGCCAAACTTTAATTCCGTATTGACGTTATAACCAATTAAGTTTCTTATAATTTCCTATATAAATCGAAATCTTCGTCCTGAATTTTCGTCTTTTTATTTCTAATCGTAAATAATTAATCGTGAACGCTCGAATCTTTACCAATTTGTAAATAAACCGTTTTTAAATGTCGCTAAACTTTAATTCCGTAGTGTAAATCATCTCGAATCTTGACGTTATACAAATTAAATTTTTAATATGTTCTAATCTAAACCGAAATCTTCGTCCTACATTTTCGTCTTTTAATTTTTAATCGTAAATGATTAAACGTAGTTTTTAATCGTGAACGCTCGAATCTTTCATCATATATTTTTATCCATAAAGCTCACATTCGAAATTTTAAATGAGATGATTTATTTGTTTAAATAGCAAAAAAGAATTCTTTTATATATATTTTTATATTTTTATATTTCTGCATATATAAAAAAAATAGTCAAATTAATCTTTTACTTCTGTTACCCCTCCTCGATTATTTTAACATTTACCTCCTTTTTACATAGACCAATCAAAAAAGTGAATTTATCTTTTTAAGACGATCAATTTCTCTCATTATTTGGTTTTTTGACGTGGTTGTTTATACATCTGAGGAGACTTAATTAAAGGGGTCGAAATAAGTTATAATGTGTACAACCTTAATGTGTGTATAGTTTTTCTTTTTATAATTCTGTTTTGCTCTGTTTAAATTACATTGAGCTCTGTTATTCAGATACTCAACACAAAATTGAAATCTACACACTATATATATATATATATATATATATATATATATATATATATATATATATATATATATATATATATATATATATATATATATATATATATATATAACTTCTTTGTAGTATAGCAGGAAAATTCCCAGCATTACTAGTCGATTAATTAAGAATTAAAGTTAAAAGTTAAAAATTAAGAGCGTAATATTTATTTATTTTCGTACAGAAAAATTAGTACAACATTCGTACCGTCGATTTCAAGCACAGAAGGACTTAGCCATCCGGCTCTCTTCAGCTTCTGTTGTCATCTGTTTCGGAAATGTGAAGTCACGTGTCACTCTCGTTTAGACGCGTTATTTGCTTAGAGTGTTATTTATGTTTGTTTAAATTTAGTGTAAGGAAGGTTTATATAAAAAATAAAATAAAAAATAAAAAAATAAAAAAATATTTCTATATAAATCCCGTGAGTCAATATATATATATATATATATATATATAAGTCAATGTTTGTTTGTGTGTGTGTAACAGAAATCTATATGTTAACTGCTAGAACATTCAAATAAGCTCCAATAAAAGTAAAACTTTTCAAAAAATCTAAAGACATCATAGAAATTTTTCTTCGATTCCATATGGGGTCACTAGGAGCAATTATCGGTTAGGTCTATAAAATAACTCAAATATATTAAAATATATAGAAACGAAATTCATGTTTTAACATAGATTTTCTTTGTTTCTTAAAACAAAATTTTTTTTTAAAGAATATCTCATTTAAGAATGTATTTAAAAAGTTTTTAAAATTTTAATAATTATTTTTATTGCTATTTTTGAGATTGAAAATATTTAAGAAAAAGGGAATTCGTTGTTGGAAGGGGTTTTAAAAGTAGTTTGCCGGTTTACAGAAACGCTAAGAAACGCAACGTCAAGTAATGTTTTAAGAACACTACCGCGCTGACAGTTTTTTATTACTTGGCCTCATATTTGAAATGTTACTTTTAATTTTTCTTTCAAGGCAAAAATTGTAAACATGACGATATTTGAACAAATAAAATATATATTAGAATATATATATATAGAACTTATATATTGTAATATATTAGAATATATATAGAACTTATTTATTGTAATATATTAGAATATATATCGAACTTATATATTGTAATATATTAGAATATATATCGAACTTATATATTGTAATATATTAGAATATATGTAGAACTTATATATTGTAATATATTAGAATATATATTGAACTTATTTATTGTAATATATTAGAATATATATTGAACTTATATATTATAATATATTAAAATATATATCGAACTTATATATTGTAATATGTTAGAATATATATAGAACTTATATATTGTAATATATTAGAATATACATAGAACTTATATATTGTAATATATTAGAATATATATAGAACTTATATATTGTAATATATTATAATATATATAGCACTTATATGTTGTAATATATTAGAATGTATATAGAACTTATATATTGTAATATATTAGAATATATATTCAACTTATATACTGTAATATATTAGAATATATATAGAACTTATATATTGTATTATATTAGAAAATATATAGAACTTATATATTGTAATATATTAGAATATATATAGAACTTATATATTGTAATATATTAGAATATATGTAGAACTTATATATTGTAATATATTAGAATATATATTGAACTTATTTATTGTAATATATTAGAATAAATATTGAACTTATATATTGTAATATATTAGAATATATATTGAACTTATATATTGTAATATATTAGAATATACATAGAACTTATATATTGTAATATATTAGAATATATATAGAACTTATATATTGTAATATATTAGAATATATATTCAACTTATATATTGTAATATATTAGAATATATATCGAACTTATATATTGTAATATATTAGAATATATATAGAACTTATATATTGTAATATATTAGAATATATATAGAACTTATATATTGTATTATATTAGAATATATATCGTACTTATATATTGTAATATATTAGAATATATATAGAACTTATATATTGTAATGTATTAGAATATATATAGAACTTATATATTGTAATATATTAGAATATATATAGAACTTATATATTGTAATATATTAGAATATATATAGAACTTATATATTGTAATATATTAGAATATATATAGAACTTATATATTGTAATATATTAGAATATATATAGAACTTATATATTGTAATATATTAGAATATATATTCAACTTATATATTGTAATATATTAGAATATATATCGAACTTATATATTGTAATATATTAGAATATATATAGAACTTATATATTGTATTATATTAGAATATATATAGAACTTATATATTGTATTATATTAGAAAATATATAGAACTTATATATTGTAATATATTAGAATATATATAGAACTTATATATTGTAATATATTAGAATATATATAGAACTTATATATTGTAATATATTAGAATATATATAGAACTTATATATTGTAATATATTAGAATATATATAGAACTTATATATTGTAATATATTAGAATATATATTCAACTTATATATTGTAATATATTAGAATATATATCGAACTTATATATTGTAATATATTAGAATATATATAGAACTTATATATTGTAATATATTAGAATATACATAGAACTTATATATTGTAATATATTATAATATATATAGAACTTATATATTGTAATATATTAGAATATATATTGAACTTATTTATTGTAATATATTAGAATATATATTGAACTTATATATTATAATATATTAGAATATATATCGAACTTATATATTGTAATATGTTAGAATATATATAGAACTTATATATTGTAATATATTAGAATATATATAGAACTTATATATTGTAATATATTAGAATATATATCGAACTTATATATTGTAATATATTAGAATATATATAGAACTTATATATTGTATTATATTAGAATATATATTGAACTTATTTATTGTAATATATTAGAATATACATAGAAATTATATATTGTTTTGTATTAGTATATATATAGAACTTATATATTGTAATATATTAGAATATATGTCGAACTTATATGTTGTAATATATAAGAATATACATAGAACTAAATTTAATTATCAACTGACAAGTGTTTCGTTGTTTACGACTCCACCGCGTGGGTGAACCTAGCGAGATTCGAAACCAGTATAAACCACGAATAAACAGATAGATTCTATCAACATATCTATCTCTATATGTGTGTGTATGTGTGTATACGTGTGGATATATGTGTGTATGTCACTCTTTATATAAAATTTGGTATGTGTATACATTTATCTTTTTTGATATACAAGATTGACTCTTAAACTTGTGAAACGATCATTACTAATTTTTGAACACAGCTGCTAGGCGTAACAGCACGTAATGTGAGCTATATTTAGTTTATGCAACAGAGGTAAAAAAAAAAAAAAAAGGAGTAGAAGCACTTTGTGAAAAGCCAGAACTACGGTTTTTTTGTGAAATGACACATCAATTAATATTTCCCAAATTTCAGTTATTCGGGGTATTAAATTTGAGACAGTTTCTAGAATCAAAACACACACACACACATACACACACACATATATATATATATATATATATATATATATATATATATATATATATATATGTATATATATATATGTATATGTATATATATATATATATATATATATATATATATATATATATATATATATATATATCAGGTTGGAAAGAAAGTAATGTCGTATTTTTTACTTCATCACTTTGCAGCCGCCTAAGTTGTACACAGTTCTAAATTGTTTGGTGAATTGGTGTCTTAATATCATGCTTTGCTGTTCTGATATAGTAATTAGTTGGAAAATATTAAGTTTAACGTTGTCAGCCGTCAAAAACTGGATATTAGTGAGGAGCATCTGAGACATTGCATGCTCTATGAATTCAAACAAGGAAACTCAGCTGCAGAAGCTACAAGAAATATTGGAACGGTCTATGGGATGAATGTTCTGAATGACCGAAAATGTCAATGGTGATTTGCAAAATGTTCTTCTGGAGACTGTAACTTGTCAGATCGGCGACGTTCGGGAAGGCAAAACTCAATTGATGAAGACGCAATTAAAGACGCTGAGGAGGCCAACCCAAAGTTAACTAGCAGAAGATTAGCTCAACAATTCAATACAACCAATACCACAATTATTCCATGCCTTCACGAGTTAGGAAAAGTTTAAAAACTTGAACTCTGGGTTCCCAATGATTTGACAGACGCTCAACGAAATCAAAGATTGACTGTTTGCACATCTTTGCTTTCCAGAAATCATCGAGAAGCATTTATGCAAAGAATTGTGACTGGAGATGAAAAATGGGTTCTTTACAAGAATATCCAATGCAAAAGACAATGGTTAGACCGAAACCAAAGTCCGCAGCCTGTTCCAAAAAAAGGACTACACCCAATGAAGGATATGCTCTCTTTATGGTGAGACATGAGAGGACTGATTTATTATGAGTTACTAGAGTCTAATCAAACAATCACAGCAGTAAAATATTGTTCGCAGCTGGATGATCTAAGAATTGCTCTATCAAAAAAAAATGACCAGTATTAATCAATAGGAAGGGTGTAGTGCTTCAGCCTGATAACGCGAGACCTCACCCAACAAAACTCACTCAGGAATAGGTAATGAGTTTCAATTGGGAAGTTTTGCCTCATCCGCCTTATTCACCAGACATTGCTCCATCCGACTACTATTTTTTCCGGTCGTTGCAGCATCACTTAAACAATAACATTTGTGGAAATGACGACCAACTCAAAAATGTCCGAAATTTGTTTTTCTCTAAAAAATCAGAGAAATTTTTTGAATAAGGCATCAAGAAGCTAGTTGATCGTTGGACAGAAGTCATAGAAAATGAAGGAAATTATTGTAAAGATTACAAATGCCCTAATGTGAATGTTTCAGATGAATTAAATGTGTTGGACAAAAACGACATTACTTTCTTTCCATCCAACCTGATATATATATATATATATATATATATATATATATATATATAATTATTATTATTATTATTATTATTATTATTATTGTTATTGTTGTTGTTGTTGTTGTTGTTATTGTTATTCATTTTTAAACATGATGAACTAAAAAATAAAAGAATAAAAGGGCAACGGTTTCGAACCCTGCTCAATAGAGCTAAACCGTTAAAAACCGGTATGTAAATAAACAAATATTTATAATTATATATACATGTGTGGGGGGATGGGGCGTGCGTGCGTGCGTGCGTGCGTGCGTGTGAGAGAGAGTTGCTTTTTTCGACCAGACCCATATTGACGTCGATTCAAAAAAGATGTTCTTCACCTATTTAAATATAGTTGCAGTTTGTACTACGTTGAGAGTATGTCGTTAAGATTGGACATCCGAATTCAACAATATATATATATATATATATATATATATATATATATATATATATATATATATATATATATATATATATATAAAGTGTGTGTTTATCGTTAAAGTTTCAAAGTATTGCATGGAAAGTTAATAAAATTGAAATATAAGCCAAATTAGCAATACAAGATTAATTTTTTTTTTTTCTTACATTAATCCTATCGATTACGGAATAAAATTCCTTCTTCAGGGGTGACCAGTATTGAGTCATTTTTTTTCTTTTTTTTTTCATCAAAAAACAAGAATAAAGAAACTTATTTCATTGTTAATTTGATAAACGTCCTTGATGGTACGACTTCATCGCTGTGCTGTTATGAATGGCGGTTAGGATTCAAAAAACCGGTGTCGAACGAGAAATGCGTTGGCACGCTGTCAAGTAAAGTGTGTGTTTATCGTTCAAGTTTCAAAGTATTGCATGGAAAGTTAATAAAATTGAAATATAAGCCAAATTAGCAATACAAGATTAATTTATTATTTTTTTCTTGAAACTTACTTGACAGCGTGCCAACGCATTTCTCGTTCGACACCGGTTTTTTTATCCTAACCGCCATTCATAACAGCACGGCGATGACGTCGTACCATCAAGGACGTTTATCAAATAAACAAAGAAATAAGTTTCTTTATTCTTGTTTTTTGATGAAAAAAAAATGAAAAAAATGACTCAATACATGTCACCCCTGAAGAAGGAATTTTATTCCGTAATCGATAGGATTAATGTATGAAAAAAAAATAATAAATTAATCTTGTATTGCTAATTTTGCTTATATTTCAATTTTATTAACTTTCCATGCAATACTTTAAAACTTGAACGATAAACACACACTTTACTTGACAGCGTGCCAACGCATTTCTCGTTCGACACCGGTTTTTTGAATCCTAACCGCCATTCATAACAGCACGGCGATGACGTCGTACCATCAAGGACGTTTATCAAATTAACAAAAAAATAAGTTTCTTTATTCTTGTTTTTTGATGAAAAAAAAAGAAAAAAATGACTCAATACTGGTCACCCCTGAAGAAGGAATTTCATTCCGTAATCGATTGGATTAATGTATGAAAAAAAAATAATAAATTAATCTTGTATTGCTAATTTGGCTTATATTTCAATTTTATTAACTTTCCATGCAATACTTTGAAACTTGAACGATAAACACACACTTTACTTGACAGCGTGCCAACGCATTTCTCGTTCGACACCGGTTTTTTGAATCCTAACCGCCATTCATAACAGCACGGCGATGACGTCGTACCATCAAGGACGTTTATCAAATTAACAAAGAAATAAGTTTCTTTATTCTTGTTTTTTTATGAAAAAAAAATGAAAAAAAATGACTCAATACTGGTCACCCCTGAAGAAGGAATTTTATTCCGTAATCGATAGGATTAATGTAAGAAAAAATAATAATAAATTAATCTTGTATTGCTAATTTGGTATATATTTCAATTTTATTAACATTCCATGCAATACTTTGAAACTTGAACGATAAACACACACTTTACTTGACAGCGTGCCAACGCATTTCTCGTTCGACACCGTTTTTTTTTATCCTAACCGCCATTCATAACAGCACGGCGATGACGTCGTACCATCAAGGACGTTTATCAAATTAACAAAGAAATAAGTTTCTTTATTCTTGTTTTTTGATGAAAAAAAAAAATGAAAAAAATGACTCAATACTGGTCACCCCTGAAGAAGGAATTTTATTCCGTAATCGATAGGATTAATGTAAGAAAAAAAAAATTAATCTTGTATTGCTAATTTGGCTTATATTTCAATTTTATTAACTTTCCATGCAATACTTTGAAACTTGAACGATAAACACACACTTTACTTGACAGCGTGCCAACGCATTTCTTGTTCGACACCGGTTTTTTGAATCCTAACCGCCATTCATAACAGCACGGCGATTTCGTCGTACCATCAAGGACGTTTATCAAATTAACAAAGAAATAAGTTTCTTTATTCTTGTTTTTTGATGAAAAAAAAAGGAAAAAAATGACTCAATACTGGTCACCCCTGAAGAAGGAATTTTATTCCGTAATCGATAGGATTAATGTAAGAAAAAAAAAAAAATAAATTAATCTTGTATTGCTAATTTGGCTTATATTTCAATTTTATATATATATATATATATATATATATATATATATATATATATATATATATATATATATATATATGTTCATCATCATCATTAGTGCTTTTATCCCTCCTTAAGGAGAAACCTTGCCCTGGTGTCCTTCAACTAGTGTCCCCGGCAAAGCGAAGCCACGTAGAACCCATTTGGCTGTCAAGGTCGTCAATCCACCGAGTCTTTTGGCCTTTCTCCGGGTCTTTTCCATTGCCTCGGGGTCCATTCTGTCGCTCTATATGTCCAACTGTTGTTTGTATATCTCGAAAGGTGACCTGCTGATCTATGTTTTGCCGTTTGCCTGGTGGTGATCATGTCAGTTACTCCAGTTTGCTGTCTAATCCAGGTGTTTCTTTTTCTTTCACATAGACTGATGCCGGGCATAATGTGTTACATTTTGCATTGTGCCATTCTTAGCTTTTCTATCACATTAAGTAACCATATGTCTAAACAGGCATGGTCTATTTACTTTCCGTTTCATGTTTATAGTCGACATTCTACTCTTCGAGGTCTTAAGGTGTGTGACTTGTGACAATGATATCATCGACAACACTCGTTTATATTGATACCTTTGTCTCTCCAATCAATTGTATTAATCGCCAAATCTTGCAAACAAGATGTAAAGTGGTTTGCTGAACTGGTGTCGAGTTGTCTGGCACTGCTTTCTATATTGATCTTTTCACTAAACCCAAAACAAAGTGGTATACCGTGCTCATTAGCTTTCTCTTGTAGTTCGCTTGAACCATGGTCCATGGTGGAAAATCAAGATTGGAAACCAGCTTGTTCTCTCGGTTGTTTTCTGTCAAGTGTGTTTTTGCATCTCTTTGATGCGAATTTGAGAAAAATACTTTGTAAACAACAGAAGGTAGGCTTATTTTCGTAGTTTTTAATATCTTTCAATTCTTCTTTTTGTGGAGAATGGTAACTGACGCATTCGTCCAGTTGCTAGGCCTTTTGCTTTTATTAAGGCATTTGATCTACAAGTTGGTAAGAATCTCTGTGATTGGTTCACCACCATCTTGGAGAATGCCTGTCATAATTTCATCTAATTCTTGTGATTAATCTCTCTTTAGTCGTTTGATTGCAGACTGTACTTCGGACGTTAGTATATGGAGGGGTGGCGTGATAGCCTTCTCACTATCTGAAAAGTGTTGATCTTGAGGTCTCGTCGTTTTATAGAGCTCAGTGTAGAACTCTTCACATATTCTGATTAACCTGTGTCAGTCAGTTGTCACGGTGCCATCGTCTTCTCTCATTATATATATATATATATATATATATATATATATATATATATATATATATATATATATATATATATATATATATGCGTGTGTGTACAAAATAAAAATGTATTTGAGGATAAGCGAATCAACAAACTAACAAAAATATAAACTCAAACACATATAAAAGCTCCACCAAGATATTTCAGTTGCTTGAAAGCAATCATCCTCGGTTGGATGTAAGAATTTATATATATATATATATATATATATATATATATATATATATATATATATATATATATACTCCTGATCAAAAATTTAAGACCACTTGAAAATCTATTCAAAGAAACCTTTTTAAGGATAGATTTTAAACTCCTCCCACTTAAGGTTACCAATACTACAATCTAAAAGGTTATGGAAACAAAAAGCTACATTTCAAACATTTTATTCAGAAATTTACATTTTCATAAAATGAGGCATTTTACACTTGATCAAAATTATAAGATCAGAGACAAAAATTCTACGAAAATGTACGAAAAGTGTATGAAAATATTCAACAACAAAATTTAATAATGAGTTCTACCTCCACTGGTTTTGATGACTTCTAAAATTATTTGGGGCTTGCTAGAAATTAGCGTTTCCATTAAGATGCGGGGAATGTTGCTCCAGCTTCTGAAGATGGCTTCACGAAGTTCACTTTTTGTTGAATATTGTTTGCCATTTTGATAAACATCCCTTGTCAGCCATCCCTAAGCATTTTCAATTGGGTTCAAGTCCGGTGATCATGCAAGATGCCCCAAGAGATGGACCCCATTTTCTTTTAGAAAGGTCAAGGTCCGCTGTGCAGCATGGATTGCAGCATTATCCTGTTGGAATAGCCATCCATCCCCACACAAACGTACCCTCTGTTATCAACAATGCTTTTTATAGCATGCTAACATAACCAGCCGCTGTCCGACGACCCTGCACCACCTGGAGCTCCATCGTCCCTTTGTAAAAAAAGGCACCCCATACCATTACTATGACGTGTGGTGAAAATTTCAGGAGGCATGTTATTGTTATGCCAATATCGTTGGAAGCCATCAGGACCATCTAAATTGAATTTTTTCTCATCATAAAACAGGACTTTCATCCACTTCTCAACGCCACATGTTTGGTATTCACGACCAAACCTTAAGCGGTCCACCTTGTGACGTGGAAGCAGCCGAGGAATTTGTGTACGCTTTTTATTTGCCATCCCTTTTTGTCGTAAGTGTCGTCTGATGGTTACTGAACTGCAATCAGCATCTGTGACTGCCTTAATTTGACTAGAAGAAAGTCCATTGTCTTTCACAACAACTTGTCTTATTCTCCTACTCAATGCAGGATAAATTTTGGGGGCCTACCAGTGGATTTTGCTTTCCATAATTCTCACCGTTCTTTAGAAAGTTACAAATCACAGTTTTACTGCGATTGTCCCTTAGCTGCGATCGCCCGCTGTGACTAACCTTGCTTATGGAAACGTAGAATCCGAGCACGCTCAACTTCGGTAAGTTTGCTTGCTTTAGGCATGGTGACACCTTTATGTAGTGATTGCTAATCTCTAACTGAACTAAAAACATTGGAATTACCATAGATCAAAGAATTTATACCTTTAGTCTTATAATTTTGATCAAGTGTAAAATGACTCATTTTATAAAAATGTAAATTTCTGAATAAAATGTTTGGAATGTAGCTTTTTGTTTCCATAACATTTTAGATTGATAACCTAAAGTGAGAGGATTTTAAAATCTACCCTAAAAAAAGAGTTTCTTTTTAAAATATTTTCAAGTGGTCTTACATTTCTTATCAGAAGTGTGTATATATATATATATATATATATGTATATATATATATATGTGTATATATATATGTATATATATGTGTATATATATATATATCAGGAGTGTATATTTTGTGTATTTAGATAGCATTTTCTAATTTATGCAAACATTGTTCAAAATAACGGAATTCGTCTGTTTAATTATACTTTTCTTATTTTTTCAATTTTTCTGATGGTCTTTTTGTATTAAAATCAAAAAAATAATAACTGTTTCATAGGTTTTACGAACGTTTTCGATTCTTCGTCGAATTCTCCCAAACCCCAAACCACTAGAAAGAACGAATGTTATTTATAAGTTTAAATGCGATTTAGGAGAATGTAACTCCCATAATAATAATAAAGCTAATAGCTGCATTAGTTTTACAAGCACTACCCTATCTCACCGCATCACCATGCATCTTGTAAACTCTAGCTCAATTTACCAACACTTACAAAAACATAACTGCCCTTCTTCTGATTTAAGACAAATTCTAGTTAATAACACTAAAATTACACATTCCGAAACCAATTTAAAAAATTAAAAATACTCGAAGCTATCTACATAAAAACACAGCAACCTAAAATTACAACATCACATATGAAACCAGTAGTAACATTTAAAAATTCTTAATGTAATGCGATTTTGTTCTACAATGCCATCCAGCGTTGCTGAATTTAAATCGTCAACAACTTCCTGGAACAATGTGGAAAACGTCCTCTGCGCGTTTCTCCACCGTCTTTTTAAAATTCTCTTCTTTCTCCAGCTTTTTTATTCATTTGATTTTGACACCTGAGGATGATTCGACGAAGAATCGAAAACGTTCTAGAAACATGTGAAACCTATGGAACATTTATTAATTTTTTTGATTTTAATACAAAAAAGACCATCATAAAAATTGAAAATAAAGGTTTAATTAAACAAACGAATTTTGTTATTTTGAACAATGTTTGCATAAATAAATATATATATATATATATGTGTGTGTGTGTGTGTGTGTGTGTGTGTGTGTAGTAATTTATGAAAATACATTTATGGCATTTAAGCTACATTGAGAGAAGACGATGGCACCCTGACAACTGACTAACACCGGTTAATCAGAATATGGGATGAGTTCTACACCGAGCTCTACAAAATTAAGAGACCTCAAGATCAACACTTTTCAGACAGTGAGAAGGCTACCACGCCATCCCTCTGCATACTAACGTCTAAAATACACCATTGAAGCAGTGAAACATACAGCATTCATTATCAATAATTAAATTATTCTAAATAAAACTTAATTACGATTAAGACCCATTTAAACATACAGTCTCCACCTATTGACTCGGTACTTTCTCCAAAAGGGACGCTTTAGCAAATACACCGGATACTCGGTGATCTTTGAATCCAATTCCTCGTGTTGTTTTCATTTAATGAGTCGCTGGTGATTTGAATGGACTATAACAGCCTTTTAAAAGATAAAGGGTCAGTAAATCTCGATAAAATTCTAATATACTTCAAATTCCAACAAAATGTAGCTGTGTGCCATCGAAAAGATGAGAATGTTACAAGCAATTATTGTTCACCCGCTACGTGCTTGAATCGTGGGTTTTTAGCATTTTCATGCATCACTGGAAATACCTGCTTAAAAGCTGGACCAGTAATGACAGCGGTAGGAATGTTTCAGGCCTGTAATGCTTTTAAATTTTCATGATAGCTGTAGTTAGTAAGACAACTAAATATCCATGAGTTGCGTCAATATCATCAACAAACCTCATGTCAACCAGCCAGTTTATTTTACTTTCAGTTAATTGGCAATTCGGGTCTCGGTATTGTTTTATTTTGATGATTTAACACAACATATAATATACATTTGTTTTGATGTAGATTTGGTTTTCGTTTTATTTTTTATTCGCATGCATACTCTATCTCTCATGAATACACGGCGAGTCGGGCATCTTTTACGAGACTCAGCAGAATAAAAACGCTAAAAAAACAAATATACAACAAATAAAAGTAACTGTAAGCTGTAAAAGTTAGTTTCAAACTTGCATGTGCTATTTGTTTGTATTTTAAACCCGTTTGAAGTGCTATTTATTAGAAATTTAAGTTCGACAGACGGGTTTCGAAGAATTCAAAATGGCCGCTCTACGTAATAATATAGAGGGACTGGCCGCCATTTATCTTTGAGAAACTAGATGTTTTAAAAAACAAGAAATTTTTTTTTAACATCTAATAAAAAGCCATTTATACTACGTAAAAATACAAACAAATTACATAGGTAAGTAGAAAAATGTCTATTCTAGACATAAGTCAACTTTACTTGTTGCAAATTTATGTTTTTAAACTCTTTCTCGTTCTTTTTTTGGACCCCGTTCGCGCCTCTGCTGAGCGTCGTAACATATACCCGGCGAGTCTAATAATAACTCTGAAAGCATTAATCTATAAAAACCCGGCTTTTATAGTTACAGATGGTCTAAATAATCTATAATTAACCCTATATTTACCTGAATACGAGTCAAGTCGAATAATAAACGGTCCTGCTATCGATCCCGGACCGGATGTCGTGACATGCGACTCGGAATCGTTCGACTGGCGTACGCAGACGGCCGAGTGTTGACGAGCTGAAGCAGCGAGCAGCCGATAACTTTCTTACAAATTGAAAATAAGTGCTTTCGAAGACGAATTTTTTGTCAGGAAGTTTTTTTTTAAGAAAATAAACCCAAAATGAATTACGAACAGCTTTGCACTGCAGTATCATCGCGAGCAAGTAAGAATAAATAATAAAATTAAAAAATATGTCGTGATAAAGTAATTTTGGTACGTTTTTTTTTTCTTCAAAAAAATTCCTTGTAAATAAAAAAAATACAGTATTCATTTTATAACAGTAACCTCGCTATGTTTTTTCCTCTTTCTTTCAAAAAAATTCATGTAAATATGTTTAATTTTCTTTGTTTGTTTCTTTTTAAAAAATTCCTTACCCTAACCCTAAACCCCTACCCCTAACCCTAAACCTAACCCTAAACCCTAAACCTAACCCTAAACCCTAAACCTAACCCTAAACCCTAAACCGTAACCCTAACAAAAAAAAAAGCAAAACATTATTATCATAGGACGCAGCACTGTATCAAAAATGTCGTCTGGAACAAATCGGCTCGGCAACTCTCGGACGTTTGCGTAGAACAGCCGAACGCTTCCGAGTCGAACGTCACGAACGCCGGTCCGGGATCGATAACAGCACCTAATAAACATTGAAAGCATTAATCTATAAAAATCAGTCTTTTATAATTACAGATGGTCCAAATAACCTATAATTAACCCTATCTTTACCTGAATACGAGCCAAGTCTAATAATAAATCCTGAAAGCATTCATTTATAAAAATTAGACTTTAATAGTTAGAGATGGTCTAAATAACTTATAATTCACGTTATCTCTCCTGAATACCTAAACGTTAAACGAATACATAAATTCTGACATATTGAGCGAGGTTTTTAAAACACTTAGCTTCACAATAATGTTTGAATTTCATTTGCGTATTTATATTTTCAATTTATTTACAAACTATTAACTTATTAGGTTACATTTTTCAATCACGACCTTTCTCGACTGCATAAAAGTAAAGATTTCTAATATTTTTATGATCCTGTTATTTTTTTATTTTTTCATATTTTATATATTTTTAAAACGGCTTTTTTGGGACTTCCAAAAAGTTCAATTTATTCCTGAATATTAATTCATTAGTCTATCAACTAACGAAAGAAGTTAAATGGTATTCGTCCCATCGGCCTTAACTTCCTATAACTCCCAAAACCACTGGTGTGTCTGGCTAATCATAATAAAATTATATATTATTATATGTAATAAAGATATTATACTCTTAAAAAGAAAAATCTCCATGAAAAAATGCTGCCTAAATACACACACACACGTAAATATATTTCTTCTTATTATAATTAATTTTATACGTACATAAATGTAATCCAATGACACATGTTTCTGGCTATCAGCCGTCATCAGCATAGCTAACTTGGACAAGGATCGAACCTTCGAATCAATGTCTATAGTCTGGAGTTTTAGCACCAGACAATGACACCTTGCCAGGAAATATGTACGATTTTTATCACCTAAATATTTTAAAGTTATGTATGTATGTAATTGTTTTTATTGGTGATAGTAGCTGTCAGATGTGTCTTATTTGTTTAGTCAATATGTGTGTATATATATATATATATGAAGAAAAATACGTCCTATAAAGTGAATAGCGACTAAAAAGGCAGTCTTCTGCATTACTCTTTATTACTTAGGAAGTGAAAAACAAATAAGACCACTCGGACAGCTACTATCACCAATCAAAACAATTACATATTTTATATATATATATATATATATATATATATATATATATATATATATATATATATATATATATATATATATATATATATATATATATATATATATAATCCAGGTAAAACATGCACAAGGTAGTAATCCAAATAATTTCAACCGGGTTAATAAAAAGTGCTCAATATCTAATAGAGCTTTTATATATGATTATTTTTATTTACACAGACATGTACAAAATCTGCGACACTGGCATGTCGATGTTATCGATCAACAGCTATTATAAACTGAGATCTCATCAGGAGGAGTTAAAATAAGATCTTAACCTTAGACCATATTTGGAAAGAACTCTCCCTGATGAGATCTCAGTTTATAATAGCTGTTGATCGATAACATCGACATTTCAGTGTCGCAGATTGTGTACATGTCTGTGTAAATAAAAATAATTATATATATATATATATATATATATATATTTAAAAAGAAAAAATCCATGTTATTTAATAAAATTTGCCTTAATGAAATAATACTTCCTAAATACACAGACACACACGCACACACACACATATATATATATATATATATATATATATATATATATATATATATATATATATATATATATATATATAGGGCTTTACACGCTCCACTACTTTTGGAGTTGCTCCAGCTCCTGCTCCAACGCTCAAAATTGGAGATGGCTCCTCTCACGCTCCCCATTTTCAAAAAGGAGCCGCTCCTGTTCCAACTCCTATAAAAAGGAGCGGCTCTTTTTCAGCGCTCCATAATAAAAATATACCTTCTTTCATAAACGTTCTATTCTGCCAATGAGTGGTCGAAGGATAGGGGTGGGCGTCAAAGGATCTCGTCAATATGGGTTGAGATGTCACTTTAAGTGTAAGACCGTAAGATAATATTTGACAAAATCTCGCTAATATTTTGAGAGAGAACATGTCGGACGAAGTATAGGATTATACGTAAATTTTCGTTTCCTGAGAACAAGAAAACAATGTTGCTTTTTTAAATACATGGAAATTTTCTAAGAATTTAAAGCCAGTTTAAATGACTTTCTACTCGATAGTTTATAAATTCCTTTCAAGTTTTACACACACACGAAGTAATTGATGTTTTGTCAATTAAAATGGCTGACTTGTTTACGAAGAAATCTAAATGAATTATGATGGATTTAATCTCGTAACTTGATTACGAACCGGCTTGAAATAATAACATTATTTAGACAACGATTTTTTACATGGGGAGAATGGGGAGTGTTGCTTTGTTAACTATTCTGTACTTTCACGTAACAATTTAATAAACAGAAGATATCGTAAAAATTGAATTTAACTTGAAAATTTTATGTAAAAAATAACCCGATCCAAACCTTTAATTTCGTAACGTAATTACGAACCGGATTGAAATAACATTATTTAGAAAGCCATTCTTAACATGGAGTGAGAGGGGCTTTGTTAACTATTCTGTACTTTCACCTAACAATTTAATAAACAAAAGATATCGTAAAAATTTAATTTAACTTGAAAATCTTATCTAAAAAATAGCCCGGTTCGTAAACTGCACAAGTACCAAAAAAATAATATAAAAAATATTCTTCACTGGGGAGGAGGTAGCCCCGTATTTACAAGTATATCTCCTGTAAAAACGGTTCTAAAATCTATTTTCAAACGATATTTATTCGATAATTGCCGAATTTTCATACTTGGCCAAAATTGCCGAGTTTTCCGTTGCCAAATTTTCCATTGACGAATTTTCCGTTGCCGAGTTTTCCTTTGACGAGTTTTCCTAAATTGTGTATTATACATACATACTTCTATCCAGTCAAGCAGACTATCTAGTCTAAGAGAAGAAAAACAACATAACTTTCACTAATACACTTAGGAACGGTATGAATCCACATATATCCCCCCAAAGTTATATGAATTAAATAGTAGGGTAGACTGTACTCTGAAACCTTGATTGGGCACCTTATCTCCCCTATTTAGAGTGCTAATTTTCGGAGTTTTTATTCAACAGAAAGATAGTAGTGTACTTTTTAAAAGGGCCTTAGTAATTATCTCAGGTCAGCTAGTAAACATTTTGAATTCTCTCTATCGCCCCCCACCTCCCGACCTGCACTCAGATGGTATCAACATCGTTCGTACCCCTAACTCAAATGTTTAATCTTTACAAAGAAATAGAACGCTCAAGTCACTGACTGCAATAAAAACTTTAATGACGCCTTTGACCTGTCTCCTCGCTTGATAGCTAGTCGACGGGGTTTAAGGGGGGGGGGGGGGTAACGAATAAAACAATTTTTAAAAAAGATTGTTAAAAACATTACAATTAAATCGCCTTCCGCCTGAGCCCCTCCCTCTCTTTACCAGAGATATAATTTTAAAAAATAATTCAGAGTAAACTCTGAGACTTTCTTTACTTTTCCTTTATATTGCTGAATAAAAAAACTAATGTTTAAAAAAAAATCAAATCATTTTGGAGCGAGGAGTGCGGAGCGATAAAACCACCGCTCTTTAGTCCCAAAAGGAGTTGCTCCCGCTCAACTCCCGCTGAATATAAAATGAGCCCTCCTCTCCTTCGCTCCAGCAAAAAGGAGCGTGCTCCTCGAATGCGCTCCTTTTTGGAGGGCTCCGTAAAGCCCTGTATATATATATATATATATATATATATATATATATATATATATATATATATATATATATATATATATATATATATATATATATATATATATATGACTCTCTAGTATTAATGTTCCTTTCAAAAGTTCAACTTTTTACAGCAGCTGCCTTTAAGTAGGATTAATCTGTTGCTGATTTACCGAGTTATTAGCAACGGCCGTGTGGGCAAAGACGTTGGAATTTGAGTTTGAAACATAACTCGGGTACCGGGGTTCGAACCCGGCGACCGGTGTAAATAATTCTTCTCTACACTGATTAGTCCCGTAAGGAAGAAACGTATACGTATGCAGACAAAAACAAATGTTCATAGTTATATATATATATATATATATATATATATATATATATATATATATATATATGAGAGAGATAGTAAGATAATACTTTAAAGATATGAATAATATCTTTCTTGAAATTGTTTTAAATCTTATGGCTTGGATGAACTGTATAAGTTTTACAAAAAAGTGCGTGTTTGGCTAATATATTTGATGTTTTATATATTTTTATGTATTTTTTAAATATATTTTTATATATTTTCAAAGCTTAATCTTTATTACCCACAGTAATGTCATTGTGGTAATGGTCCTCTGCGGAGAAGGTTTTCTTTGAAAACTCATGAGTTAAGGGCGCAATATCACTCCTTGTTTTTGAATCTTAATAAAATCTGATTAATTTCTCCATTTATAATGTCATCTAATCAATATATATATATATATATATATATATATATATATATATATATATATATATATATATATATATGTGTGTGTTTGTTGTTGATGATTTTATTCCATTACTTGCGACAAAACATATTCTGTTTCGTTAACACTTGCAAATAGCGTCAACATCGTCAGGCTATAAATGGAATCAAATGGCATAGATCTTAGATTTACCTCAACAAGAAATTGAAGATGCATTGGATGGGGGGAGGGGGGACAGAGATGGAATAAAATCATCAACAAAAAATATATTTTGCTCTGAATTTTCATTGAGCACTCTCATAAACCCGGTTTCAACTTCCTTCAGATTCATACCCCCTGGATATTGGTAACAAGTTAATTAAGGTAAATGTTATTAAATAACACAGGGTTTCTCTTTTGTTTTATTAGACATCTATTTGGTATTCCGATCGAATCTGCATATATTTGTGAAAGTATTATTTACTCCTCTACAGGAGTTAGGCACAAGGCCAGTTTTATCCTACTCCCACAAGTAAGATGTGACCCACGGTCGGGTCGGAAAGTGGGGGTTGAAAACCCAGCGCTCGAGAGGTGAGCACTCTGACCATCAAAAATTGCCTGGGCAGCCCCGTCGGAATTCCCCGGTAGGGGCGCCTCAAGCAGTAAGCAATTAACTTACTCCTCCCCAAAGAGGGGAGGCAATGCCTGGGAGAGTGGACCTCCTAGAACTGCACAGGACAATCCCATAGACCGGCGTAAATCAAGTCCCGAAGGACAAGACAATACAAGTCTATGGGGTGCCTAGCAAAAGTTTGTGAAAGTAGTTTCGATATGATTCTTCAAATCGTCATCAGACGTGGGGGGGGTAAGTCTTGATGTGTTTTCGTCTATTTTTTTTTGGGGGGGGGGTAACGGCTAGTTAACCATGGAGTGTTTCTATTTATGTGCTTTTAGTTTTCAAAGCTTCAATTTATTGATAACATATACAATAACTCTCTCTCACACACACACCGACTTAAAATGTACCCTAAAACATTTGATAAGTTATAAACCTGCACAACTTACGTCCACTTCCATGACCATAATGGAAATATGTATACGAAATTGACGTCATCCAGTGTACACGGTGACAAACAAGATTACAAACAAAATCCAGTTTTAATAGATAGATAGATAGATAGATAGATAGATAGATAGATAGATAGATAGATAGATAGATAGATAGATAGATAGATAGATAGATAGATAGATTTTATTTACAAAATTATCTTTTCGTAAAAAAAAGATATGCCACAAGGCCAAAAAGGGGTGGTATGCGATGGGATGAGGGTCTATGTTCTAAACTAGTTACAATCACCAAAATACCACATGTACTCTACGGGCTAACCTACTTTATAGATAGATAGATAGATAGATAGATAGATAGATAGATAGATAGATAGATAGATAGATAGATAGATAGATAGATAGATAGATACGCGTGTACGTGGGTCTGTTGATTCTACGTTAGCGAAAATCGTTCTTATTCGACCCGGTCCTTTGACACCCCGTCCCTTCTGTATTTGCTGTTAGCAATTCCTGTCGACTGGAAGCACTAAATATGGAAGCAGTACAACGGCGGCGGCGGCGAAGTGTTGATAGGAGAAGCTCGCCCGGAAATTGGCAGTTGCGCATGCTTAAAGTGCGCATCGTATATGCAAACGTAGGCGACCAAAGGAAAAGCGACAAAAAGAAACGCTAGAAGATAAAGTGAAAGCGGAAGTGCCCGGTGCGTTGTTGTATGGCCGAGTCGGGGAGAATTGGGGGGATAGCGTGAGGGAGATGAAAGGGGGAGGGGAGAAGTTACTGGAGGGTTGAGTTGGAAATACGGAACGGCTTGTAAAGGGGTAAGGAAAAGGAGAGAAAAAATAAAGGGGTCTAAAGGAATGGATGGAGAAAGGGAGATGGTGAGGAAAGAAGCAAAGAAAGAAAAGGTGGGAGGAAATAATTAAATTTTTTTTAAAGCGAGAAAAGAAAATGGGTAAATAAAAAAAGGGAGAGGGAGAGGGGAAGAGAGAGAGAGAGAAATATTTAAAAAAAAAGAAAAGAAAGAAGAATAGAATAAGGGGAATGGTTAGTTAGTTTGTTGTTGGGGTTTACGGCATATCAACCCTCGTTGGGTCATTTGATTTCGAAACCGTACATATGTTTTCTATAGGAGGTTGTTCATTAATTTGCTTTCGTAGGCGTATATTTTTTAAAGAAATGGTCGCTAAATGATAGATTCTATTCAAACCATAGATGAAGATGTGACAGGTACTACCACGCTCTCTCAGAGTGGACCTGGGAGTAATGGTAAATAAGGGGGTTGACTTTACCCCCGTAAAGCTCCCAAATTGGGGTCTCACCATTGGATTTAGTTTTTGTGCCATACCCAGAGCGATGGTGGTGGTGGTGGTGGTGCTGCTGCTGCTGCTGCTGCTGTTGGTGGTGTTGGGAGATTGACTAGTAGATAGGGTTGGGAAATAGGGTAGGTAGAAAGAAAAAAAGGTAGAAACGGATGAGAAATAGTTATTTCGGGTGGAATGTGGTAGAGGCGAACACCTTGCTCAAAGATGTCCTAGTCATTTTAGCATCGTACCTTGGACGTAAGTGGAAGAGGGGGGAGACAGAACCTTAGAAAGGAAAGAAGGGAGAAAAGAAGGAAAAAAGATTTTTTTTTTTAAAGAAGGAAAGGGGAGGGTCGAATGAATGAACGAGCGAACGTATAGATACAGTGAAGAAAAGGGAGTGAATGGAATAAGAAAAGATTCTTATGTAAGAATAAAATCAATGAAGGAAAAAGAAAGAAAGGATAAGAGGGAATGGGGGGGGAGACAGAACCCTAGGAAGGAAAGAGAAAGAGAGAAAGGGGGGGTAAATGAAGTTAGAGAAGTGACAGGGTGAAAGGGTGGAGGGTACCAAAATATAAAAGAAAAGAAAGAAAGGATAAGAGGGAAGGGGGGAAGAGACAGAACCCTAGGAAGGAAAGAGAAAGAGAGGGAGGGGGGTGGGTAAATGAAGTTAGAGAAGTGACAGGATGAAAGGGTGGAGGGTACCAAAATATAAAAGAAAAGAAAGGAAGATACTGCGATTGAATAAAAAATAAACGGGGGAGGTTAGGGAAAGAGAAGGGGCTCGGTTTAGGGTTAGGGAAAGAGAGGGGGTCGAATAAATGAGAAAGCTAACGAAAAGAGGTAGTGAAGAAATGCGGAGCGAATAAAATAAGGAAAATTTGTTTATGTAAGAAAGAAATCATTGAAGGAAAAAGAAAAAAAGGAAAGATTAAGGAGGAAAGGTAATGAAAATAAAGGGACAGAAACCTTGTTATGAAGGGAAAAGAAAAAGGGGTAGAGGAGGGGGAAAATAAAGTAAGAGAAATAACAGAATTAAACGGTGGAAGGGTCGAAATATAAGGGGTGAAGGGTATCGACAAGAAGCAGTTACGAAAAAGCGAATGAATAAAATAAGGAAAATTTGTTTATGTAACAATGAAATCAATGGAGGAAAACGAAGCAAAAAAAAGGTCAGAAAGAAGTAAAATTAAAAATAAGAAAGGGTTAGGGTCAGCAAAAATGGGATTTGTATGAAATGCTTCATCCGGATAACTGAAGCAGGGGAAAACCATAAAGAGGCCGATGAGAGTGAGAAAGGCAAAGAAAAAAAATATTAAATATGAAACCTGGAATTAGCAGAAGAGGAGGGAGGGGTGCTTGTCCGAATGCAGTTAAGGGTCTAAGGATCTAGGGAATTGACGTCACAGCTATGACGTCAATTCAAATCGGGGTTCAGCCAATCAGATGTCAAGTTAGAAACGAATCAATCATGGAAACCATTTTTTACCCTTTTCTCCTTCGCTACAATTATTATCAGAATTCCCTTCCTTCTTCTCATCCTTTTCTTCTTCTTCTTCTTCTTCTTCTTCTTCTTCTTCTTCTTCTTCTTCTTCTTCGTAGTAGTAGTAGTAGTAGTAGTAGTAGTAGTAGTAGTAGTAGTAGTAGTATCTAACATGTACTTGTCGGATTTTCACAGTCAGGCCCAAATAGCATTTAAGCTGACAAATCAAACGTTGCTTCTGATCAGCCAATTCTAATTTGCTATTGTTATACCGGGTTATTAGAAATATAATAAAACACTTAGCTATAATTTATTTTTAAAATTACTTAGTCCGACCCAGACGATTGCTAAGATGAAGCATTTTAAAATATTACCTAAAAATCAAAAACCAGCAAGGGAGGCAACTCATTTCAAATTAATAGAAGTTGTCTACCTAAAGTTTTACAATTTGCAAACAAATAAAAATTACTTCATTACAACCCGGACAACGTAAGGTAAGTACAATTAGTAGTAGTAGTAGTAGTAGTAGTAGTAGTAGTAGTAGTAGTAGTAGTAGTAGTTGTTGTTGTTGTTGTTGTTGTTGTTGTTGTTGTTTTTGTTGTTTTTGTTTGTTTGTTTGTTTGTTTTGTTTGTTTTTTTTTTTTTGTTTTGTTTTTTTTTTTTTTGTACTCACTAGGAATTCTCACACAGGTCATCATCACTGCTCACTGATAATAACCGGTGAGGTTCCCTGGAGTCTGAGTGACAAGTTTCCTCAGATTTCCAGTTCTCTCCATCGCTTTCGATAACTATTGCAAATGACTTTGCGTTATCACAACAGACGCTTACCATCGATTTCTAGCTGGCAACGACCCTTGGTCTTGTCTGGGATTTGGATGGCAATAAGCCTACCAAAGATCCCAGTCCTCTCCGCACTTTTGCGGTAGAGATCTGGTTAGTGCTTTCCCTCCTCGGTATTTCCATCCTCCTTGACCCTTCATGACTATTTCGTGTGCTATCAGCTGAGGCTGTCTCCATCACTTGGGGGAGAGGGAGCTAGTTTATGAAATTCCTTGCATTTTCTGTCCCTTTGTTTCATGTGGTGGTGGATTTTCTGTGTTTTTGTTTCCTTCCTATTGCAGCTTCCATGCGACTGGTTAGCATTCGCAGCTTTATTATTATTATTATTATTATTATTATTATTATTATTATTATTATTATTTACTCACTAGGAGTTTTCACACAAGTTTTTACCATTGATCGCTCCCAGGCAAAAAAACATGTATGTTCCCTGGAGTCTGGGTGACATCAAGTTTCCGCAGATGTTAAGTATTCTCCGCTTCCTTTGATCACCGTTGTAAATTATTTTTCGTTCTCGCAACATCTGTTATGGTCCATTGAAACGGCCGTAATTTGAGTAACAATAAGCCACCTCAGGATTCCAGTACTCTCTGTGCCATTCCAGTTGATGTTTCACGACCATTTTGTATGGTACCAACCTCAAAATTATTATTACAGCCAGATATCTGTCTTTCTCATATTCTAATTATAATTCTTACTCTAGTTACATAACCAGATCTTTCCCTCTCTCCCTCCGTCCCTCCGCCTCTCTCTCTCTCATCTTTCTTCTTCTTCTACATATTCTTTATTTTCTTCTTTATGTTCTTCTTCTTCTTCTTCTTCTTCATCTTCTTCTTCATCCTCTTCATCTTTTTCTTCATCTTTTTCTTTTCATCTTCTTCTTCATGTTCTTCTTCTTCTTCTTCATCCTCTTCATCTTCATCTTTTTCTTTTCATTTTCTTCTTTATTATCTTCTTCTTCTTCTTCTTCTTCTTCTTCTCCTTCTTCTTCATCCTCTTCATCTTCTTCTTCTTTTTCTTCATCTTCTTCTCCTTCTTCTTTATCTTCTTTTTATTTTCTTCTTCTTCATCTTCTTCTTTATCTTCTATTTCTTCTTCTACTTCTTCTTCTTCATCTTCTTTATTATCTTCTACTTCTTCTTCATCTTCTTCTTCATCTTCATCTTCTTCTTCATCTTCTTCTTTATCTTCTATTTCTTCTTCTACTTCTTCTTCTTCTTTATTATCTTCTACTTCTTCTTCTTCATCTTCTTCTTCATCTTCATCTTCTTCTTCTTCTTCTTCTTCTTCAACTCTTGCCTTGGCTCCTGCCTCGATATCCTGACGGGGTGGAGGGAGTTTCCGCGGCCGCTATTTAATCAGGGTAGAAAAGAAAGCCAACATAATGAAGAGTGAAATCGATAAAGTACCGTTTTTAGTTCTGTGCTTTTTCTGTCAAAACCCGCAAATAGACCCTTCCTTCCGTTCCCCCTCTCCCTTACTATTTATGTCCCCTTCCTCCCCACTCCCCTCCCTCTCTCCACCCCCCCCTCTCTCTCTCTCTCTCTCTCCCTTTATCTTTCTCTGTTTATCTTCCCCTAACATATTAATATATTTCATTGTTTTTTTCGATATTTGTTCTTTTCTATCCCCACAAGCATTCATTTATGAAAATCAAGCTTTTTTAGTTACGGATGGTCCAAAAGCCTACAATACTTCCTTATCTCTCCTGGACACTATCCCAGTCTAATGATAACCCTTATAGGCATTCAGTTATGAAAATCAGACTGTTTTTGTTACGGATGGCTCAAATAACCTAAAGTTCTCCCTAATCTCTAATTAATCCAGTGTAATTATAACCCCTGGAAGCATACCTTAATGAAAATCAGGCTTTCATAATGACACATTGCTAAAATATTCTATAATTCTCATTTGTACATATTAGGCTTTAATAGTTATAGATGGTCCAATAATATATAATTAACCCTATCTCTCCTGAATAATCGCCCAGTCTAATAATAATCTCTGAAAGCATTAATTTATGAAAATCAGGCTTTTACTCTTACAGATGGTCCAAATTACCTGAAATTCACCCTATATCCTCTGAATACGCGCCCGGTTTAATAATAGCTCCTGAAAGCATGCAATTATAAAAATCAGGCTTTTATATTTACAGATGGTCCAAATTACCTGAAATTCACCCTATATCCTCTGAATACTCGCCCGGTTTAATAATAGCTCCTGAAAGCATGCAATTATAAAAATCAGGCTTTTATATTTACAGATGGTCCAAATAAGCTATAATTCACACTATCTCTCCTGAATACTCGCCCAGTCTAATAATAATCCCTGAAAGCATTAATTTATGAAAATCAGGCTTTTACTCTTACAGATGGTCCAAATTACCTGAAATTCACAACATATCCTCTGAATACTCGCCCGGTTTAATAATAGCTCCTGAAAGCATGCAATTATAATAATCAGGCTTTTATATTTACAGATGGTCCAAATTACCTGAAATTCACCCTATATCCTCTGAATACTCGCCCGGTTTAATAATAGCTCCTGAAAGCATGCAATTATAAAAATCAGGCTTTTATATTTACAGATGGTCCAAATAACCTATAATTCACACTATCTCTCCTGAATACTCGCCCAGTCTAATAATAATCCCTGAAAGCATTAATTTATGAAAATCAGGCTTTTACTCTTACAGATGGTCCAAATTACCTGAAATTCACCCTATATCCTCTGAATACTCGCCCGGTTTAATAATAGCTCCTGAAAGCATGCAATTATAATAATCAGGCTTTTATATTTACAGATGGTCCAAATTACCTGAAATTCACCCTATATCCTCTGAATACTCGCCCGGTTTAATAATAGCTCCTGAAAGCATGCAATTATAAAAATCAGGCTTTTATATTTACAGATGGTCCAAATAACCTATAATTCACACTATCTCTCCTGAATACTCGCCCAGTCTAATAATAATCCCTGAAAGCATTAATTTATGAAAATCAGGCTTTTACTCTTACAGATGGTCCAAATTACCTGAAATTCACCCTATATCCTCTGAATACTCGCCCGGTTTAATAATAGCTCCTGAAAGCATGCAATTATAAAAATCAGGCTTTTATATTTACAGATGGTCCAAATTACCTGAAATTCACCCTATATCCTCTGAATACTCGCCCGGTTTAATAATAGCTCCTGAAAGCATGCAATTATAAAAATCAGGCTTTTATATTTACAGATGGTCCAAATAAGCTATAATTCACACTATCTCTCCTGAATACTCGCCCAGTCTAATAATAATCCCTGAAAGCATTAATTTATGAAAATCAGGCTTTTACTCTTACAGATGGTCCAAATTACCTGAAATTCACCCTATATCCTCTGAATACTCGCCCGGTTTAATAATAGCTCCTGAAAGCATGCAATTATAAAAATCAGGCTTTTATATTTACAGATGGTCCAAATAAGCTATAATTCACACTATCTCTCCTGAATACTCGCCCAGTCTAATAATAATCACTGAAAGCATTAATTTATGAAAATCAGGCTTTTACTCTTACAGATGGTCCAAATTACCTGAAATTCACCCTATATCCTCTGAATACGCGCCCGGTTTAATAATAGCTCCTGAAAGCATGCAATTATAAAAATCAGGCTTTTATATTTACAGATGGTCCAAATTACCTGAAATTCACCCTATATCCTCTGAATACTCGCCCGGTTTAATAATAGCTCCTGAAAGCATGCAATTAGAAAAATCAGGCTTTTATATTTACAGATGGTCCAAATAACCTATAATTCACACTATCTCTCCTGAATACTCGCCCAGTCTAATAATAATCCCTGAAAGCATTAATTTATGAAAATCAGGCTTTTACTCTTACAGATGGTCCAAATTACCTGAAATTCACCCTATATCCTCTGAATACTCGCCCGGTTTAATAATAGCTCCTGAAAGCATGCAATTATAAAAATCAGGCTTTTATATTTACAGATGGTCCAAATTACCTGAAATTCACCCTATATCCTCTGAATACTCGCCCGGTTTAATAATAGCTCCTGAAAGCATGCAATTATAAAAATCAGGCTTTTATATTTACAGATGGTCCAAATAACCTATAATTCACACTATCTCTCCTGAATACTCGCCCAGTCTAATAATAATCCCTGAAAGCATTAATTTATGAAAATCAGGCTTTTACTCTTACAGATGGTCCAAATTACCTGAAATTCACCCTATATCCTCTGAATACTCGCCCGGTTTAATAATAGCTCCTGAAAGCATGCAATTATAAAAATCAGGCTTTTATATTTACAGATGGTCCAAATTACCTGAAATTCACCCTATATCCTCTGAATACTCGCCCGGTTTAATAATAGCTCCTGAAAGCATGCAATTATAAAAATCAGGCTTTTATATTTACAGATGGTCCAAATTACCTGAAATTCACCCTATATCCTCTGAATACTCGCCCGGTTTAATAATAGCTCCTGAAAGCATGCAATTATAAAAATCAGGCTTTTATATTTACAGATGGTCCAAATTACCTGAAATTCACCCTATATCCTCTGAATACTCGCCCGGTTTAATAATAGCTCCTGAAAGCATGCAATTATAAAAATCAGGCTTTTACTCTTACAGATGGTCCAAATTACCTGAAATTCACCCTATATCCTCTGAATACTCGCCCGGTTTAATAATAGCTCCTGAAAGCATGCAATTATAAAAATCAGGCTTTTATATTTACAGATGGTCCAAATTACCTGAAATTCACCCTATATCCTCTGAATACTCGCCCGGTTTAATAATAGCTCCTGAAAGCATGCAATTATAAAAATCAGGCTTTTATATTTACAGATGGTCCAAATAACCTATAATTCACACTATCTCTCCTGAATACTCGCCCAGTCTAATAATAATCCCTGAAAGCATTAATTTATGAAAATCAGGCTTTTACTCTTACAGATGGTCCAAATTACCTGAAATTCACCCTATATCCTCTGAATACTCGCCCGGTTTAATAATAGCTCCTGAAAGCATGCAATTATAAAAATCAGGCTTTTATATTTACAGATGGTCCAAATTACCTGAAATTCACCCTATATCCTCTGAATACTCGCCCGGTTTAATAATAGCTCCTGAAAGCATGCAATTATAAAAATCAGGCTTTTATATTTACAGATGGTCCAAATAACCTATAATTCACACTATCTCTCCTGAATACTCGCCCAGTCTAATAATAATCCCTGAAAGCATTAATTTATGAAAATCAGGCTTTTACTCTTACAGATGGTCCAAATTACCTGAAATTCACCCTATATCCTCTGAATACTCGCCCGGTTTAATAATAGCTCCTGAAAGCATGCAATTATAAAAATCAGGCTTTTATATTTACAGATGGTCCAAATAACCTATAATTCACACTATCTCTCCTGAATACTCGCCCAGTCTAATAATAATCACTGAAAGCAGTAATTTATGAAAATCAGGCTTTTATAATGACACATAGCTTAAATGACCTATAAATCTCTCCCATCTCTCCTGAACACAAGTCCAGTTAAATAATAAACCCTACAAAGATGTATTTATGAAAATCAGGCTTTTATAGTTACAGATGGTCCAAATAACTTATAATTCACACTATCTTTATTGAATACCAACCCAGTCTAATAATAATCCCTGAAAGCATACATTTATGAAAATCAGGCTTTTACACTTACAGATGGTCCAAATTACCTGAAATTCACCCTATATCCTCCGAATACTCACCCGGTCTAATAAAAGCATGCAATTATAAAAATCAGGCTTTTATAGTTACAGATGGGCTTAATAAGCTATAATTCATCTTATCTCTCCTGAATACTCGCCCAGTCTAATAATAATCCCTGAAAGCATTAATTTATGAAAATCAGGCTTTTACACTTACAGATGATCTAAATAACTTACCATTAACTCTATCTTCCATTAATACTCTCCCAGTCTAATAATAACCCCTGAAAGCAGTCAATTGTAAAAATCAGGCTTTTATTGTTACAGATGGCTCAAATAACCTATAATTCCCCCTCGTCTCTAATGAATCCAGTGTAATTATAACCCCCGAAAGAACTTATTTATAAAAATCTCCTATAATCTCTCCCATCTCTCCTGAACTTCTGTTAAATAATAAACCCTACAAAGGTGTATTTATGAAAATCAGGCTTTTATAGTTACAGATGGTCCAAATAGCCTATAATTCATCTCATCTCTCATGAATACTCGCCCGGTCTAATAATATCTCCTGAATTAACTTATTTTAAAAAATCAGTCTTTTATAGTTACAGATGGTCCAAATTAACCATAATTCTCACCCATATCTATCGACACTCGCCCAGTTTAATAACACCCTCAATAAAAATCTATTTTTGAAAATGAGCTTTTATTTTATTAAATTATTACAGATGGCTAAAATAACCTATAATTGTCTTTCATCTCTCCTGAAAACTAGCCAAGTTTAATAATAACAAAAGGAAAAACATATAAAAAGAAGAGAAAGAAATGAAGAAAGAAACGAAGAAAGAAATACATCGGAGAAGAGAGAGAATAAAAGAGTATAAGAATACCAAGGGGAAAAAGAAAGAAAGAAAGAAAAGGACAGAAAGAAAACAAAAAATATATGGAATATAAAAAATATATAGAAAAATAGAAAAAATACATAGAAAAAATAAATAAAATGAAGAAAAAAGGATGGAAGAAAGAAAGAAAGAAATATATAGACAGAACGAAAGAAGTGAGGAAAAGAAGAAAGAAAATGAAGAAGATAAAGAAAGAAGAAGTCGAAGAAAAACTAAAGAAAAAACAAAAAAGAAAAGAAGGAAAAGAAACGAAGATAACAAAATTGAAAAGAAAAGAATTAAATAAGCAACAGCAAAGTAGAAAAATCATCACGGGGAAAAAGAAAGAAAGAAAGAAAGAAACAAGAGACAGAAAGAAATGGAGATTAAAGGAAAGAAAGAAAGAAAGAAAGAAAGAAAGAAAGAAAGGAAAAAGGAAGAATGACACAAATAGAAGAAAACGATAGAAAAAAGAAGAGAAAGAACAAAGAAAATACATATATTAGAAGGAAAGCAAAAGAACGAAAAGAAGAATGTGAAAAAAAAAAAATGCAAAATAAAAAAAAATAATTAGGACAAGCAATAAAATGAAAGAAAAGTAGAAAAGAAAGCAACAATGAAAGAAAGAAAATGGGAAAGAAATATATCGACGAAGAGAAAGGTAGAAAAAACGAAGAGAACCAGGAAAAAAAATTAAAGAAATCAAGAATAAAAATAGAAAGAAAAAGAAAGAAAGAGAAGAAAAGTACATAGAACAAAGTAGCAAAAAAACGAATGTAAATAAAGAAAAAGTAAAGAAAATAAAGAATGAATCGGGAAAACTTGTGGTGGACGAGACGCGATCCGAACGAACGTCAAAAAGCAAATGATTTGAACTGTTACCCACTTTCTTTCCCTGCTTCGTTGGGATGCGCTCTCCTCTTTAATTCCAAGAGCAAGGGTGTGTAACAGAAACGTGTTGACTCAATATTTTCCAACCAATGAATATCGTTTCAAAGTCAAAATCTGACACAACTATGTTAAACTGGTAAGCCGACGCGAACTAAATAACCCCTATAAGAACAAGGAAATAAGCAGAGTTATACAGACAGACACAGGCGACGCACCTCGAAAGAACACACAAGAAGTACGCTCCCCCTCTACTTCCGGCCTTTTGGCCGGGGCGACAAGAAGAAAAGAACACTTCGAAAGTCACGTACAAGCTTTCAACATCTCGTGCACATATCCAGACGCACTAACAAGAGGTCAGGCGAACAGAAACAAACCGCTATGAATCACACACAGTACAGAACAAGGTAAACATACCCCACACAGAGAGAGTATCACGTTACCACTTACATGCACTAACAAATATAGACATACACATTTTTAGCCCTCGTGTCTGCTTAATTACTGAACAATTTCTAACAAAGAACACGAGTTGTATAAACTTTACCAATGAACATTTCTTCACTAAAACTAACTTTTATGTTCAGGTAAAATTGTGGTTTTATAAAGGTGTTGTTGATTAATAATGTTTCCTTCAGTTTTCATTTACAAACACTATGCATGTTAAGTTAACGATTCGCTATAAACTAAAGGAAGAAAAAAAGAACACGTCGGGACAGATAAGAAGAAAGAAAGACAGAGAGAAAGGAATAGAGAAAAGAAGAAATAATACATAGAAAAAAAGGAAAGCAAAAGGAATACGAAGAGTCGTGCGGTTGACGGGTCAGCTGTTTATATAGCCACACTGATGAGCCTTATAAAGACGAAACAAGTGCTTGTCTTTGGATATAAATATTATAAAAGAAATAAAAAGAAGAAAGAAAAATGGAGAGATATAAAGAAAATGTGAAGAAAATAAAGAATGAAAAATAGAAAGAAAATCCAAAGAAATAATGAAGAAGGGCAGTAAAAAGAACGATAAGAAAAAAGAAAGAAAAGACAGAAATACATAGAAAAAAGAAAATACAAAAACAAGAGAACGAAAGAAAGAAAGAAAGAAAAATCAGGAAAGAGAGGTAAAACAATAAAAGGAGAAAGAAAACGAATGAAAAAGAGGGAAAGAAAGGACAAATCCTAGCAAAACATCTAAGAAAATGGTAAACAAGGAAGAAGAAAAGAAAGAAAACAAAAAAGAAAGAAAAAAAAAACAGAGAAAGAAAAGAAAAGGTTCGGAAACGTGAAAACCAGGTAAAATAAAATAATTAAAAAACAATTTAAAAAATGAGCGTGGGCGATAAGAAGAAAGAAAGAAAAAAGGGGAAGAAAGAAAAATCAGCGATGAAAGATGGAAGTGACCCCAGGGGGTAAATCGAAGTAGGAATGGATGACGTCAGGACGAGGTCCTTCATTCAGATGCAGTATGATTGGACAGTCCGGATCGGTGGAGTCACGTGGCCCTAATCCTCGCAAATAGACCAAGAAAAAAGAACAAATGCAACAAGTGGGCCAGGGAGAGGCAAACAGGCATTTAGAAAAGAAAGCTGAGTATATATATATATATATATATATATATATATATATATATATATATATATATATATATATGTATGTGTGTGTGTGTGTGTGTGTGTGTGTGTGTGTACTTAAGCAGCAAGTCATTATCTAAGCAAGCGTTGCTGAACGTCACGGAACTTTTGCGTTTTTATATCTTCTTCGTGAGGTTCTCAAACCGTCGAGCTATCTTTCTGGTTTCAGGTGAAAATCCGTATAGTACTTCTTCGATAGTTCTTAATTCGGCCATTTTTTCGAGCGCTTTCGACTTTCGTAGTCGTCTTCAGGATTAGGGTTTTTTTTTTAATAAAAAGACTTGAGTTAATGTTTTATAGGTATCGGTAAGGGCGAATGAAAGAAAAGAGGGTGTGTGGTTGAGTTCATTTTATTCTATCGTTTGTGTGTTTGGTTTTATTGTTTATTTATTTATTTTATTAATTCTTTTTTTTTGTTGCTATTATTTATTTATTCCTATTACTATTTTTACCATTATTTATTTATTTATTTTTTTATTACTTAATTTTCATTTAATTATGGAATACTTTTAATATGTTAGTACCTGTGTTGAAAGCTATTTTGTTAATATTAGGCTGTTTAGTTTTAATGAATATTGCTTCTAGTATTTTAAGTCTGTTTGTGCAGTTATTTTTGTGTATTATTTTGGTGTTAGATGTTAATATTTTCCGTATATCGGCCGACTGTAGTCTTTTGTTGTGTGTAGTAATGTGACGTTGGATGGCGCTGGTATCGGATAAATGGTAAGCTAGACGTCGAGAGAGAGAGAGTTGTTGTAGTGTGGCCAATATAGGTGTTATGTATTTGTTCTGTTTGGGTTGTAGGGAGACATTCCTTAAAAGGACATGAGAACATGTGTATAACGTTAGTTTGACTAAGAGTTGTATTGACAGTGTTATTTTTAATAATTAGGTTATTTGTTTTAAATTTTGTATAGTAAATTATTAGTTTGATCTTTTTTTGTTGGTCGTTAGGTTTAGTGTATCGTTTTATTATGTGAAGTATTGCTTTTTCGTCGAGTTTGTAGTTAGGGTGCGTCTGGTTTTTGTAATAGAGGTTGATCGTGTCTTTTTTGTTATGGGTTTTATTTTTGCTTTTGTCATGTATGGAGTTTATATATGATTTTATTTGTTCGTCGACTATTTTATTGGGGAAGTTGTTGTTAATTAATGTTTGTTTAATATTGGTTAATTATTTATAAAATATTTGTTTAGATGATGATATAGTGTGTGCGATATATATATATATATATATATATATATATATATATATATATATATATATTTCTCGGAAGTTTCTCAACCATTAAAACTATATTAAAAATTAAAAAAATAAAAATTTAAAAAACTAACTTTTAGTCCCAAGTCTTTCAGTGGAAAATCACTCATGTAAGTCAATTTATTTTTTACAGTTATTATATTAGTTTGTTTCTAACACTATTTTAAGGGATCATCAGTTGTTTACCATGAAAAACTGTTTCGTGAATTTAAAAACAAGACAGTATTTAATTGCATGGCTTCTCAGCAGAGTTGATCAGACCCCACTTCCCTTAAAAGAAAAAAACATAAACGTTCCTTATACTAAATCTACGTTTTGTTCCATATAAATGTTTTGCTAACTTATATTAGTTATTTAAAAAAAAAAAATTCCCTTACCTGTGCTGTTCGTCTGTCTAATAAAATTTATCCGTTACTTACAAAAATGTTGCTGCATTTTAAAGTGTTTGAACGAAGCCATTACACTATTATTTAGGTGATTAATGTATTATTTTTAGTTTTATATTATAAATATAAAAAATATCAACACATCAAAAAATAAAAAATAAATAAACAAATATATATATATATATATATATATATATATATATATATATATACATACATATATATACTTTTAGTCCCTCCTTCCCTCCCTCCTCCTCCTTTGTTGTCCATCTCCCCGTTGTCGTCAACCTCAAATAAATACTAATCTTCCTTGTTCACTTACAGTTTTTCTAATCTACGTTCACAAGCCAACTGTCGATTTTTTTCCTTTTCTCAGTGTTTCTAAATTGGCGTTTATAAGCTAACCGTTAATTTTTTCTCTTTTTCTTCTTTTTCTTCTTCTTCTTTGCCCACTCCTAGTGTTTAAAATCGGCGTTCATAACTGTCGATTTTCTCTATCTTGTTCTTGTTCTTCTTCTTCTTATTATTATTATTATTTTTAACATTTCTTTCTATATGGAGTATGTTAAATAGAAATCAATAAAGTGCTCAATCGTAACAATGCGGAATCTAATATATAAAGATGTATCATAGTTTCATTGACATGGGGAGACATAAATATTATGGAGATAACAAGCCTATAATGGAGTCTCAGTCTTCCCTTTGATTCCAATTTCTCACAGTCTTTTTTCCAGGTTTTCCGGAATTGTTCCTAGTGCTCCTACGATTATTGGTATTATATTGACTTCCTTCAAACTCCGTATCCCTTTCAATTCTCTGGCGAGTTCCGTGTATTTGCTTCATTTTTCTGTCTCCTTGATCTTCACTCTATGGTCTGCTGGAACAGCAAAAGCCACGATTTGCAGGATTTTTCCTTCTTGTCGATTATTTGTACCTCCATACTCCAGCGGATTTTATGTTTTTTCTTTTCCAGTACTGTATCTAATTTATGTTTGTATCATTCATCTGTGTGTTCGAAATGCAGTCATTTATATTGTTCCCATTGTACTACTTGTCCCACACAGTAATCTCTGTTCGTGTATTCTTTTTGTGTTAGTTTGCTGCATTATATTATTTACTGTTTGTGTCTCTTTGTCCTTACAATCTGCATATACTGTTTTCCGAGGTTTTAGCTATTTTATCTTTGATGTAGTTTTTCCTAATCGCATTGTTCTGTGCAGCTGCCAGTAAAGATTCCGTTACTCTGTTAAAGTGTCCTTTTTTTTAGCCATGTCCAGCTATTTTCGTTGGTTTCTTCTCTTGTCAGTCTTCTGAAGCGTCCATGTCGTAGTTTTTCTTCCAACTTTTCTTTTCTTGTTTTTTGTTTCTGGCTTCAATGCTTCCCGAGTTGTTTGTTAGGATGGTGTCTCTTGCTGTGGTGATTAGCCTTTCTGTGTTCTAGGTTATGTATTTCTCTAGCTCTTGTTTTTGTCGTCCACGCAGTCTTCTTAACTTACCAGTCCTCTTACCCCTTTGTTTCTTTTCACGTACAGTCTGCCCGTATCGTTTTTGGGTGTAGTACGTTATGCATAGCTATTAATTTTCTAGTCTTCTCGTCGGGGTGCCTGAGTTCTTCTTTAGTTCAGCCTATGAATGGTCCAGAGTATCTTATTAGTGATATTGCACAGATACTTATTCTTTTCACAAGGTTTCTGCTATATAATTTTGTTTCTAAGAGCGTTCTTGTTCTTCTCAAATATTTTTTCCAATCTTCTCTTTCATTTATGTAGATTTGATAGTGTCTGCTTCGAGAACTCCCAAATATTTATAGCTATCCTGTTCGCCTAGCGCCCTCATTTCCACTTGGTTGGGCAGTTCCATGTCCTCTGTGGTCTCCAGCTTTCCCCTTTTCAACTCTAGCAGTTTACACTTTTCAACTCTAGCAGTTTACACTTTTCAACTCTAGCAGTTTACACTTTTCAACTCTAGCAGTTTACACTTTTCAACTCCAGCAGTTTACACTTTTCAACTCTAGCAGTTTACACTTTTCAACTCTAGCAGTTTACACTTTTCAACTCTAGCAGTTTACACTTTTCAACTCTAGCAGTTTACACTTTTCAACTCTAGCAGTTTACACTTTTCAACTCCAGCAGTTTACACTTTTCAACTCTAGCAGTTTACACTTTTCAACTCTAGCAGTTTACACTTTTCAACTCCAGCTTTCCCCTTTTCAACTCTAGCAGTTTACACTTTTCAACTCTAGCAGTTTACACTTTTCTATAAGCATTGATTGAAACCTCTAATTGTATAACTTATTTCTATTAAAATTTACGTCGCATTAAGATATTGGAGTACTTACAAATAGTCCTAACTGTATTATTTATTTTTCATTTTTTAGTTTAATTAAGACTAAGCCTCACGATTTTTTTTAGTTTACTGAAATTTTACTACATTATAAAAATGTATACTCATCAAGGGATGATTTAATTTTTATCCTATATTTTCAAGTTGTGTATGTTAAATTGTTCACAAACTCATCCAGTTTGAAGTGCCTACAATTAAAACCTATCTCATCTCGCTGATTAAGAAAATAATTTTCATCATGGATTGACAATTTTTATGAAAACAAAGGTGGGTCGTGCAGTGTAGGTTTCGAAGACTTTTTAAAATGCTCCATTTTATTACAGGAACTATAATTTTATCTTTTAGAGATATTATATACTTGGATAATGAGATACCTATGATATTATTATCTGGGTTATTAAATAAACTTTTGTGGTTTCTGTATCTGGTCTTCAAATCAGTACTAGTACCCCCTCTATCAATTTTTTTAAAATTAGAATTGTTTTCTGGGAAGACAATTCCTTAATAAACTATTTTTAGTTAAACACTTTTCCTGCAACGGACATTCATTCTTATCACTACAACTACATTCATTAGTGTTATTATTATTTTGTATGTTGTTACTTCTATTGTTATCATGACTTTTTAATATCTGTCTATCATGACTCTTAATTATTTTTAAAAGTTATTTATACAACTATAACTAAGTTTAATGGTGTATTTATTAAATATGATATGCAGTGGGTTATTCATTGAGAAATGTCGATTTAAAAGATTAAGGAACAAATGCCCAATTTTAGAATTAACTACTAAGTTAAACGGGGGGTTATACTAAATTATTCTTCGATTTCTATTACTCCCTCTGGTGTTCTTATTCCTTCTATCTTGGTATTCAATGTTGATGTTAATATAACCACTATTTTTCAATGTGTTGTTGTAGGTATGACTATTACTACAAAAACTTTCCTCATTATAGGAATTATTATTAATCCTATAAGTAATTAATATTGGGGTATACGTAATTACGTAATGTGGATGATCTGACTGGGTCGTAGTTATCTTTCATATCAGGTTCATAAATTCCGTGGTTAAATGTGACATCTAGAAGATTTGTGATCTTGATTCCCGCTGTGATTTCAACTTTAAGTCTTAGATCCTTCATAGTTACGTGTATAATTTTTAAATTATTTCAGCCTTGCAGCAATTTGTATTTCTAACTATAGCTAAACCATCATCCCTGTATAACCCTATATAACTAACGCTAATCACATCCGATTTCGTAAGCTTATATAGAATAAACAATCCCACCAGGTCAAACATTCCAGCGGAGTCTAGTAATCCCATCGCTACATCTAACGAGTCTGTAGAGTCCTTTTTCATCCATAATAAGACGCCGAAAGATCCCAAGCAACTCCAGACCAAAAACCTGTGTATTTATTCAATTATTTAAAACATTTTTCTCGTTCAGTTTCTAGCACGGCGTTCAGTTTTCTAAGCAAACCAAACCGAACACCGCTCTTAAAATTGAACAGTAATATTAAAAAAACAAAATCAAAATATTAATAATCTGAGAATTTGGTGTCCAATCGATTTAGTAATCCTAAAATTATTTTTTAAAACATTAAATGCTGTAACAGTTTTAGAATATGGTGGTCAAGTGCTTGGAAGTATTAACTTTAAGGGTGTCGTTTACGTTAAGCTTGGATCGAAAACTGAACTCTTAATAAAATCCACCCATCTTTTTTTCTTTTTTTAAATATTATTTTATGATTTGGTGGTTAAAAACATGCTTAAACATTTGTAACGTAACCGTAAATAGGTCTTCTTCCGGAGAAAATGTTTGTTAGTAGTCGGATGGTCAAGGAAAAAGAGAGGGAGAGAGGGGAGGGGGAAAAGAGAGGTATAGAGCGAGAGGATTGCAGGGAGAGGAGGAGGTGTATAGAGGAAGAGGGGTTAAGAGAGGAAGGTGTATAGACGGAGAAAAATGTAGAGGGGCAGAGGTGGAGATAGATAGATAGAGAGAGAGAGAAGGTGGGTGAAGATATATAAAGAGAGGTGTAGAGAAAGAGGTGTAGAGAGAGAAGAGCGTGAAAAGGGAGGTGTGAAGAGGGAAATGAGTGTAGAGAAGATGATTAAGAGAGGAAGGCTTTAGAGAGAGAGGGAGGGGAAGAGAGAGAGAGAAAGGTTAGGGTAAGAGAGGAGCTGTGGAATAGAAGATGCAGAGAGGTGGAAAGGGCGCAGAGAAGTTGTAGAGAGGGGAGAGGTGTAGAGGGGGTGTATATAGAGAGATAGAGATGTGGGTGTAGAGAGAGAGATGGTATTGAGAGGGAGAAGGATGTAGAGAAAAAGAAAAATGTGTGTAGAGAGAAAGAGTGAGTTACATAGATGAAGAGAGTAGTGTAGATAGATAGATAGATAGATAGATAGATAGATAGATAGATAGATAGATAGATAGATATAAACAGATAGATAGATAGATATAAACAGATAGATAGATAGATATAAACAGATAGATAGATAGATATAAACAGATAGATAGATAGATATAAACAGATAGATAGATAGATAGATAGATATAAACAGATAGATAGATAGATATAAACAGATAGATAGATAGATATAAACAGATAGATAGATAGATATAAACAGATAGATAGATAGATAGATACAGATAGATAGATAGATAGATAGATAGATAGATATAAACAGATAGATAGATAGATAGATATAAACAGATAGATAGATAGATATAAACAGATAGATAGATAGATAGATAGATAGAAACAGATAGATAGATAGATATAAACAGATAGATGGATAGATAGATAGATAGATAGATATAAACAGATAGATGGATAGATAGGTAGATAGATAGATAGATAGATATAAACAGATAGATAGATA
>OY744538.1:26101405-26111405 GCA_963556195.1 Sepiola atlantica
ATACTGATCCTTCCCTGTGATGAAAAGAGAACTCTTTTATCCCCTTCTATGCTTCGGAAGTGAATTACTTCCCTTGATCACTCTTTCTTTGTTAGTCAGCCATTGTTTCTCGTAGAGACTGCGCAGATCTTTGTCGAATAAAGCTTCTTCAAGCAAACTCAGTCTTCTTAAACTCATTCTATTCTATCCTTTTGACTAACTCATTACACTTATATTACCCCCCCCCTCACTATCTATTGTTTTTCTTTCAGCCAATGAGTATCGCTACCTTTGTTCGAAAGGGATTTGAACGCTTTTAACTTTTTAGTGGGTCAAACAAACAAAAAGTGAGCTTACTCTTGACCTGAAAAAAACTAAGACATTTTGTCCGTCGCATTTGTCCTGTTAACTATCGCCATCTTAGATGTATTTCTGAATTGTAATTTTAGGACTATATAGACCTTTAGTTTTCTTATTTATTTCATTTAAGTGCGTTAGTGAGTAAAGTGTTTTCTGTGTCTACGGTTAGTTACTATTTCGTTTGTACGATTTGTTGTGTTCTGGTTATACGCTGAAAGCAAGAAGTGATACGAAGCAATGAGGAACAGAGGTCAAAGAAAGGACAACAAACAACAACGTGTTACTTGTAGTTCGCCCGGTGCAATCAAGAGAATGATTACGTGTCCGGCGTCGTTTATATATACAATCAGAAAGAAAGATTACTATGTTATAGTGCAAGGGAGATAACTGTTGTCATTTCCAAATGTACGATTGGATATTACACGATTTAGTAATGTTTTGATATCTTTAAAATTGTACATTTCTAGGTCCTTGCTCAAACATAATCTACACAGATCGTCTAAAAATATATGTATGTTCTGGTCCATTTTAATATGTTACATGCGACTATAGGTGACTGCGCATTTTTTCTAAATTCCCAATAAAGGTTCGATGACGATGTACATGTATATCTATGTTTTTCTTATTTAATATGCTTTATGATTATACTATATTTTATAACAATTCTCTTATATAATATGTTTTGTTTCTAGGTACATTATGATTTTTGCTAAGCAATTATTTTATAAAGGGCAAATACCTTTATTTTACAGTCACATTTTTTCTCCATTATAATTTTTCTTTTTTCTATTTTGGTAACTAATATTTCTATCAGAGTCATTACTATTCCTTATGATATTATTTTTAGTAGTAGTAGAAGTTCCCCGACAGTACTGACATGCAGAAATTTAAAACTAATGTAAACAGACATCTCGCTGCTCAGATCCCAATTTAAGCTGAACCACCAATCCTTCCCCCCCCCTTTTCCTTTTTTCTCAGTAGCCCCTTACGTTTACAGTGGCGTCCTGACTTGTTTGGGGTGAACCATGTAAAAAAAAATTTTTTTTAAAGTAGTAGAAGTAGTAGTAGTAGTAGTAGTAGTAGTAGTTATATTCTTGTTATATTTATCACTTTTTCTTCGAATTTTATTTTTATTTTTCTCTTTACTACTGGCATTTAATATTTTATTATTGTTGTTTTTGATGATCAATGCCTAATTCTAACAAAACTGTATAACAGTTTTAAATCATTGTTTTAAATATTTTCTATCGGAGATTACTTACAAAAATGTTTGAAGGAATTTCGTAGTTTTTAGCAACTGGTTATACAACGGGGTCAACTAAATCATATTTTTCAATATCATTAAACCCACGGTTTTTTTTATATCTGTTTTACAGACGCTATCCAAATTCTTAAATAGCTTTTCCTTGGTAGAGTTATTACTAAGCCTGCGTTCGATAGAACTAGAAATATTTTTTATAATTGAAGGAGATGGTTAGACTTTCAGTGCACATATATTTGGTTAGCATAATTTTTTAAACACGACTCATATGCATTTTTAGCTATATTGAAAGTGACATCTAAAAAGTTATTTTTATGTTTGCCAATACTTCGACTCTCAAGTCTAATTTAAGATAGACGATTGTCAATTTATACGCAAACAAATGTAAAACGATAGAAAAAAGAGTCTTTTGATATTCGTCCAAACATCTTAATAATAGGATCTGTCCGTCCGTTCGTTCGCCACGTATAGAATTTTTATCGTAAAACGCGCAGATTAAATGGACGCATCTTAAAAATTTGTTCTCATTTTTTTTCTTTCCTGTAAGACTTCAGAACGCAATAAGTCATTCTACAATCTTCGATCTGATATCGATCTTGCTTGTCACCTTCCATTGTTGTGTCGATTTCAAATCAATCCCGAAATCGAATTATATCTATCGATTAAATCTTTGACAAACAAATCATGATAATTTATTTTTCTTTTCATCTATTTCTATGCGATAATCTATAAGAAATCCATAGTACAGTAAATTTCTGGATCCGTATGTAACCGAATGATTGAGAAAATGAGTCATGTTTTCATAGTCATTATGATGACAGGGTACACCACGATTTAGCTAAGCGTGAAAAGGAAAAATGTTCACAATCCCTATTTACTTGCCTCCCCACGAGGGTAGAGTTAGACACAAGGTCGGTTTTTAATCAAGGGAAAATCTAGCTTCCCAAAAAAATGACACTCTTTCTTGAAACAAAAAGTAAAAATTGCTTCAAACTAAAACGATTTTTTATGAAGGGAAAATCTAGCTTCCCCCAAAATGGCACTCTTGCTTGGAACAAAAATAAAAATTGCTTCAAACTAAAATGATTTTTATGGGTCACCACTTATCAAAACCCGGGGCCTACTCGAGGATAAGGGTAAAAGGGATCAGCAGTTGGACGATGATTGCCGCCACGAGAAGACCGGAAAAAATGAATGGAAATGGCAGACGATTACTAAGAGGAATTGATTATCCAAGAATGTGTCTTAACAAGTATTTGTTTACATTAGACTTGAAGAAGACCAAGTCGGTTGGAAAGCAGACTCGTGATATCTCGTTCCACCGATGAGATGTTCTAGGAAAGAAAGACAGCAAATATGAAGCCTATTATTAGAACAGATACTACATTTTGCTCCTAACCAACCGAGTCTATATTTACTTGCCTCCCCCGATCACAGAGTTAGAAAAATATCGGTTTTTAATCTGTGGAAAATACACCTTCCCTAAAACGGACACTCTTGATTGGGACAAAAATAAAAAAATTGGCTCGGTCTAGTATGATTTCTCTTTCAGTGGCCGAGGACAGAAAAGATTAAGTGTAGTATCAGAACATATACTACACTTTACTCCTAACAAACCAAGTCGATACCACAAATCACTCCCTCACAAATTCCCCACTGCAGACAGAAGCCACATTCAGTTATCTGATTATCACCTTTTTACTCATGTGCGGGATATCATTAAAAAAATCGACGTCTCTAAAGCATGTGGGCATGATTATATTCCTGCTATAGTAATAAAGAAATGCTCTGCTGAGTCGGCCCCAGTCCTCTTCAAACTCGACAACAAATGCCTTACTGAATCTTGCTTCCCTGATAGTCGGAAATTTGCCTTTGGTGAAAGAACTGACTCGCCAAATTATCGCCCTATCAGTCTCCCCCACAAAATATTTGAATGATTAATTAACCTAGCGATAATCTACCACCTCGTCAACGCTAGATTTCTTTCTGACCAACAGTATGGATTTAGCAAAGCCCGTTCTACTGCGGATATCCAAACAGTCATCTCTGAACGCATATACCATACACTGGACAATGGTAGTGATACTACGGCGGTAACGCTTGATATATCCAAAGCCTTTGATAATTAATTTCTACGGTATTAATGGGCGAATATTTAATATAATCAGATAATTCTAAGCTAAAAGAAAGGTCCAGGTGTTTTAGATGACCGTACACCTAAATAAGATTACATTTATTCAGGTTTGCCCCAGGGGTCAATTCTTGGACCTTTATGATTCCTGATTTTCATAAACTACTTCGCTCATGCAATTGTATCCGAGATGGGTATATTTGCTGATGACACCACGCTCTACTCTCGGCATGTGGAGAAAAAAACGAACACGCACATATCCAAGGCAATGGTCGAATCCTTAGAAAATGACCTCGAGTCTGTCGTAAAATGCGAACATTAATGGATGGTGACATTTAATGCTACTATGACAAAGTATCTTTCCTTTTAACAATTATAAGAAACATTTTCAACCACCGATTGTCATGGTTAAAACCACCCTATCTGAGAGCTCAGCATTTAAACTCCTCGGACTAACATTCACAGGTATTGGAACAGATACATAGAAGACATTGCCAAGGCTGCTGCAAAGACGGTGGGCTCCCTCTACCGTGTTAGAAAACTTCTCACGTCTGCCAGTATCCTATACCTCTACAAAGCCACCCTTATCCCATGCATGCAGTATTGTTGTCACATCTCGGCTGATGTACCAACTACTAGCCTCTCTTTGTTAAACAGGGTTAACAAACTATAATCTAATAGGCCCCACAATATCTACCAAGCTCCAGCCCCTTTCCCATCGCCACAATGTTCCATCCCTGTGCTTGTTTTATTTTATTTTATTGTTTATTATTATCACGCCTGATCTCCTTGCTTGGATCAGTTTGTCCGTTTGTACTTCGATATCACAGAGATTTTTCTGATTTTCATTTTCCATTAATGTCTCCGGTTTGCCGGCGTGATCATGGTGCAGACGTTTGCATAGTTCCCAGTGGAATGCGTTTACCACGCAGTCGAGTCTGTTTTTGTATTCCTTTTAGACTATTTTGCTGCGTTCACTTATTATGTGGTTTATCGTTTCGTCTCTTTGTTCACAGAGTCTACATTAATATTTTCCTGGGTTAGTCTATCCTTGCTTTAATGCAGTTCGTTCTGATCGTGTTGTTTTATCTGGTTATCAGTAGCGATTTTGTCCATGTGGTTTTGATGATGATGATGATGATGATGATGATGATGATGATGATGATGATGATGATGATGATGATGATTATTATTATTATTATTATTATTATTATTATTATTTCGTTTTAATATATTCGATATCAACAAATCCAATTGACATTCGCGTTCTGTCCACCAACCAAAACTAATAATCGATAAATGATTTCAATTATTATCAGTGTTTATGATTTTGTTTTTCAATATCTGCCACCGTATTACGTAACAAGCTTAAAAGCCGCGCGATGTGCGAAGTTTAAAACTTGCGGTTTATTGCCGCGTGAGAAGATGCATGTTTGTTTCGGTTTAGAAACACAAACCAACCATAATACTTGGGTTTCATCCTTAAACTTTAATTCAAGTCAAAGATTACTTTTATCTGCCAATTTAAAGGCCTCAACCCTAATTTCAAATATCGAAGTGTCACGATAGTAAACACGTCAACCATTTCTTAAATATTAAGAATGGCTGACTTTTTTTTACACTATCAGTTAACACATTTCGTCGAATTCTAGCTGTTCCAAGTGATGCCGATTTTTATGACATTCCTTTAACAAGATTAGATGTTCGGTGTGTAAAAATAGGTTAAAAGGGGAAAAATCCACGCAGAGTTAGAATATGGAATTTTCCATTAGAGGTCAAGTTAGAAACTAGGCTGACGTGTACCGGAAGTTGTGTTATGGGAGGAAGTATGTGGCAAAGAAAAGCTATGGAGTTGCTGTTTTGGGAGTTTGGCATCAAAGTGATCGGACGCGGTTTTCGAATCTTCCGTTATCCGACGGAAGTTTTTCACGAGGGCGCAATTCATCTGGATGTAGATGCTGTGGATTATTCTAAATAATAAATAAAATCCCAGAGCAAATAGTGGAGTTATGTGTTGTCGTTTTAATGGCTTCCATTATTCCAGCCACAGAGACAGAAGAGAAAACGAAAAAAATAACATTTGCGGCTACTACTGTCACGATTCCAAGATACGCCACTTTCTACTGAGCAACGACTTACAGCTGTTTCTGTCCGCAACACCAGTTGTTCCCGATGGGAATCAAGAACTCCCCACACAAGTTACTTATTATTATCACACTATGCTACATTTCAATTTCCTTCAAGGGACTTTCAAATTACTTGAGAATTGATCCCAAAGCTCCGATTACAACTGGTATCACTTCCGTCTTTTTGTCCCAGAATCTGACTAGTTTTACATTGAGTTCAAAATAATTTGGGACCATTTTTAACAAAAAAGGGTGAAAAAACAAATATGCAACAAATAAATGTTACCAAAGACAAGATAAGTTACTCTTCTACCTACCTGGATATGTTATATAGTAGGGGAAGGAAGTGAGAAGAGGGAGACAAAAAGAGTAGTGGTAGCAACAACGTAAGAAGACGACGTAAATAAACGAATGGCTTAAATAAAGAAGAGAAAGAAAATACTAAAATAGTAGAAGTAGCAGCGTAAGAGGGTGGGAGTTACAATTGGCGTAAATAAATGAATAACATAAATAAAGAAGAAAAAAGAAAAGACTAAAATAGTATAAACAGCAGCTTAAGAGTGGGGGAGTAAGAGGATGACGTAAATAAATAAATGACTTAAACAAAGAAGAAAAGGAAAACTTGAATATCACAGAACATTATAGAAATGGTAATATATACTCCAGGGTTGAGTGCAAGAGTACACAGGGGTCCTTATTCATTACCGGAAAACGCCTGATGCGCCTTCTGGTATGCATATTCAAAGCTCACAGTATCTTATCCTTTTCATTTTTCAAGATTTTCTCAGGCTCAATTGTGATGCAACTTCGTGTCTACTTAAAATTCATATGTCATACACAACCGCGAGTGGAATTTTGAACATTAGTCGTAAAACCTCTTGTAGTTCTTTCGTCTCTTATATTATATGCGTGACAGTCTCGGTCTCCGTCTCCTCTCCGTAAAATCTATATCTGTCTGAGTAAATTATTTTTCAGGTTCAGTTAATGTTCATGACCTTCTAGGCCACAAGTAATGCCTCGGTTTCCCGTTTTATGTCATCGTAGACCAACCAATTACAATTACAATTTTATGTCATCTTAGACCAACCAATCCCAGGGGTTTCTGTCCTCAACTTTTTTGTCTCGCGCTCAAACTGCCCATTCAATGGTATTACTTTTCTTAACTCTGTACACTCCCTTGTAGTTCTCACACCAGTGGTTTCTCGCTGATAAGAATCGGTGGGTTTCCCTGGAATCAGTGTGACCGTATGTCTCCCCAGATTTTCGAAGTACACTCCGTTCAATTCTTTCATTATTGTATGTGATTTCTCGTTGATCGTGATGACAATAAATCTGCTCAATATTACAGCAATTTCCGGTCTTTTCCACTAGAGTCCTGGATGGTGCTCTCCGTCGTTAGTCTTTCCATTTTCTTAGCAACCAACGTTAAGACCACTGCGTATTTTTATTGGGTTGCGGGGAGTCGTTGTCACATTTTATCCTTGTAGTCTTAACTCCCTTGGGGGGCGTCTTAATATGCATCATCCCCTTTTTGGGTTACGTTTGGCTCACAATACCATTTTATTTGGACATACTTGTAGTTGGTTCGTGTCAACTAGCTATGTGGGTTGGTTTCCTCCCTCTGGGATTTTTTTATTAATAGTTCGGCTGTTTTTTTATCAAAGTCTTCATTCGTATGATGCTATTCATTTCTCTGGTTTCTATGTATTCTAGTCGTGTTTCCGTTGTTTTTTTCTGTGCTGTTCTGTGTGTTAAATATTGAGATGTAACTCTAATAGAAACTGTTTGCTATAATTGATATATATATAGATATATTAGAAAAACGGATAACGTTTCAGACAAAGGGTCACGAAGGGGGAAACGGATTGACCGTAATCAATTGTAAGAATGAAACGGACAGATATACTGTCATGTGTTTTAAGACTGACGAGATTTCAAGGATAATTGGGTTTTGGTGGAAGTTAGAATAAGACAAGCCGTGTTTTTAAATGGTTTAATAAAAGGGCCAATAATTAATCAATGCGCTTAAACCATAAGTAACTCTCTCCCTTTTTGTTATTCTCTCCCCTCTTGACCTTTCAGCTACGAAACGATGGTTCTGGTAGAATAAATCTATAACTGTTCCAAGGACTTGTTAGATTTAAATTCACGATAAAGAATGTAAGAAGTACGCAACCGATCTTTGATTACAGCTAACAGAATTAGCCCCGATCCTTCGGAGAGGATGACAACACACACATGAGGCCGCCGGCCAACATCAAGGTATGAGTTTAAGTTGATTAAAATATTAATGATTAAATGACTTTTGGAAAATAAATAATTACATAAGTCTATTTTAGTGATGTCCCTCTCTTCCCGGGAGTCAAAAGTTTAAACTTCTCGGCTTGATATTCTCAGGTAACACGAAGTTGAATAAGTACAGAAAAGATACTGTCAAGTCTATCGCAAAGCATGTAAGCTCCCTCTACCGGGTTAGAAAACTGCTCACACCTGCTAGTAGCCTATATCTGTATCAAGCTACCATTCGACCCCTGCATGAAGTATTGTTGCCACATCTGTGCTGGTGCACCAACCACTTGCCTCTCCCTATTAGATGGGATTCAAAAAATAATTTCTAACATAATACTGTACTGGCTGTCTATTCCCAGCCTCTGTCGCATCGTCGCACCTCTGTGCCTGTTTTACCAGTACTTCCACAGAATGTGCTTTATTGGACTTACTGTTCTTGTACTTTCTCAACGTAAATAACCCCGAACCACCCGATTAGCAGCAAATGCACACCCCTTCTCTGTGAAAGTCCCTAGATGCTGGAAGATTTTCTACTCTAAGAGCTTCTTTCCCCGGGCTGCTTGCCTTTGGAATTCCCTCTCTGCTCTCTGTTTCTCCGACCGTACAGACATGCAGAAATCTGAATGTAATGATGTGTAGACATATTACTGTCAAACTCCTTATCCAAGTTGCCCCCTAGAAATCTGAATGTAATAATGTGTAGACATATTACTGTCACACTCTCTACCCAAGTTGCCCCCAGAAATCTGAATGTAATAATGTGTAGACATATTACTTCCAAACTCCCTACCCAAGTTGCCCCCTAGAAATCTGAATGTAATAATGTGTAGACATATTACTGTCAAACTCCCTACCCAAGTTTCCCCCAGAAATCTGAATGTAATAATGTGTAGACATATTACTGTCAAACTCCCTACCCAAGTTGCCCCCTAGAAATCTGAATGTAATAATGTGTAGACATATTACTGTCAAACTCCCTACCCAAGTTTCCCCCAGAAATCTGAATGTAATAATGTGTAGACATATTACTTCGAAACTCCCTGCCCAAGTTGCCACCTAGAAATCTGAATGTAATAATGTGTAGACATATTACTGTCAAACTCCCTACCCAAGTTTCCCCCAGAAATCTGAATGTAATAATGTGTAGACATATTACTTCGAAACTCCCTGCCCAAGTTGCCACCTAGAAATCTGAATGTAATAATGTGTAGACATATTACTGTCAAACTCCCTACCCAAATTGCCTCCTAGAAATCTGAATGTAATAATGTGTAGACATATTACTGCCAAACTCCCTACCCAAGTTGCCCCTAGAAACCTGACTCTTAAAAGTAAAAATTAAAATTAGAAATTTTAAAAAATATGTAACATTTGCACTCATACAATTATTGGTATTAAAGTGCTTTTTGTTTCATAGCCACAGATATGACGTCACCTGACTTAAAGAGAGAGGATGATAGAGAAGGCAGTCCAGCGAGGCAGACGACGCGTTCGGACGTACTCTGGCATGATTCACATATTTAGTAGTCGTACAGAATAAATACTATATAGCCTACGCACTAATTTCTCACACACAAAAAAAAAACAGTAAACAGTGTTAGAACATCGGGAAATTAAAAAAAAAAAGTTAAAAAAAGAAATTGATCACAAAACAATTAAATTCTTTACCTTCTAGCAATGTTGGTCTCTTTAATTTTAAAATGACAACAATAAATATGTAGCGTTACGGTCGACAGATACTTTGTCTTCAGCAGATTATGCAGATGGCGGCTCGTCGCATAAACAGCTGAAGCCTTGTTGCATTGATGACATGTAGCAGATGTTCATTCTCTCTCCTCTTCTTTATGCTGTTGT
>OY744538.1:26113905-26391405 GCA_963556195.1 Sepiola atlantica
GAGGGATTGTCTTGGCAGGAGACAGTTATGGAACCGTGGGCTCTGGTGAATTAATTTGCATATGTGCAACGAATTAGTGCTCGTATGTAGTGGGAGGAGGTGGGCGTTATAAATGGCCACCATCTTCCCTTTGTCCGCTTTCAACCAACTTTATTGTTAAATGAAACACACAAGTGTTTGTCGTAATCCCAGTCATTTAAAAGAAACGAACGTTTCTTACTGCTGATATATATATATATATATATATATATATATATATATATATATATATATATATATATATGTGTGTGTGTGTGTGTGTGTGTGTGTGTGTGTGTGTGTATCCTGGCAGCATCTTTTCTTTTATACAAGTATCATTAAAAATAAGACATCTTGTGTCTAGATATTTTTTCTAAGATCCTTTCCGTTTTTCTGATTAGGTGCTTAGTTTTAGACGATGGACCTGGAAGGGTCCGAAAGCGCTTTGGGAAGCTATGGCAATTTTATCAGCCAGTTCCCGTCTGAAACTAAGAACCTAATCAGAAAAACGGAAAGGATCTTAGAAAAAATATCTAGACACAAGATGTCTGTTATTTTTAATGATACTTGTATATATATATATATATATATATATATATATATATATATATATATATATATATATATATATATATATATATATATATATTAACCCTAACCCTAACCCTAACCCCAATCCATGTTACCAGTGGCGGTGTCTAGTCTTCTCAGCAAGATAGCTAGTTACTTGATCCTTGACAGGTGTCGAGGTCGCGAAAGCAGTATTTTTACAAAACACTGTTGGAGGCACAACCCGACTGTTTTCTTGACTAGGGCCTCTTTCCACTGTCGAGACGAATAAGAGAAACATCTCGACAATATGAACTGTAGGATAATTATAGTTGTTTAAAGTAAAGAAAAATTTACAGACCTTATTTTTTTTTAATTGGTTATTAGACGGTTATTAGAAGTGGTTAATATTGGCCTAATTTAAATTTTCTTTTATGCGGACACGAGGAAAACATTTCAGAACGGCGATTTGAAAGAGTAGAATAAAACTAAAGAATTATTAAAATTTCAATTTCACAAAGGAGACAAAACGGGAGATTTTTGTTTGCAATGTTTTATTAAATTTATTGCAGTTTCAGTTCCCTCGGGTTCATGAGGTGTTTCTTCCATCTCTTTGTTTTACTTTTTTTGCAGTTTCCATGTGGCTGGTTTGTTTGTAGTTTTTGTGGGTTGGTTTCCGTATTCGAGGATTTTTCCTTAAGATTTCAGCTGTTTTCATCATTGCCATCTTTTTTATAGTCTCAGTCTTCACATTTATACCAATTTCTACTAGTCTTTGTTCCAGGTTTTTCGAGACTGTTCCGAGTGCTCCTACAATTATTGGTATTACATTGACTTTCTTCATGTTCCATATTCTTTTCAGTTCTCTGGCAAAATTTGCTTTGTGTTTCCGTCTCTTTGATTTTAACCCTGTGGTCTGCTGGGACGGCGAAGTATACAATTTGGCAGTTTCTTTCCTTCTTGTTAATTATTATGACGTCCGCTCTCCTTGCTTGGATATGTTTATCTGCTTGTATCTCCATATTCCAAAGATTTTTATATTTTCATTTTCCAATACTGTCTCTGGTGTGTGTCTGTACCATTTGTCTGCATGTTCAAAATTAACTCGTTTGCATAGTTCCCAGTGTATCGCTTTCCCCACGCAGTTGTGTCTGTTCTTGTATTATTTTTGGGGATAGTTTACTGCATTCACTTATCATGTGTTTTACTGTTTCGTCTATTTGTCCACATAATCTACATTTACTGTTTTCCTGAGTTTTATCTAAAATGTTACTTTGATGTAGTTAGTTCTAATAGCATTATTCTGTGCAACTGTCAGTATTGATCCCGTTTCTCTATTCAAGTGTCCTTTTCTTAGCTATGCCTACGGGTTTTCGTGATTCTATTATTATTATTATTATTATTATTATTATTATTATTATTATTATTATTATTATTATTATTATTATTATTATTATTATTATTATTATCTATATATTCATACGATAGCCTGTGTGTTCGTGTGTCACGCTTATATCAAAAGCTCTACGCATGCATGCCGCACCTAGATGTGGAAAAGAATTCAAGTCACCTAATTTTCGTAATATTTTCAAGTATTTCCCTTTGGTGCAACAGTAAGCGACATAGGATTTTGACGTCGGTTTTTGACGTCGGTCAACCAACTTCTAAAAAATGTTTTTCTTCATCGAAGGTGGAGGGAGGGAGGGATGGAGGGAGGGGACGACCGGGAAGACACATATTAATACGATAGCGTGTGTGTTATTTTGTGTATCACGCTTACATCAAAAGCAACGACCTTCCGAAACTTTGTATGCTACTCATGAATTGGAGCCAAATTTAATTTAATCTAAAGCATTTACAAAGTACGGTTTAGTCGTCGAAATATCACCTTCACTAGAAATATTGTACAGGGTGGCCCAAAAGTAGGTTTACAGTTATCATATAATATTTGAAGTTTTTTAACTAGGTTATTCGAAAAACTTCAACCATATAAAAAATAGTTTAATAACTGTAAACCTACTTTTGGACCACCCTGTATATAAAGAAGTTTTGTAAATTGTTTCATGTATTGTTCATTTTTTTAAATAAATATACAAGTCCAAATCTTATCATATTTTATTCAAACATCTATAGGTTAGAAACAAGATAATTAGTATTGAAAAAATAATTTCGTGTAATTTGCACAGGTACCACTAGTTGTTGTTGTTATTATTATTATTATTATTATTATTATTATTATTATTATTATTATTATTATTATTATAGAAAAAGGAAATATTTAATCACTTTTAACAAGGCTAAAATATGCGAAGGGATCTACTGATTCCAGATATGCTATTAGTTTTGCTCTTACATCAACTATTGTTTAATTTGTTTAATATGCTAAAGAGTCACCACTTACCAAGGTCAAAAGCCACTCGAAGACAAGGGTAAATGAGATTGTCAGTTAGATGATAACACTAGTATAATAGGCTTGAAAACGATAAATTTGATTACTGAAGAGAACGACTCGAAAAGTAACATTTGTTGGCATTGCACTTGAAGAAGACCATATTGTAGTCTGCAGATAAGCAGTCCTGTGACAATGTGTTCCAAAGATGGAAAGTGGTTGAAAAGAATCTCATTGAAATTACGTTTGGTTTTAGGTACACACAGAAAGAAAGCAAAAATATTTGCAATGGTGGTAGGGAGACGATTTTTTTCTGTGAATATTTTACAGGGAGAAAATAAAGGCTGGATATGATTTTTTTTTTATTCAGCCCACCAAAATGAAGTAGCTGTTGATTGGTCAAGGAGAATCGCCTTGACCAATCAAAATTCTTTTTTTTTCAGAATAAGAGGGGTGTTCTGGTGGACAAGAAAATAAATTATTTTATGGCATAAAAGGGAGCTAAGCTTTTTTTTAATATAATGTGTTGCATAATAAATGCTTGTTATTTGTTGATTCAGTTTGTCTCGTGGTTTTCAATTTATGTTCAAATTTTTTGTTATTTATTCAAAAAAGAAATCGCACAAGGAATATTCCCTTATTTCACTTAGATCAGTTGTTAATATAACTCCCTATTTGCGTGCCTCCCCACGAGGACAGAGTTAGACAAAGCGTTTCACATAATTATAACAATCACCACTTACCAAGGTCCAAAGCCAGTCGAGGATAAGAGTCAATGAGATTGTCAGTTGGATGATGAAATATATTATGAGGCGATTGAAAACGATGAATTTGATTACTGAAATGAACGACTCGAAAAGTAACATTTGTTGGCATTACACTTGAAGACGACCATGTTGTAGTCTACAGGGGAGCAGTCCTGTGACAATGTGTTCTAAAGATGGAAAGTGATTGAAAAGAATCTCATTGAAATTACGTTTGGTTTTAGATACACACTGCGAGAAAGGAAAATTATTTGCAATGGTTGTAGGAAGACGATTTTTTTTTTCTGTTAATCTTTTACATAAAGAAAATAAAGCCTGAATATGATTTATGAACATGAATGACCAACTTAAAAGCCCTACGTAATACGGGTAAGTGCTGCTAGTTGATACCATTCAACTCATCGGTTTTTGTTGCTTTGAAAATCAATGAAAGTAAGTAAGGAGTGCACTTGTGTGACCTACTGTTCGATTAAGCTTAATTTTGTCTAAGGCGCTTGCTTTAATGTCGAACGTAAATCCTTACTTACTCCATTTAATGTCCTGCTTGGCTAGATTAAACATGGATTAGTTCATCTTTACGCGGATTAATACATGTCTGAACTACAAACAAATTTGCGATTTTACATGTGAACGCTCGGTCAATGGATTATTTAGCGACAAGGTAAGATAACTCTTTTTGCAGAGTTATTTCCCTTTAACCCGTAACCATTTTCAAATTAAATAGTTAAATATTTCAGATGCGCTTAGGCAACATCTCCGCTGCTGAACTAAAAATCAGTAGTCAATCGGTGAGACTTGTGACGTCCTCACAAAATACCGAGAAATTTACAGCAGTTTTTATAAATGATCATAACGATCTCGTTTTGGCCTTTTGGCTAAGATCAAAGTGTAGTATCTGTTCCGATAGATACTACACCCCATAGACTGGTATTGTCTTGGCCTTCGGGGCTTGATTTACTCCGGTCTATGGGTCTGTCCTGTGCAGTTCTAGGAGGTTCACCCTCCCAGGCTTCGCCTCCCCTCTTTGGGGAGGAGTAAGTTTATTGCTTACTGTCTGAGGCGCCCCTACCGGGGAATGCCGACGGGGCTGCCCAGGCAATTTTTAAATGGCCAGAGTGCTCACCTCTCGAGCGCTGGCTTTTAACCCCACTTGCTCGACCCGATCTTGAGTCACATCTTACTTGTGGGAGTAAGATAAAACTGGCCTTGTGCCTAACTCCGCGAGGAGTAAATAAACATAACGATTACAAGACTTTCTTTTGCTTTGTTCTTATTGAACATCATAAACGACCTCATGGGTCCGTATTTACTTGCCTCCCCGCAAGGGAAGAGTTGGGCACAAGGTCGAATTTTAATGTGAAAAAAATTCAGCTCCTCGAAAAGGGGCACTTTGGAGAGGCACAAAAGTTAAAACTGTCTCAGTTCGGAAAGATTTCTCCTTCACTGAACGAGGACAGAAAAGATAAAGTGTAGTATCAGAACAGATATTACACTTTGCTCCTCGCCAAAAAGGCCAAGAAGAAAATGACTTTATTCGTCTTGTAGAATTTTAGGTCGGATTACAAAAAATAATTGTTTATAATGTTCGAATTAGTTGACTCATCTTTGTTGTTGTTTTTTTATTATTATTTGTACTCACTAGGAGTTCTCGAAAGATCATTGTCAGTGTTTGCTCACCGACAACAACCGGTGGTATTTCCTGGAGTCTGAGTGACAAAAAAACTCCCCAGATTTCCAGTATTCTCCATCTCTTTTCGATAACCACCGCAAATAACCTTGCAGTATCGCAACAGTCGCTTACCATTGATTTCTCGCTGGTAAGGACCATTGGTCTTCTCTGGGATTTGGGTGGCAATAAGCCTCCCCAAGGTCCCAGCACTCTCCGCACTCTTTCAGTGGAGGTCTGGTTTGTGTTGTCCCTCCTCGGTCTTCTCATCCTCCTTGACCATCTACAAGTGTGGTTTCAGCCTAGGCCGGCACCATTATTTTTGGGGGAGGGGGGGGGAGAAGAGTGAGAACGGGGGAGGAGGGCATATAGTGTTTCTTGCAATTTGTGTTCATTGGTTAATTTTTGTGTGGTGTCAGCTTAGGCCGGTGTAATTTATTGGGAGGGGAGGGGGGCGTATGAAGCGATGTTTCTTGCAGTTTCTGTTCCTTGGTTCATGATGTGGTGTTCTTCGTGTGGTTTTGTTTTCTTCTTGTGGTAAATTCCACGTGGCTGGTTACCCTTCGTAGCTTACGCGGGTTGGTTTCCGCATTTGAGGATTTTCCTTAAGATTGGAGCTGTTTTGATCATTGTCATCCTTTGTATGGTTTCAATGATCCCTTTGATTCCAATTTTTCCCAGTCTTTTCTCCAGGTTTTTGGGGAGTGTTCCTAGTGCTCCTACGATTATTGGTATTATATTGACTTTCTTCATGCTTCATATTCCTTTCAGTTCTCTGGCTAATTCCGTGTATTTGCTTCGTTTTTCCGTTTCTTTGATCTTCACTCTGTGGTTTGCTGGAACGGCGAAGTCTACGATGTTTATACCTTTTACTAGATTCTTGCTATATAATTTCAATTGTAGGAGTTTTCTTGTTCTTCGCAAATAGTCTTTTCCAGTCTTCTCTTTCATTTCTGTAGATTTGATGGTGTCTGCTTCCAGAACTCCCAGATGTTTGTAGCTATAAATTATAAAATGTGGGTTGTAAATAGCGAAGGAAATGAAATGGGGATATATACGGTCGTGCGTGTATCTAAATACAATGAATTAAATATTTAGAGATATTAGGGTCACCAGCTAGCAAGTGCTAACTTAACACATAAACTGTGTTTTGTGAATGTAAAATCATGGAAAACATTATTAATTAAAAAAAAACATTTACATAACTATAACTTTACATGAATATAAAAATCATTCTTAGCCAGTAAATATTCATTTAGTAAAGTTTATACATCTCGTGTTTTTGGTAGGAAAATGTTCAGTGAATCTCAGACACAAGGGCTAAAGATGTGTAAGTCTATATATATATTTGTTAGCGTGAGCATTAGACAATGTGGCACTGTGCAAGTATGCGTAAGTATACCTTGTTCTGTTAGTGCATGTGTAGATGTGCACCAGGTGAAAGAGCTTGTACGTGAGTTTTGAAGTGTTCATTTCTTTTTGCCTACCCCCCCCCTCGGCCAAAGGAGCGGGGAGCATAAATTCTTGGTCTTTTCGAGGTGCGTCAGGTTGGGTCTCTGTGGAGAACTCTGATTTTTTTACTAGATCATTGCTTTTTATAAGCTTTGTTAATTCGACATAGGCTTGCTTGATTTTGGGTTCAAAACGATTTTCATTGGTTGAAAAATATTGAGTTAACACGTTCCTGTGAAAATTAATTTGCTTTTGGAAATGAAGAGGGAAACGTATCGCAACGAACAGTTGAAAGAAAGGGTGAGGCTATTTAAGCCATCCGCTTTTGGGCGTTCGTTCGAATCGCATCTAGATTCATTCACCACAGTAGATTACACACAGTGTTTTCATTGGATAATAGATCACCCCCACGTGAGAACATAAGTTTGATCGTCAAGAAAATAGTTCATCAAAATGTAACTGCTACAATTTGATTTGTTTCGCTCTTATGTCAACCATTGACAACTAAGGTGTAGATTTATTGTTATACTAATGAGTCATGTTATATTCACATATTTTGCCCAATAAATCGTAAAAATTATAATAGAAGACTTGTTGGTACATGTTAAGATCACAGACAGTTAAAATATAAGAGGACCGGAAGTTTCCCAGACAGGAAGAGGGGAAACGTCCCCAAAGGTTATCCCATGCCATTTTTAGCCGCGCCAGATGAACAAGCCAATTAGATGGCAGAAAGTTGGTTTCTATGCTATAAGAGACGGCTGTGGATATTTAAAGAAAAACTCAGAAAGAAAAAGGACAGTCGGAACCTGTTTTTTGAGGGGGAAGGAGACTCTATGCATGTAAGAAGTTCTTAAAATGGGGGCTAGAAGCTCGTACCACATACATCGATAAACAGTGATGAACTACTAATAGTGACAGCTTATACCAAGACACCTTTGCCGACATACAAATTCAACAAAAATAGTATCAGATAAAATTCAACAAAAAATCATATCCCCTTTCACCAAAAGAGTTAAACAGACTCATGCCACACCTATCGAGAAACTGTGATGAACATTACGACAGCTTCAACTGAACAATGCAGATCAAATTCAACAAAAATAGTATCAGATCAAAGTCAACAAAAATCATATCCCCTTTCACCAAAAGAGTTAAACAGACTCGTGCCACACCTATCGAGAAACTGTGATGAACATTACAGCTTCAACTGAACAATGCAGATCAAATTCAACTAAAATAGTATCAGATCAAATTACACAAAAATCATATCCCCTTTCACCAAAAGAGTTAAACAGACTCGTGCCACACCTATCGAGAAACTGTGATGAACATTACGACAGCTTCAACTGAACAATGCAGATCAAATTCAACTAAAATAGTATCAGATCAAAGTCAACAAAAATCATATCCCCTTTCACCAAAAGAGTTAAACAGACTCGTGCCACACCTATCGAGAAACTGTGATGAACATTACGACAGCTTCAACTGAACAATGCAGATCAAATTCAACTAAAATAGTATCAGATCAAAGTCAACAAAAATCATATCCCCTTTCACCAAAAGAGTTAAACAGACTCATGCCACACCTATCGAGAAACTGTGATGAACATTACGACAGCTTCAACTGAACAATGCAGATCAAATTCAACTAAAATAGTATCAGATCAAATTCAACAAAAATCATATCCCCTTTCACCAAAAGAGTTAAACAGACTCATGCCACACCTATCGAGAAACTGTGATCAACATTACGACAGCTTCAACTGAACAATGCAGATCAAATTCAACTAAAATAGTATCTCCTTTCACCGAAAGGGTTTAACATTTTCATCGGCTCTAAATTCAGCTAGTGATTTTAACCCTGAAAAAGGAGTTTGAGCCAACGAGTCAGAGCAATGAGACCCGAACGATACAGAAATGATCTGACAGAAAAGAAGATTCATCGCCTTTCACAAAAAAGCAGATATCGCATTTTTATGAGCTGTAAATTCAGCTAATGATCTGAAGGTATGTGTCTGAACGCAAACAAGAAGAAGAAAAGACCTTTTTATACTGATACAAATTTAATTCGTAGAATTTGGTATATTCGGACTACTGTTCTCATCTTGGGTGTTTTTTTATCACAATGTTTAAATAAAAGGATTTAATAAAGGGTTCCGTTCGAAATTCCGTCCAGATTTCCAAGTTTGACAGAAAGATTCCTAAGTTCGACAAAGTACACCTGAAGAAGGTCGGAGGCCGAAACGTTGTGTTAAAAAAACACCCAAGATGAGAACAGTAGTCCGAATATACCAAATCTGTAGAATTTGGTATATTCGGACTACTGTTATCATCAAATTCCATTATATAAAAAAAATAGTTCAATATTCCAATTTTCGTCTGCAAATGACTGCAAATTTAATTCGACCAGCCGGTCAATTTAATTCGACCAGCACATTCCGCCAAGAAGCAGTGTAGACTTTGTAGCAGGTTTATGAGGGACCTATTTTGCTTATATGTACACATGTAAGATAATGAAGAGGGGCAAAAATGAATCGTGGACGAGTCCATTGTGGGTGGGACATCGAGATAGAAAGAAAGCAACTTAATAACTATTAAAAAGGAGAAGGTTCCACAGTGCAAGAGAGACTTGAAAGGCGGCGGTTTCAGAAACGCAAAGAGCCTGAGCGCTTGGTTATCGGAGTATCGAAGTACCGGAAGAATGGGAGTTTACCGATATTTATGGCACCGATGAAGCGTTATTGGCTATGGTACCCAAGTCCGCCTTGCTGTTAGGCTTTCGTGTCCGCTGACTAAAAATGCGACTGATTAACAAGTTGGTACAGTGAAGGAATCCCTTGATTTGTATTTCATCAAACAGACAATTGGAAAGTGCTTGTGGAACACACGCAATATCTTGCGTTAGATTGAGTTGTGGTTTGGCTTCACGCACACATAGACTTATAACTGTGTGGGAGTTAGGACCCAACGGTGCAGACTCGAAATAAATGCACGCCAACTAAGCTTAGCGCTAAAATTACAGTTCCAGGGTTCATAGACTCGTAATAGAATGTGTTATCCTGTTCTCTTCATTTTGCCCCTAGCGGCCTGCCTGAATAGAACTCTAGGATACAGCATTCGTTTATCGACAAAGGCCAGCCTACCAAACAATTCTCGTTATATTCCAGTGTTCCCTTGAATAACAGTTGATACCTATTTAGTAGTGGAGATGTTGGTCTTATTTACACAAGATGGTGACCCTTTTCTTATACAATTTCAGTCAGATGTGGCCAGAGATAATTAACTCTACCAAGTTACTTTCTTCATCCTGACTTTCTTCCTAACCAATCATCTAACGAACCACAATTAAAACTAAAACTTTTTAATTGTATTTGTTGCATAATAAATGCTTTTTATTTGTTGATTCAGCTTGCCTCATGGTTTTCTATTCAGGTTCAAATTTGTTGTTATTGATTCAAAAAGAAATCGCACAAGGAATAACACTTATATCCTTTTGATCAGTGGTTAGTATAACGCCGTATTTGCATGTCATCCCATGAGGAAAGAGCTAGACACAAGTCTCGTTAATGCAAGGTGTTTCACATGATTATAACGGTCGCAACCTACCAAGGTCAAAAACCGCTCGAGGATAAAGGTGAATGAGATTTTCAGTTTGATGATGAACAATATCATGAGAGGATTGAAAACGATGAATTTGATTACTTAAGAGGATGGCTCGACAAGTATTTGTTGACAATGGTCTTGAAGATGACCATGCTGTAGTCTGCAGGGAAGCAGTCTCGTGGCAATGTCTTTCAAAAATGGGAAATGATTGGAAAGAAACTCATTGAAATTTCGTATGGTTTTGGATACACAGAGGAAGAAAGGAAAATTTTCCGCAGTGGTTTTGGCATTAAGAAAAAAAATTGCTTTTAATTTTTTAGAGAAAATTAAGTGTAAATATTTATTATTCATGAATATGGGTGATCTACGTAATACGTGTAAGTATTCAACATAGTCGCGTTGACACACAGGTTCTCGTTAGATCACCGAAGTTAAACAACGTGAAGCCTAGTCGGTACCAGATGGCTGACCATTTAAGAATCCTAGGCACTGTATGTCATCTTCCCATGATCGGGATATACATGCGGCTGGAGAGCGCTTGTGAATTTGATATATTCTCTGTAAACTTCCTCTTTCGGCGGAAGTCGCCCAGGGCTAATACCAAACCAGGTATTACCAGTTCGGTTTTTTTTAATACAGGTAAGTGCTGCTAGTTAATACCATTCAACTCATCGGTTTTTGTTGCTTTGAAAATCAATGAAAGTAAGTAAAGGAGTGCACTTGTGTGACCTACTGTTCGATAAAGTTTACTTTTGTCTAAAGCACTTGCTTTAAGGTCGAATGTGAATCCTTGCTTACTCCATTTAATGGCTTCCTTGGCTAGATTAAACAGGGATTATGTCATCTTTATGCGGATTAATACATGTCTGAACTACAAACAAATTTGCGAAATTTGCGATTTTACATGTGAACGCTCTGCCAATTGATTATTTAGTGACAAGGTAAGATAACTCTCATTGCAGAGTTATTTCCCTTTAACCCGTAACCATTTTCAAATTAAACTGTTAAATATTTATGTACGAATGAAATCAGTAAACGTATTGTCGTTGGTTGCTCTTAGTAAACAACTTCACTACTGAACTAAAAGTCATTGGTCAATCTGTGAGACTTGCTATTCTCCGATAGTTGTGGGAGTACCGAACAATCTACAACATTTTTTTTTCTTTTTAGTCGAATAGAGTTTTAGATCAGGTTAGAAAAAAATTATTTATTGACGGGACACCCATTTTATAGATGTCTGGCGCGAACGCGAACCCAACGATATTATTGTACCACGTTTGTTCAAACTGAAATATACTTTGTTTTTGTTTTTTTAATCGAAATCGCTCCAGACAAGCCATGAAGCCACTTGATGTAAAGAGCTAACAAGAACGAAATATGATTGTTGCAAAGACAGGAGATGCCTATTGGCCTTAATTTTGAAAAAATAAAGTCTATAGGAAGGAGGAAAACAGTCAGCAGGAAGAGAGTTCCACAACCCTGCAGTTCTTGGAAAGACGTCACTGGAATAAGAAGCTGTATTACAAAACAGCAAATTGATGGAGACCACGAGACCAACGAGTCAAACGAGCTGGAACAAAAGAGGCAGGAAATAGATCACATAATTCTGAAGAACACATGCCATACTAGTATTTATAGAAAAGACTGAGACTAGCAACATCACATCTGTAAGAGAGAGGGTGTAAAGAAGAAGAAAGGGTGTGTCCAATCAGACTACAGATACGTTTCTGCACCTTATCAAGAACCCTCAAATGGGACAGAGATTCGCCAGCCAAAATATGACAACAGTACTCCATACATGGTCTGATGGTAATACTCCGGTTAATGTAGTTTAAGAATATATTCGTCATGGGGGTATATCTCCAAAATCGTTGTAGGAGTTTGTGACATATTTCCATTCAATAAATGTTTGGCGCGAACGCAGACCCCACGATATTATTGTACCATCTTTGGACAGAACAGATACTACACTTTGATCCTAGATGGAGGGCCAAAAAAAGTGTATTTTTGTCAGAGTTCCACGTTCGACACAAGCCAGGTGCCACACTTTAGGTTCACATAAATAGAAAATGCAATGTTTTGTTTCATGTTATCTTCGACACTGTATTAATTAATATCACATTTCCTTGGCCTTTTGGCCAGGAATAAAGTGTAGTATCTGTTCTGATTCTACACTTAGTCTATTCTGTCCTCGGTCAGTGAAAAGGAAGAGGTCTTTTTACACTGAGGCAATTTTTATTTTTGTTCCAATCCAGAGTGCCCCCTTTTCGGGAGCTGTATTTTCCCCGCATCAAAAATCGATCATCAATAATTACTCTTTTCCATTGCATATTTTAAAATAGGGGTATAAAGTGATAACGTACGTACGAACAAGAAAATGCCAAAGCGTATCATTATATTTATATTGTTGAGATTATCTTCTTCTAGTTTTTTTTTTTTGTTTGTTTTTGTACTTATTAATGTGTGCGCTCGACATAACAAGGTCTCCGACCTCCTAGCAAAGTTTCTCCATCAGAAGGGCTTTGAGGTTCACGCTGAGCTTCAGGTCCCGATGACTAAGAGCTTCCTAAAAGCCAAATATGGTCGCTTTTGCTGGGAAGTGCATATATGTCCTGGACGTGTCAGTCATCGTCAACGGCAGCCTAGAGTATGCTTAGAAGGCTTACTTTCCCCCAAAAGGGATTCATCCCTCTAGACACTACGTCTCTCTGGTCGAGATCTGTGGGATCTGGTTGTTTGGGGATAATCGGGACACTCAAGTACTACGACACTTACATGCATGGTACTTAGTTGCCGGATTATCTGAGAAATGGGGTCACTTTACCTCATTGGTGTTCTCTCGGTTTTTATGACAGGGGAAGCCCAAACCTAAGTAGGCTTCCAAGCGGCTGCTCCTGGATGAGTCAGTTGCCAAGTGAAGATATCCGTTGTGCCTCCTTCTGGGGCTGGTTCCATTTGCCTCATTCGGCCTCAGAAAAATTAATTGTAAACAGCCAAATGCCTCGTCATCTAATTAGTGACGTGCATGAACAGATCAACAAGATTCTTAATGTCCCTACCTACTTGCTAGTAAAACCACAGCTAAGGGAATGGTCTTGGAACGATCGGCGGGGAAAGTAGACCCTGTTGAGCTTGACACTAGTCCGCCTCTGTGAGGATACACGGGAGGTGTAGCATAGGTGTGGGGCATGCCTTTGTCAGCTGCAGTGGGAAGTCGCATGTCGGATGGAGGTCTGGCTTGCGCGCTGATGGTCTCATTCTGCTGTCGTCGATGATACGCAATGATTTGACTGGGGTGGTACGTCTGTCAAACTGTAACGCAGGTGTCCCAAGGTGAGCTTAGCATGGACAGAAACCTTGGGTAGAGAAAAATAGTTTTAGCGTTTAAAACTGCACCATTTTTTTTTTTTTTTTTTTTTTCAAATTTAAATATAAATATTCAGACACGTGGTGCTTCAAAGATGTTATTAATTTTCTTATAAAAATATATATATATATAAGTTGTCTCCCTTTACTTCTCTGTGTCTTAGTCAATATAAGTTATCTCCCTTAATTACAATTTTGATCCATCTGATGATCAAGACCATATGCAAAGTTTCTTGTAAATCCCATCTGTCCAACTGAATGGTGTGTGGTGAGAAGCCTACTTACTTAAAACAAAAATAAATAAATGGCAGCGTCACTACTGTTTTGCCAGTATTTTTTAACAGAAATTCGCTTCTTCAAATTACTAATAACTACCATCCATTACTGTACTCATTAACTTGAGATAGCAGATGTTAGCATAAAATATCAAAATCAAATGTAGGAAGTAATTGTCTGATGAGAGTAGCAAAATTCTTTCCTTCCGCCAACGAACACAAAATTCCTGACAAGAAAAATACAAAACACTTTTTGATTCGTGCCTTAGAATTTTTTTTTTCTGAAAGGCATAAAGATTTTATTTATTTCTTAAAGAATTTTTGAATTCCTTCAGCTATTTCAAGTGTCCGAAGTGCAATGGAGTCAAGTTCGTGAACATCACGTTTTCCGTCTAATTTTTCAGCAAAATGGAGGAGGTCTTCCATGAACAAGCCTGAAATTAAATAAAATTACATTAATTAAACAAAAAAAATTGAAGAAAAAAAAAGAGAAAAAATTGAAGAAAAAAAAGAGAAAAAATTTAAGTTTTTGTTTTCATTTTTAAATATTTTGTCATACATAAAATATTGACTTATCTGTCCTTACCATCAGTGGCGATCCTATTAAGAGGGTGCATTTCAATCCCTCCCACTCCTGAATTTTAGCTGGCTCCTGGATTGGCTCTCCAATTTTAAATTTAGGGTGGGAGTGACAGATCATTGTGCGATAAGAAAAAAAAAATATTGGGAAACTTGTATTTGATTTATTTTTCGAAGAGACCCATTTGGTTATCTTATCTATTCATCTTGTTGTTTATTAAATTTGCCCACTTTTTTGTCTCGTGGAGATTTCTCTTCAGAGTGGCCGGATAGCTGGCCTATGCAACATTGCATGTTTACCCTTTGTAAGGTTTTTTATGCACACATTTGAAAACGTTTAGTTTCTAAGTTACCATGGAGTCTTTACAATGCAACAAAATTGCCACATCAAAATAAGCAACCTCGTGTTGCCTGCGCTAATCATCAGCAAAGACAAAAAGGGAAAGGTGAAACAGGTTTTCTTCTATAAAAGAAAATGCTATGCAAAAAGTAGTTCGTTTGTCAACCAATCACTGATGCCTTGATGACACAAAAGCTTGAAACTGTGAACAAGCAGAGCATTTTGTATTCGGTGTCAGTGTGTAATGCAGGTGACCTTTGGATATTGAGCTTTGTGGTATCAACCCTTGCTACAGGGTGTAGTTTGAGTGATAACTTCCGATTTTTAAAATAAAAAGGTTGTAAAAAATCATTCGTCTGTTGTTTTCTCCCTCCAGCTATGGGTTAAATAGAAGGATAAACTAGACTCTAAGCCTGGGTTGTGGAACTAGTCTAAGAAAAGGAAGACTCAGAAATAACACTAGTCTTTCTGTTTGTCCTGGCGTTGTTTCCAGTCATCCTGGACTTTTCCTTTTGACTGGATTCAAGCAATGTCAGTTCAGGAAAGGCACGGTTGGGATTTAAGCAATCCTTGCTTCAGTATTAGCCTTGTTCCAAAGCCTAGAATAGTAGGGAAACATGTCGTCGCATAATATTTACTACTTTGGGTAATTATTATTATTATTATTATCATTTCCTCACCAAGAATTCTCACACAAGTCACTATCAGTGATTGCTCATTAACAAAAACAGGTGCCGTTCCCTAGAGTCTGGGTGACTAAAAGTCTTTCTAAATGTCCAATACTCTCCGCTTCATTAGATTCTTCTTCTTCGATTCATTTAACGTCACTTTTCCCTTGTTCAGGGGTCAGACGTTTTCTGATATTATGCAAGCTCACTCTCCACTTCTCACGGTTCAGTGAGTCAGCAATCTTCAAATTCCACTCTTTGCAGTCTTGTCCAAGTAGTTGCTTCCAAGTTTTCCTTGGCCAGCCAACCTTCCTGCAATTTAGGACATTTATGCTTCTGCACTGGTTTATCCAGGAGGATGAATGTTCCACACGACCATAGCGGTGTAATTGATTCATCTTTAGGATAACCTCCATGCTGGACAAGTGCAGTGCTTTCAGCAGATCCTCTTATCTGATGTGTTGGGTTTGGTAAGATTTCATATTGCAGATATATCTGATGATGGATATGTCATTGCACTGCAGACAGGCGATTACTATTGCAAATCACTTTGCATTCTCACAACAGCTGTTTATCACTAAATTCTCGCTGGTAACAGCTGATGACTTATGGGGTATTTCAGTGACCATAAGCTTTCCCAGCATTCAAATACTCTTTGTGCATTAAAACAGCAAAATTACAAGAGTATCGATTGTCTTAATACACAAGTTTTCGTTTAGACTATTCGTTTAGACTATTAGTTTAGACTATTCGTTTAGACTATTCGTTTAGACTATTCGTTTAGACTATTAGCCTTACACATCCAAACAAACTATTAATTCTCTTAATCTATTTGCATGTTCAATCAAATAAAATTAGTTCTTTTTGTTCGACAATCATTAAATAACGCGCGACTTATATATTAACATAACCAGGACACCCCCATAATCCAGAAAGACATTCCTCCACACATGCAAGCGAATTATAATAATCAGCATTGTTCTTATTTACTTGCCTTCCCACGATGGAAGAGCTAGAGACAAGGTTTGTTTTTAATGTGAGAAAAATTCAGTTCCCTAAAAAGGGGCACTCTAGATTGAAACAAAAATTAAAATTGCATCAGTCTAGAAAGAACTTCTCCTTCACTGACCAAGGACGGAATAGACTAAACGCAGCATAAGAACAGATACTACACTTTAATCCTAGTATAAAGGGACAAGTTATGTCAGAGAACTCTGTTATATTTAGTACAATCTTGGATTGCTGACAAGTTGATGTCTTACTGCAATAATTACTTCCTTTATAGAGAACAAGTCTGGCATCGATGTTTGTTTAAACGTAATCCGGGTACCCAAAACGTATAAGTTTTAAGAACCGGGAATTACAAAATAGAATTGCCTGAATCTGAAATTTAGCGGTGTGGTAACAGAATGTCGCTTCTATATAAAAAAAGACATGGTATAGAAGAGTTAGGTGGGAGTAAAAAATTTATATGAGTGGAATATTGTTGCTACTCTTTTTTTGGAAGACGTATTTGGGAGAAGCACATATCTCGGAAGTAATGTAATAATTTTTGTAAGTATAAAAAATTTTAAAATATTTTTGTGAAACACGTATTAGGAAGTGCTCTAGGTGGTTAGTGGAAAAGATTTGCATAGGAAGTGTTCAGGTTATTTTCCTATTGTGACTCAAGTTTTATTTACTCCTCCCCAGGAGTTAGGCACAAGGCCAGTTTTATCTTACTCCCACAAGTAAGATGTGACCCAAGATCGGGTCGAGAAAGTGGGGTTTGAAAAGCCAGCGCTCGAGAGGTGAGCACTCTGGCCATTTAAAAATTGCCTGGGCAGCCCCGTCGGCATTCCCCGGTAGGGGCGCCTCAGACAGTAAACAATGAACTTACTCCTCCCCAAAGAGGGGAGGCAAAGCCTGGGAGGGTGGACCTCCTAGAACTGCACAGGACAGGCGTGCAGTATCCATCGGAACAGATACTACACTTTGATCTTAGCCAAAAGGCCAAGAGGCAGTTCAAGTTGCAGGAAAAAAATCGAGTTTACTTTATTATATAGGAGATTAGTAAGCAAGGGAGATAATTAGAACATTATAATCATTCGTAAAAAAAATTCTTTAATAAATACCTAGACCAGTCTCTGAAGACTGAGACACTTCAGGTTCTTTGTCTATGACACTTCCGTCCTCAAATGTTAACACATAATCTTTGCCCCAGCGAATTCTTTCTTTTGTCAAGTGGATTGTTAACGTTATAGGCCTGAAACAAACAGAAAGAAAGACTGTCAACATTATGTTTTTGCTCATACACGTTCAATTATAAAGTTTTATTGACACAGTGTAACTTCACGCAGTGAAAATTGAAAATGTAAGCTCTGAAAAACCTTTGTTTTGTATCTTCATTTGCTGAAGGAGAATACGTCTCCCAACAACTTTAGCATTTTGGGATCAGTAAGAAAACAGGGTGTAAGCATTTTGGGATCAGTAAGAAAACAGGGTGTAATAAGATCATTTTTTACAAAACAAATGTTTTCGGATCAAGGTCAGGATTATGATCCCGAATGTGGACAAAAGACATCTTCAAAGATTCGGACTTACTTATTAGCCTTAGTCACCAAATTTCCAGTGGCCACATATCCTTTTTCATCGGCGATCAACTGGCCTCCCACTGGGGTCAAATCTCCGAATAAGTACATCATATATTTGATGAGACCTTGCTGCACAGAGAAAGGATAACCATTGTCTTCAAACTTTTCCAGCCAGCCATTAAAAAATGCTTAAAATAAAAAGTAAAAGTTGCTTACATTAGAAACCATTTAATCGTGCATACTAACCAACATATACATTCTACGAGTGTTGATATTTAATATATTGCGAATGCACTTAATATATGTTATTCATTTTTGTTTTTAAATGTTTTTATCATAAAGTTTTACTTACAGTGAGACGTTAAACGGCCTTCCTTCAATGCTGGCTTTTTATCTACTTCTTCTTTGAGTTTTTTCAATTTCATTGTGAGCAATCCAATGTTTTCTTCATGAAGAATCAAACCTAAAAAGACAAAATAAGAAAAAATTAGCGGTAGTTTTTTTTTGGTTTTTTTTTTTTGTTTTAAGTTTTTTTTTGGGGGGGGGGGGGTTTAGACATCATGAAAAACCCATTAAATTTTATTTCACATCTTATTTTAATAAACTAGGAAAATGAAAAAAAAAATTACAGATGCTTAAGATTTTTTCAGATTTTTATATTAAAGAAATTTATCTTAAAAACATTTAAACTGTTCTAAGCCCATAACTTCAGTCATATAAGCTGTATTATAACAAATGTTCCCCATAGTTTTCATGGTTTTAATTGCTTTAGAGTATTTTTGGATCTGACCTTTGTTTTATACTAAATGTTGAATATCCAGGTCGGGGGTATCGAAAATGTATCCTATATCTCTACAAAGCCACCATCCGCCCATGCATAAAGTATTGTTGTCAAATCTAGGCTGGGGTACTATCCACTAGTCTCTCCCTCTTAAATAAAGAGTCGCTAATCTGATAGCTCTCTCCCTATCCACCAAGGTCCAATCTCTGTCCCATCACCGCAATGTTGCATCCTTGTGCTTGTTTTACAAGTACTTCAATGGAATGTGCTCCTATGAACTTGCTGCTCTGGTGCCCCCACGACGTAAATACACTCGACAAACCCGACAATCAGCTAAATCCCATCCATTAACTGTGGAGCTCCTCAGATGTCAGAGAGCCTTCTACTCCAATAGCACTTTTCTTCGAGCTGCCGGCCTCTGGAAACTATTCCCTGCTCCCTGTTTCCCTGATTGTACCAACATGCAAAAATTTAAAACTAATGGGAACAAGCATCTCACTCTACAGCTCCTAATTTAGGATGACCCCCTAAAGTTTCATCTTAATTTTCAGTAGCCCCTTACGTCTACAGTGGCAACTTGCCTTGTTGTGGGTGAACGAAGTTTGAAAACAAAAATGTAATTTGACAGGAATAAACGTACTTGACGCAGACTCGCACCTTACCGGAAGAAACTAAACACAGTTTATGGTCGTAAAAAACAAAAACACGGTGGAGTCTCAGAAATAAAATAATTGTTTATTGATTCAAAACCACCTGCAAAGGCCATGCTATCCGAAAAGGTTTGGTTTGGTTTGGTTTGTTTTACGGCATAGCAACCAACTATGGGTTATGTAATGCCGAATAAAGTTGTCAAATACAATTCTAATTATTTCACATTGTCTTGAGAGACAATGAAAAGTGAAATCAAGAATTTGTGGTTAGATTTTTTGGAACAGTCCAACTTCTTTGAAGTCTAAGATTTTCGTCACATTTATGCTTTTAAATAAGTCTTTTAAATTTTTGGAGTCATAATATTTTTTTCGGGTTTGCTGCAGATCTTGACAGTCTATTAATATATGTTTGACTGTGTAAGATTGTTGCCATGCTATGCACATTGGAGACTCCTCTCCTTCTAATAAGTGCTTATGAGTGATATGCGTGTGTCCTATACGAAGTCTGGTTATTGTAACCTCTTCTCTTCTTACTTTTCTATAGTCCAGGGGCCACTCATCTATAGTTGGCCAAATCTTATATAACTTATTATTTTGACACTCATCCCAATATTCTTGCCATTTTTCTTTGGTTATCTTCTTAATAGAAGGTCAAACGTCAGTGTATGGGATCCTAGTATTGGTTGGTGTCATTTTTAATGATTCTTTTGCAGCTTTATCTATCCAAAAAGGTAAGCTGCAGACGGAAATACCCTGTCGCTAAATAAATGCCCAACAAGAGTGGCTACATTGACGGCAATGGTGAAATCCCAGAATATGAGTTTACAAATGGATGTGTGGGTGTCACAGATTATTATATAAACAAAACCGATAGTTGACTGGTGATCAGGTCCGAGAAAATCATTGCATCGATTCCTGTGTATGCGGTCCCCTTCCTCACTAAACCGCACTCGTTCACCAACACCGACACTAGAGATATATTTTTATACACCAGTATTTGTCGTCATTCTTTGAAGTACAGCATAAAAACTCAACACAAAGACTCACCACTTACCAAGGCCAAAAGCCACTCGAAGATAAGAGTCAATGAGATTGTCAGCTGAACAACGAACATCACTATCAAAAGATGGAAAAAGATGGATCGAATGAACAAAAATTGACTACTTAAGAGGAAAGATCGATTAGCATTTATTGACATTGGACTTGAAGATGACTATGTTGTCTGCAGGGAAGCAGTCCCATGGTAATGTGGTCCACATATGGGACGTCCTTGGAAAGAAACTTTGTTTATAGAAGTTCCGTTTGGTTTTAGGTACACAAAGGAAGAAATGAGAGTTCTTTGCAGTAGTGGTAGGTAGACGAGTTCTTGCTTTGAATGCTTTACAGAGGGGGGGGAGAGGAACCAGAGATTGGAGCTCAGTCGAGCATCTACCATGGAAATAACGATAGAATAAAGAAAGTTTAGCAAACTCTCTTCTGTGAGAGACAGGCTGTAAGGAAAAATAGAGATCATCCCCCACTAGATTAAGAAGTTGATTTTGTATTCTGTCAAGTAAGGAAAGAGTGCTGTGAGCGGCACCTCCCCAGATGTGGCAGCAGTACTTCCACTTGGGCCGAACCTGATTCTTATACAGGCCGAGGATTGCATCAGAAGTTAGGTACTTTCTGGAATGATAGAATGATTCAACCATTTTTCCAGCGACTTTAGCATCGAATTTGATGTAAGTCTTCCATTTCATGTCTGGGGTGAAAATCAGTCCTAGGAATTTGTCAAAGAAAGGGGACTTGTATCTTATACAGGTAAAGGATTGTATCGGTAGTCAGGTACTTTCTGGAATCTGTAGCCCTAGAATATGATCTTCTGTCGATCGGTATACTTACATATTAAATCAATACCTTTTCTTCCTTATTTTAAAGATCCGCAAATAGATTTTGATGGCTCAAAGTTAACTAAAAATCAGGTTTTTGTGCATTAGCATGTGTTTTTTTTTTGGCATGAAAATCAACAAAAATTTATTTTTTGTCAATTGTTATTATCAAATTATCAGCTAGTATATTTTAACCTCTTTATTCAAATTAATTAAAGTCAATTAAAACTTTTTTTTGGGAGGGGGGGGTTAAAAATTATTCAATGTTTATTGTATAAAATACTTTGTTTTTTTTAATAACATTTTTAAAAAGTAAATATATTTTTGGTGCAGCAGAAGTAATGGATCAATTAAAACATTGGATCTAAATTTGATCCTCAAAACTTTAAAAAGTAAATCAGAATTTTTTTAAAGAGTAAAAATACATTTAATACCAACTGTTATATCTAAGATTTGAGCAAAAGTCAAGGTTGTGAGATATACGAACTGCCCGTATACTCCAATTAAACCAGTTATTTTTCTACCTCACACAGCGGTAAGATGTGACACAAGGTCGGAAAAGTGGGATTTGAAAAGCCAACGCCCGAGAAGGTGAGCACTCTGGCCTACAAAAAAATGCTTCGGCAGCCTCGTTGGCATTCCCCGGTAGTGGCGGCTCAGGCGATTAGCAATAAACTAACCCCTTCTCAAAGGGTGAGAAGGCAAAGCCTGGGAGGGTGAACCTCCTAGAACTGCACAGGACAGACCCATAGACCGGCGTAAATCAAGCCCCGAAGGCCAAGACAATACCAGTCTATGGGATGCAGTATTTATCGGAAACGATACTACACTTTGATCCCGACCAAAAGGCTGAGAAGGACCAATTAAACCATTTATAATTAAAATTCGTTTATTCAGTTTGATTAAAAATTAATTTTTTTTAATATACTCCTTACCTTTTTCAGCCGCGAGTGCAAATAATTCTTTGGCAATGTTAAATTTGGGAACAACTGGATAATCGACCATCACGTGTTTGCCTGCATTTAGAGATTTTCTGTTGAGGACGAGAAAAGAATAGAAAAAGAAAATGAAAAATGGTCAACTTTATTTCTTCTTCATGTTTTCATTTAGAAAAAACTAATTAAAATGGTCACATTTAATCTCCTTCATGTTTCCTTTAGAAAAAACTAATTAAAATGGTCACATTTAATCTCCTTCATGTTTCCTTTAGAAAAAACTAATTAAAATGGTCACATTTAATCTCCTTCATGTTTCCTTTAGAAAAAACTAATTAAAATGGTCACATTTGATCTCCTTCATGTTTCCTTTAGAAAAAACTAATTAAAATGGTCACATTTGATTTCTTTTTTTAATTTTGAAAAAAAAAAAATTAAATAGTTACCATTATTTTTTTTGTCAGCACCCTTTCACTACCGAACAAACAAAAGAATCCTTAACGGTTTGTAGTTACCTAACCACTTGACAGTAGACGGGCAAATCGTGTAGCTTTTATCAGCAAAGTTTGCATGGTTGAGTGGTGTAGTAGTGTTGGATAATGGCCCTATGGGAATGGACGTATATCTGTTGGAAATCGTTGGTTTGACTTGCGCGAATTAATGCGGGTGCAGTCGAGTGCAGAATAGGGCTTGTTCCTACAGTCAGAGCTAACACACGTGACAAGGTTACCGTGTGACGAGACCCCAGATCAAGGGTCAGTCTACACCTGTGAGAGGCTCTGTGACGTCACTCGTTCTCGTGAGAAGCGAGTTTTCGTCAGTCTGGGTTTTGGGAAGCAAACCGATGAGACGTGATTGTTAAAATGTAATTTACAACAGTAGTAGGAGGAGGCAGAGAAGGTTTCGAGGTTTTGTTTTGTTTGTTTTTAAATCATTTTGAACTAATATTCCAATTAAAGAGTCTACAAAAAGTATTCACATTGTTTACAGCTGTTTCAAAGCAATGTTTATTTTAAGTCATATAATGCAACATAAAATTATATATATATATATATATATATATATGGAAATCACTCCAGACAAAGCATAAAGTCACTTGATCTAAGGGGAGATAACAAGAATGAAAGATGATTATCGCAAAGACTGGCGATGCCTATTGGCCTTTGTCTTGAAAAGACTAAGGCTATAGGTAGGAGTCAGCAGGAAAAAAGTTCCACACGCCTGCAATTCTTGGAAAGAAGCTACTGAAATAGGAAGCTGTATTACAATGAGGTATCAAAACATCGAATTGATGGAGACCACTAGATCAACGAGTCAAACGAGCTGGAACAAAAGCAGCAGGGAATAGATCACATAATTCTGAAGAACACGTGCGATAATAGTATTTTTAGAAGAGACTGAGACTAGCAACATCACATATGTGAGAAAGAGGGTGTAGAGAAGAAGAAAAGGTGTGGCCACTCAAATTTCAGATACGTTTCTGCACCTTATCAAGAACCCTCAAATGGGACAGAGATTCACCAGCCCAAATATGACATCAGTACAGGGTTGGTGTATTCTTCTGTTTTGGTGATGTTTATCTTTAAGTCATAAGTATGGAGGATTGCTGTCAAAGACACTACACCAGATTGGAAGACCTACAAACTACTAATAAGTCTACGAGGAAGACTTCAAAAGAGGAAAACAGCTCGCCCTAAATGTGATTAAGAAGCTTAAACATATCTTCGCATCCAAATATATTAGCAATAAACTAAAGGTAAGGACGTTCAATGTGTATATTGGTAGTATATACTTTTTTTTACCTCCTTCTAGTCTCGAGAAACAATGGATACCCCTAGTTAATTATGAGGCAAGGGTGCACAATTACCAACCGCACCTGTCTTGAATTGGCCCTGCTTGATTCCCGGGCAATGTGAAGTTTAAGAAAACTGTAAACATAGCTGAGCTAAACAGAGCGCTCGCTCACATAAAGCATCTGGTATTCCCAAATGGCTACCCATCTGGTACTGACTAGGCTCAACATCGCTTAACTTCGGTGATCTAATGGAAACTGGTGTGGCAACGTTATTATGCCATGCATTCTTTCAGAACTATGAATGGCAGTACACAAGACACTGAATGACAGCTTTGAAATGAGACTACTCAGATAAGCAATAAATTTCAAGTGTCCAAAGAAAATATAAATGAACAACTTCACAGGACAATGAAGAATGAAAATTAGAGTAAAACAATCAACTGACTTACTCCTGGATTTTGTGTATAATAAAATTATTGAGCTTTGTCTTGCTTTTTTTTTTTGCATAGAAGGCTATTTATCTGCAAGAGCAGACATTTTATATGTGGTTTCTAAATTTCTTTCATCAAGGTGTGTTCTTAATTCTCCAGGTACACAACAACTAAATTAATCTTTTATAATTAGCTGATTCATTTTTATCGTAATTGGTGTCAACACGTTTTGCTATGTTCCACGTATAAAAATATCTCTCTTTCTGTCTGGTAAACTCAACATCTTGTTTGGCGATAGGCCTCTGATACAATCTCAGAGCTTTTCAGAATTGCTGTTTTTTGGGGTTTTTTTTTTTTTGCAATTTCATAGTTAGCACAATCCTTTACAGAAAGAGCCATATACAATCTCGGAGCTTTTCCACACAAAACTATTCATAATAACATTATTATAATATCATTGTCCAAAATTGAACTGATGGGTTGAATGACTAAAAAAATATTGCACACTATGTGAAAAAAAAATATTACAAAAAGGCAACAAGTTACACAAAAAAATACAAAATAACAACAAAAAAACTAGCTATAAACTAAGAAAATTTTGCAGGTTATTTTTTTTGAGTGATTTGCCCATGGCATTGTACTATGATCTCTAGGCTGGTAGGATATCTCACCTGATCGCTTCTTCATGTCTTGAAGGCTCAGTGCTGATAATAACTGCATGGACATCTGATCGAGCCACAGCTTCATCTAAAGTCAGTTGAGGAATTGGCAAATCAAGTTTACGCCTGGAGTAGAAATAATAAAAGGGTAAAATTAACTTCGGGTGTAAAAAAGATTGGTTAAAGTACAGTGGTACAGTATTAAAAAAAAAGATTGGTTAAAGTACAGTGGTACAGTATTAAAAAAAAAAAGATTGGTTAAAGTACAGTGGTACAGTATTAAAAAAAAAGATTGGTTAAAGTACAGTGGTACAGTATTAAAAAAAGATTGGTTAAAGTACAGTGGTACAGTATTAAAAAAAAGATTGGTTAAAGTACAGTGGTACAGTATTAAAAAAAAGATTGGTTAAAGTACAGTGGTACAGTATTAAATAAAAAGATTGGTTAAAGTACAGTGGTACAGTATTTTAAAAAAGGGTAAAAATGTTTGGACCATACAGGGAATACGGACCCCAAAACAATGGGCAAGTGAAAGGGACGTTTTTTCGTCTTCACCGGTGTCTTCCGGTTAACCTGGCCACACACACGTGCACTCTATTTACAACTTTTTGATCAACAAACGAAATCATCCAAAATAAATGCAGAGCAAATAAATACCTTGGATCTATATTAACTGATCTTCTTCATTCAACAAGTGTTAGTAATTAAGAGGCTAGATGTTCATGTGTCTTGACGGAAAAGTGTACGTTAAAAGTTGAAAAGTCAAGACAAATGAAAATGTTATATTGAGTCTGTTAGGACACCTAACGAAAAACGGAATTACCTCCCTTGAACCATTTCGGGAGTTAAGAGTTATCGTCCTTGGGAAAAGTGTTGTCTGCAGGGAGAGAAAGAAAACACAGACCACGGCATCAGACTGTTAATATGTCAATCGCGTCCAGCGGCAAATTAATTCATTAATTCATTCTGTGTTCAGTTTTAATAAATCTGTTAAACGTTTCTCTTGATAGTTCGTCCATTTCTTTACAAGTTATTATTTATAATTAACCTAAATTACGAGGTTATAAAAGAGTCCATGAGTCTGGATGAGGTAAACAGTATTTGAAGACGATCCTGCTCTTCAACAACCACTGCCGATTCCAACGCTGTGTGTGCCGTGGTTTTCTGTTCGTCTTCATCTTTCGTTCTGGTTGTGTCGTCATTCGCTCTGGCACAAGCACTGGTTTACGAGTTGAGAAAAACAAAACAACGCAAACTCACAAGAAAGAACACCAACTCCTATCTACGGTGTATAAATCAGTCACACTCTTAGTGTGTGTGATACCGTCAGTGTAGAAAAGCCCTCCAAACATTGTCTGTTGATAGAATTCTGTCGAGGCATGATTGTCGTCAGCTCATCTAGGGTCTGCGCTCATTTGCTCTGATCTGCTCGTCTCCTCTATGATTCACAAATTAACGTAAACTTGTCAACTGCCATAAACTCGTGAATATATTTAGTTCCGACCGGCAATCCTAAGCCGGGTCTTTTGTCTTAGTCACTGTCCCTCTCCTAGTTGATTATCCATCCTTTTTCCGATTGCTTTTGTGTGCATTGGTGAATAATTGTCTTTTTACCTATCTTACTTCCGACAGCTCCTCATTTTTTGTTAATCATTTCTTATCATTATTATTATTATTTGTCTGTTATGCCTTCTTGGGCATCTCCCCTTTAACTATCTTCTCAATTCAACTGTTGAAAAAAAAATGAAAAAAAAAAAAATTTAAACTCTTAGTACAGTATCGATATCCAGATCAACTTCTGTTAAATATTTCATTTGATAACTCCCAAAAGTGCCCCTTCAATTTATCCCTCCTACCACTTTCCCTGAATTCATCCAACCTCATCTTAAACTGATCTATGCTATTGCTGTTCTTAATCCGATCTGGCAACTTATTCCCAAAACATATTACTCTGTGAGCAAAAAAACATAACTGGTTAACAGATCTAGTTTTTGAAAACTGCCTTGACAATAACCTTCCAGATGTAGGGGAAATACTAAAAAAATGCCCACCATAGTTAGAAATGCCATTTATTATCTTGAAAGTCTCAATCATATCACCTCTCATTCTTCTGCTCAGCAAAGTAGTCAATCCCAATTTGTCCAATCTCTTCCTGTAACTGCACTCCTTTACTTTACTTATTAGTCTTGTTCGTAATTTCGGCGTTAGGTGTGTGGGTGGTGGTGGGATGGTCGTCCATAATATCACAGTATTAAGAGTCCATAAGATCATGTTAGAGTTGTAACACAGGTAGTATTGAGTTAGTTCGTGAAATTGGCAGAAGAAGAAGAAGAATCATCATCATCATCATCATCAAGTAAGTCCACGTGCCAAAGTGTCACCATCTTTGTATGTTAAATCCACAGGCCAGTGCCAATAGCCAGAGGCTAAAGGCAGGTTTTGTTTGCGCAGCAATAAGAAACTTTGTAGTTGTTCTGAGTAACGTGGGTTAGTTGGGCAGCTTGACCCTCTTGCCACTAACAGATTGAAAAGCATGGATGCGCTTCCTTAAATAACATCCGGGAACAAGTGGTCAGTTCGCAAGAGAGATCGTTTCTGATTGGTTGAATCCCAATATAGAGAACCAATCGAAATTACATATTTGCTCCAATCAGTATCAAGCATTGAAGTCAAGCAAATATTTTAGAAATCGTTATTCTGCAGTTGTTGCTACTGCTGCCACAGATCAACACCCTATTTAATACAGTGTAATTATAGCACGTAATTTAAGCAGACAAGAAAATAATTTTTGAAATTCAGTGAAAGTTTCAGCTTAACATTCACATGAAACATGAATTGGAATAAATATATATAAAGATACTGCCAAGTCTGTTACAAAGAAGGTGGTCTCCCTTTACTGGGCTAGAAAACTTCTCACACTTGTCAGTATCCTATATCTCTATAAAGCCACTATTCGCCCATGCATGGAGTATTGTTGCCCCATTTGGGCTGGTGCACCAACCACTAGCGTCTCCCTCTTGAATAGGGTGCAAAACAGAGTCTCTAACTTAATAGGTTCCGCACTGTCTATCAAACTCCAGCCTCTGTCCCATCTCTGCAATGTCACATCATTGCGCTTGTTTTACAAGTATTTCCATGGAATGTGATCTGATGAACTTACTGCACATGTACCCCTTCAACATAAATACCAGACTAGCAGAAATTGCCCCCCCCCTCCCTCTTTCACTGTAGAAGTCCCCAGATGCCGGAAGACTTTCTTCTGAATGGTGGAAGAATACTAAAACGCAATGTCATTCCATTGACTCAGCTGAACAGGCTTATCATTAAATCAGAATTTTAAATCATCATGACATTTCAAATCGCCATTATTCTCAACATCCTCTGTACATATCGTTTATAACTGTACTGTGGACAAATAGTTGTTGTTTAAAATTTTTAAAAAGAAAAAAAATAGAATAATAATAATATATAATAATAAATAATAATAATAATAATAATAATAATAATAATAATAATAATGATAATAATAATAATAATGGAGATTTTGCATCTGTCTGTCTGAAGTCAAAACTATACTATTACCATCTTTTAATGCTCAATTCAGTTTACTATACTATTTCAGACTAATGTACAATCTTCCAATGCCTAATTAAGGACAGGGTGGGCGGTTGTGTAGTATCTGTTCTGTTGTCATGATACCATCCTCCCAGGCATTACCTCCTCCTTGCCCATTTTTATCAACATCTGCTGTACATATCTCTTTTGTCCTTATCAATTATAACTGTACTCTGGACGAACAATAGTTGTTTACAATTTCAGAAGAGAAAAAAAAAAAGTATAATAATAATACGCTATTGCCATTTCACATTCGTAGGTACGTTATCACCCTCTACCCCCTTTTTAAAAGATGGGATCACCCAATCGCTAAAGATGCAATGCAAATTTATTGAATTTTTTTTAACGTCATTTGATGCCGCTGTTGTGTCGAACATAAAACTTGAACTTTCTTGACCTTCAAGCTAGAATAAAAGTGTAGTATCTGTTCTGTCCGAATATCGTACAATAATATAGTGGGGTCTGTGTTTGCGCCCGACGTCCATAGAATGGAAATATGTTGTCACAAACTCCTACAAGGGTTTCAGATATAAACCCCTATAAACACTTGGCGGATTTTATAAATATAAGATTTCTTTTTTGTTAGTTTTAATTAAGCATTCTCACCATTCCCCAAAATATCTCCTTTTACTTTTAGTAAAATCTAGAATCTTTTCTCGTTTCTCTAAATATTGAAAATATCCATTTATTTCCTCCAACTACCCCCCCCCCCCTAAATTTGGCAAAGCAAAAGGTACTAGCATAACTAAAGATCAAAGCTTTTTTTTTTAACATAGTTCACCTCAAACAAGGCAGGCTGCCACTGTAGACGTAAGGGGCTACTGAGAAAAAAGAAAAGGGGAGAAGGTGGGGGGGGGGGGTCAACCTAAATTGGGATCTGCGCAGCGAGATGTCTGTTTACATTAGTTTTAAATTTCTGCATGTTTGTACTGTCGGGGAAACAAGGGGCAGGGAGGGAGTTCCAGAGGCCAGCAGCACGAGGAAAGAAGCTATTTGAGTAGAAGGCTCTCCGACATCTGGGGACCTCCACAGTGAATGAATGAGATTTAGTTGATTGTCGAGTTAGTCTAGTGAATTTACGTAGAGGGGGCTTACTTACCACCCTCAAAATGTAGTGCTTTATCACAGACATGTGAAATTCTTAACCGTTCCCCTGTTCCCAAATCCAGATTGCCAAACTAAAATCCTATGTGCGAATCAAAGTCTAAATAATTTTTTGGTGTTGCTAGCACTACGTCTCAGCTTCAATAGAAAGCGTGGTTCCACTTTAATCAGAACCACTTCCCAAGTGCGGCCCTTCCCAATTTCTTTATCAGAATTAAATTCTTGTCTGAAACCCAAAATGTGTAATTAATGCTATCAACTATAAGATGATCCAATGCCACCATTGACCCTGGTGACCCTATGCCACCATTGACCCTGGTGACCCATCAGAAGAACTATCCATTTTTATCATATATATGTTTTCAGCCAAAAGTTTTTCAATTTTCATCCCCCCAATCATCAAGTGATACTCTTCTATCTATTCTCAACACTCTCAACTTAGATGCACTCAATGTCGCCAAAACCAGAAGTTGAAATCAGCCTTTCAAAAAGACGTCAAACAATGCATTTTGGACTATCACTTTAATTGAGAGAAAGCAAAACATTTGACCTCTCGCTTTGATACCCATTTCATTCTGGAAAATTCCATGACACATATATAAATATATATATAGAGATAGAAGAAAAAAGAGTGATAAATATGCGACGATTGTCCAAATTTATTTCAAATTTCAATTGTTCAATGCAAGGTGTATTCAGTAATAAACTAGTGTTTATTATTCTTTCCTTAAGCCAAGGCTTTTCAAAGATCGAAATCTTATCATCAGAGGAGAAATACAGATGGATAAGTTGGCTTTCGAAAAAACCAAAGTTCAAATATTTGAAAAATATGAAAATTATTATTAAAGGAATTTTTGTTAAAAAAACGCAGTGAATGAAAAGAAAAATTCTGTGAAAAATATATGCAGATTGTGCGGGTGGTAAATTTCCGTTGAAAAGAAGTCAAATGAATTGTAGAATGTGAAGAAAACTCTTTGCGTGGGAGCAGTGTGGAGAAAGTGCTCAAAATATAGGTGAGTCCAGACGCACTTAAAGGGGATTGAAAAGGGAGAAATTGGCCATATTTATATACTTCCAGGACCAAATAAGGCAGATGATATCTCGTTCCAGGTTTAAATCCAAATGAAACAAAACAAATATATATATATATATATATATATATATATATATATGCATGGAGCATGATACATGTAATAGAAAAACTTATTTGTAACTTATTCCTTTTTCTAATATTTGTCCCTGCATCCCCTCCTGTCAATAGATGTTCCTCTAAGACGAACTTGTTATTTTCTTCCCTGAATTTTCTGTAAGATGTGCTGCTAAAGGTGCTGATGAAGAGACGTTCTGGAGTGGCTTTGTAAAAAAAAATTTTTAATTGAAAAATTAAAAAAATAAAAATTAAAGTATTTCCAGAATGTTTTGGAAACGACCGTACGCCATACTAGACTTGTTGTTCTAATTCTTTGAACAATTGGAATGTTCTGATTCATTAAATCATCTTATATATATATATATATATATATATATATATATATATATATATGAATCTTCAAAGACTCAGAAGCTGTATTTTTTTAGCTCCTTACATCAAGTGGCTTCAATCCTGTCTAAAGCGATTTCCATAAAGAAATAAAATTTAAAATTTAAAAAATAAATAAAATAAAGTGGGGGATTACTTAGGTCCTAGAGTCGGGGGAAAAACAACCAGCATTAAGGAGCCCACGAATTTTCTTCCAAAGGAAAGTACGCCTCCAGAATTCCCTGCCCCATCAACAGAAAGGAAAAGGAGGAGAGATGGCCTACACTCCACGGAAAAAAAAATGCCTGAAAGGCTAGCCCTGGATTGATGAGGAGAAATACAAAATGTCAAAAGATCTAGGGCGGGAAAAATATGAAGAAATCGTCCAACTGAACAAAGACCTAAGAGCCCAGAAGCCTTTAAGTCTCCACTCTTTTCTCAAAACATTGTCTGCTCAGGTGACTGCCAAGCCTACTCCAAAGATGTCGTCTGACTCTTCACCGGCCAAACAAAAGTAACCCACCCATAAGATTGCACTACTAGTCACAGCTCCCATCAAGGAATGCATAAAAAAGAAAACATCTCCTCCCTATTTATCACCTCGAAAAATACCCCACAAAATCACAGAAGCTACCACCTCCTTAGCCACTTCTACATACACACACCAAAAACAACACCTTCCCTCTCTCTCATGAAAACATACATGCTCCCCTCCACCGAAATCATCCAGTCAAAAGAGGCAGAGAAGCGCATAGATAAAAAGAGAGAAAAAAAAAAATTTCCTCTCTCAAATAGAAATATGTGTGATCACTGAGGAACAGAGTGTCAGAACGAAAGGGCACAACCTCAAAAATTTATTGGAATTAAGAAAGATGGAGGGAAGGTCGATGGAGAACCCCCTAAACTTCCCCAACGCTCAGAGAATCCTAACAGTCATACAAACTAAAAAAGAAGGCAAAGAGAGTATGGGAAATGCTGGCAGCCAACTTATCATTTGACACAGCGCCTCCTCTAGCCATTTTCAAAGACCAACATTCTCATGTACTCAGTAAATCATGTGTTGGGAGGAACCAACTTCTCCCCTGGATGTCGGTAGCTTGTCTCAGGATGGTTTCATGGGCCAATATTTCTATGAGACGAGCCATCGGAACCCTGACACCATTAATGTTCGTTCCTGAGACCCAACCCTAAGATACTATGATTCTTCTCAATCTAACTAACGGGCTGAGGGTCGGTTCTCGCTAAATTCGAGTTCGACAGGACCATCAGGGGCCAAAATTAACTGCAACAAGTTTGTTGGCTTGCACATTAGTGCCTGGAAAGGTGTATTCCTACAGGGTCTATTTAGCTGGACTGACAGAACTTGTAAGCTACTCGGCATCCGCTTTGGTCCTGATCTTCAGCTGAAAGAAAAAGTGGTCGGAAGTATTGAAAGGGGTCGACGACACAGCTGCTCTGTGGACCTGTAGACATTTTTCATTTAAGAGGAGAGCAGAAGTGCATGTTTTACACATCTATCCGATCATCCTATATCGTCTATCCAGTTGGGTACACTGTTTGAATTACACTGGGCTCTTTTCAAGTTCTTATGGCTTAGTAGGGCCCCTATGTTTCGTCGCAAGATCTGTTATCTGCATCCTTCTGAAGGCGGTCTGGGTATGCCAACCGTTGAGATTCGTCAACATATACTACGGCTATATTATCTAGATCGAATAAGTACACATTGTGAGGGAAACAGTGTCTTCTGGAAAGCAGACACTAAGAAAGCCTTCCAGCTTTAAAAAGTGTGCATTTAGATGAGGGGAAGGCACACCGCTTGCCCCAAGATGAGTGCTGCTTTTATCGCGAGTGTTGACGTGCCTTCAAATTCCTCTTATGCATGAAAGAAAACCTTTCTGAAACGCAGCTGTTGTTCTGAAAGACATTATATCAGATTATAGTGAGAAGGATCCATTAGAGATGATAAGATTGAGGGGCTTGGTTTGATAAGGAAGATGCTACGCTTAACTTGGTCTTGGATGCCTGGGTTGGGATGTTTCGATAATGACGAGGCATCTCTGGCCTGGCTGATAAGAAATGCTCTCTGGGTTGGCAAGAAACTACATTCAACTGGATTGGTGAATTCGTCTATTTGTGCTCGATGTGGTGATGAAGACGGTGCTGAGTCATGCCTTCTTTTATTGCTGCATCATTGTGCCGCTGATTAGGTTTGTTGCAGGTCTGATGGTCCACATAGTGAACGTGACGTCTTTCGACCTAGAATTGATTAATATATGTAGCAATTGGGCTTCAACAATGAATAGGCAAAAACGATTGGTGTTTCTGAGCTTACTAGCAGTTATGAGAAGCATGTAGGAAAGTATTCGAATTTTCCAAAATCGTCTGAAACTCCTGATGAGGGCACATATGAAAAACGCAGTTACACAGGTGAAAATCACAGTTCCAAATAAATTAACCCGAAAACTCTTTGATATACTTATCTATGAGGCAAAAATAGGTATCTACAGCAAAAATTATCAAGTAGAATTTTAATTAAAAATAAAAATCAGTTATATAGTTTCTTAGGATTCCACCATTGATTCGAGCGAAAAACACAAAATTCAGGGGGAGATAACTCAGTCTGTCATATTAACAAGTAATAAATTAATGGTAGTCGGCAAAATACAATTAAACTTTATTTTTAATTCTATTCGATCATTTTCACTAATTTTTGCTGAGGATATTTCTTTTTGCCTCACCGAAATTACGTTTAACTTCTTTAAGTATGGATGTCCAAAAAGACAATAACCTGAATATTGGTGAATCTCGGTAAAAATCTAAATATAGGTCAACACATGAGAAAAACTTAATAGGAAATATTTAATAATTAAAATAATCTTATTGTCTAAGTCATGGTCAGCATGAAAACTCTAATGCAGAAATTTTAGGTGGGTTTATCGGCCAAACAGAATTTAACCTATGCCTAAACAGTGGAACTGGTTCTGTTCTAGGAATCACAGTTGGTCGAACTCGGAGTAGTGCTTTTATGACTTTGTGACTGTACTGGAGTAGACAACTTAAACCAGGACATGGAGTGCTTGAACCTCTAACGAGTTCAGCCTTTATTTCATCTGGAATCTTGTTAAATAAAATGTGAGCCACCAGGTATCCACTTCCAGAAAATCATATCCATAATCAGAGTCCAACACGCCAAGTTCATGCTGGAGCTGGGAGAGATATTCCTTTAATTGATCATATGATTTGTCCATTTTGGGAATATGCTGCACTATTCTTTTGAAAATCTTCTCTCGAATAGCCTCTCTGTCCCAGTACTCCTCCTTTAATATATTAACAGCAACATCGTAATTTTGGTCATTTTCAGACAAATGATGGATTAAATGAAATGGCCGACCCACTAAATAAGCCTTGAGGCATATTAGTCGTTCTTTGTCCGAGCTTACTCCAAATGTGCAAAACTCGAAGCGGGTTAAAAAATACTGCATGGCAAATTTATTGGCTTTATCTAGACCAGTGAATGTCAGACATGTTATCTTCGGTTTTGCCAATTCGATTCCAGATCGAGCCAGGGATGGTAGAGTTGGAGGAGTTGAGGCCAGTAACGGGGAGCGAATCTCTGAACCTGGTAAAGAGGCATCGGACAGGGCTCTATTCACTCCGGTTTTATAAGTAAAGCTGTCTGCCAGGCGGCTCCTCATATCGATGAGAGGGGTTTCTCCCCTTTATCTAGATGCAATAACTTTTGTAAGATCTGGAGAATTTCCCATTTATGCAGTTTCAGCACATTTCTTTCAAAGGGGTCTAACAGAACTAAGATTATCGTGTGTTAGTGCGATAATTTTGCAAATAACCCTCTGATCTGCCAACAAGGAAGACTGCAAGGTTGGCTCAATCTGGTGCAAAAAATTTATTTCGATAAAAAAAAAAAACAACAAAAAAAAACGGTTCTGTTGTAAAGTCTAGCATATTCCTGCTATGGGACTCCACGAAAGAGTGAAGCAAAGTCTAGCATATTCCTGCTATGGGACTCCACAAAAGAGTGAAGCAAAGTCTAGCATATTCCTGCTATGGGACTCCACGAAAGAGTGAAGCAAAGTTAAGCATATTCCTGCTATGGGACTCCACGAAAGAGTGAAGAAAAGTCTAGGATATTCCTGCTATAGGACTCCACGAAAGAGTGAAGCAAAGTTAAGCATATTCCTGCTATGGGACTCCACGAAAGAGTGAAGCAAAGTCTAGCATATTCCTGCTATGGGACTCCACGAAAGAGTGAAGCAAAGTCTAGCATATTCCTGCTATGGGACTCCACAAAAGAGTGAAGCAAAGTCTAGCATATTCCTGCTATGGGACTCCACGAAAGAGTGAAGCAAAGTTAAGCATATTCCTGCTATGGGACTCCACGAAAGAGTGAAGAAAAGTCTAGGATATTCCTGCTATGGGACTCCACGAAAGAGTGAAGCAAAGTCTAGCATATTCCTGCTATGGGACTCCACGAAAGAGTAAAGCAAAGTCTAGCATATTCCTGCTATTGGACTCCATGAAAGAGTGAAGCAAAGTCTAGCATATTCCTGCTATGGGACTCCACGAAAGAGTGAAGCAAAGTTAAGCATATTCCTGCTATGGGACTCCACGAAAGAGTGAAGCAAAGTCTAGGATATTCCTGCTATGGGACTCCACGAAAGAGTGAAGCAAAGTCTAGCATATTCCTGCTATGGGACTCCACGAAAGAGTGAAGCAAAGTTAAGCATATTCCTGCTATGGGACTCCACGAAAGAGTGAAGCAAAGTTAAGCATATTCCTGCTATGGGACTCCACAAAAGAGTGAAGCAAAGTCTAGCATATTCCTGCTATGGGACTCCACGAAAGAGTGAAGCAAAGTCAAGCATATTCCTGCTATGGGACTCCACGAAAGAGTGAAGCAAAGTCTAGGATATTCCTTCTATGGGACTCCACGAAAGAGTGAAGCAAAGTTAAGCATATTCCTGCTATGGGACTCCACGAAAGAGTGAAGAAAAGTCTAGCATATTCCTGCTATGGGACTCCACGAAAGAGTGAAGCAAAGTCTAGCATATTCCTGCTATGGGACTCCACGAAAGAGTGAAGCAAAGTCTAGCATATTCCTGCTATGGGACTCCACGAAAGAGTAAAGCAAAGTCTAGCATATTCCTGCTATTGGACTCCATGAAAGAGTGAAGCAAAGTCTAGCATATTCCTGCTATGGGACTCCACGAAAGAGTGAAGCAAAGTTAAGCATATTCCTGCTATGGGACTCCACGAAAGAGTGAAGCAAAGTCTAGGATATTCCTGCTATGGGACTCCACGAAAGAGTGAAGCAAAGTCTAGCATATTCCTGCTATGGGACTCCACGAAAGAGTAAAGCAAAGTCTAGCATATTCCTGCTATGGGACTCCACGAAAGAGTAAAGCAAAGTCTAGCATATTCCTGCTATGGGACTCCACGAAAGAGTAAAGCAAAGTCTAGCATATTCCTGCTATTGGACTCCATGAAAGAGTGAAGCAAAGTCTAGCATATTCCTGCTATGGGACTCCACGAAAGAGTGAAGCAAAGTTAAGCATATTCCTGCTATGGGACTCCACGAAAGAGTGAAGAAAAGTCTAGGATATTCCTGCTATGGGACTCCACGAAAGAGTGAAGCAAAGTCTAGCATATTCCTGCTATGGGACTCCACGAAAGAGTAAAGCAAAGTCTAGCATATTCCTGCTATTGGACTCCATGAAAGAGTGAAGCAAAGTCTAGCATATTCCTGCTATGGGACTCCACGAAAGAGTAAAGCAAAGTCTAGCATATTCCTGCTATGGGACTCCACGAAAGAGTGAAGCAAAGTTAAGCATATTCCTGCTATGGGACTCCACGAAAGAGTGAAGCAAAGTCTAGCATATTCCTGCTATGGGACTCCATGAAAGAGTGAAGCAAAGTCTAGCATATTCCTGCTATGGGACTCCACGAAAGAGTGAAGCAAAGTCTAGCATATTCCTGCTATGGGACTCCACGAAAGAGTGAAGAAAAGTCTAGGATATTCCTGCTATGGGACTCCACAAAAGAGTGAAGCAAAGTCTAGCATATTCCTGCTATGGGACTCCACGAAAGAGTGAAGCAAAGTCAAGCATATTCCTGCTATGGGACTCCACGAAAGAGTGAAGCAAAGTCTAGGATATTCCTTCTATGGGACTCCACGAAAGAGTGAAGCAAAGTTAAGCATATTCCTGCTATGGGACTCCACGAAAGAGTGAAGAAAAGTCTAGCATATTCCTGCTATGGGACTCCACGAAAGAGTGAAGCAAAGTCTAGCATATTCCTGCTATGGGACTCCACGAAAGAGTGAAGCAAAGTCTAGCATATTCCTGCTATGGGACTCCACGAAAGAGTAAAGCAAAGTCTAGCATATTCCTGCTATTGGACTCCATGAAAGAGTGAAGCAAAGTCTAGCATATTCCTGCTATGGGACTCCACGAAAGAGTGAAGCAAAGTTAAGCATATTCCTGCTATGGGACTCCACGAAAGAGTGAAGAAAAGTCTAGCATATTCCTGCTATGGGACTCCACGAAAGAGTGAAGCAAAGTCTAGCATATTCCTGCTATGGGACTCCACGAAAGAGTGAAGCAAAGTCTAGCATATTCCTGCTATGGGACTCCACAAAAGAGTGAAGCAAAGTCTAGCATATTCCTGCTATGGGACTCCACGAAAGAGTGAAGCAAAGTTAAGCATATTCCTACTATGGGACTCCACGAAAGAGTGAAGAAAAGTCTAGGATATTCCTGCTATGGGACTCCACGAAAGAGTGAAGCAAAGTCTAGCATATTCCTGCTATGGGACTCCACGAAAGAGTAAAGCAAAGTCTAGCATATTCCTGCTATGGGACTCCACGAAAGAGTGAAGCAAAGTCTAGCATATTCCTGCTATGGGACTCCACGAAAGAGTGAAGCAAAGTCTAGCATATTCCTGCTATTGGACTCCATGAAAGAGTGAAGCAAAGTCTAGCATATTCCTGCTATGGGACTCCACGAAAGAGTGAAGCAAAGTTAAGCATATTCCTGCTATGGGACTCCACGAAAGAGTGAAGCAAAGTCTAGCATATTCCTGCTATGGGACTCCACAAAAGAGTGAAGCAAAGTCTAGCATATTCCTGCTATGGGACTCCACGAAAGAGTGAAGCAAAGTCTAGCATATTCCTGCTATGGGACTCCACAAAAGAGTGAAGCAAAGTCTAGCATATTCCTGCTATGGGACTCCACGAAAGAGTGAAGCAAAGTTAAGCATATTCCTGCTATGGGACTCCACGAAAGAGTGAAGCAAAGTCTAGCATATTCCTGCTATGGGACTCCACGAAAGAGTGAAGCAAAGTCTAGCATATTCCTGCTATAGGACTCCACGAAAGAGTGAAGCAAAGTCTAGCATATTCCTGCTATGGGACTCCACGAAAGAGTGAAGCAAAGTTAAGCATATTCCTGCTATGGGACTCCACGAAAGAGTGAAGCAAAGTCTAGCATATTACTGCTATGGGACTCCACGAAAGAGTGAAGCAAAGTCTAGCATATTCCTGCTATGGGACTCCACGAAAGAGTGAAGCAAAGTCTAGCATATTCCTGCTATGGGACTCCACAAAAGAGTGAAGCAAAGTCTAGCATATTCCTGCTATGGGACTCCACGAAAGAGTGAAGCAAAGTCTAGCATATTCCTGCTATGGGACTCCACGAAAGAGTGAAGCAAAGTTAAGCATATTCCTGCTATGGGACTCCACGAAAGAGTGAAGCAAAGTCTAGCATATTCCTGCTATGGGACTCCACAAAAGAGTGAAGCAAAGTCTAGCATATTCCTGCTATGGGACTCCACGAAAGAGTGAAGCAAAGTCTAGCATATTCCTGCTATGGGACTCCACGAAAGAGTGAAGCAAATTTAATCATATCACTGCTATGGGACTCCACAAAAGAGTGAAGCAAAGTCTAGCATATTCCTGCTATGGGACTCCACAAAAGAGTGAAGCAAAGTCTAGCATATTCCTGCTATGGGACTCCACGAAAGAGTGAAGCAAAGTCTAGCATATTCCTGCTATGGGACTCCACGAAAGAGTGAAGCAAAGTCTAGCATATTCCTGCTATGGGACTCCACAAAAGAGTGAAGCAAAGTCTAGCATATTCCTGCTATGGGACTCCACGAAAGAGTGAAGCAAAGTTAAGCATATTCCTGCTATGGGACTCCACGAAAGAGTGAAGCAAAGTCTAGCATATTCCTGCTATGGGACTCCACGAAAGAGTGAAGCAAAGTCTAGCATATTCCTGCTATAGGACTCCACGAAAGAGTGAAGCAAAGTCTAGCATATTCCTGCTATGGGACTCCACGAAAGAGTGAAGCAAAGTTAAGCATATTCCTACTATGGGACTCCACGAAAGAGTGAAGCAAAGTCTAGCATATTACTGCTATGGGACTCCACGAAAGAGTGAAGCAAAGTCTAGCATATTCCTGCTATGGGACTCCACAAAAGAGTGAAGCAAAGTCTAGCATATTCCTGCTATGGGACTCCACGAAAGAGTGAAGCAAAGTTAAGCATATTCCTGCTATGGGACTCCACGAAAGAGTGAAGCAAAGTCTAGCATATTCCTGCTATGGGACTCCACAAAAGAGTGAAGCAAAGTCTAGCATATTCCTGCTATGGGACTCCACGAAAGAGTGAAGCAAATTTAATCATATCACTGCTATGGGACTCCACGAAAGAGTGAAGCAAAGTCTAGCATATTCCTGCTATGGGACTCCACGAAAGAGTGAAGCAAAGTCTAGCATATTCCTGCTATAGGACTCCACGAAAGAGTGAAGCAAAGTTAAGCATATTCCTGCTATGGGACTCCACGAAAGAGTGAAGCAAAGTCTAGCATATTCCTGCTATGGGACTCCACAAAAGAGTGAAGCAAAGTCTAGCATATTCCTGCTATGGGACTCCACGAAAGAGTGAAGCAAAGTCTAGCATATTCCTGCTATGGGACTCCACGAAAGAGTGAAGCAAAGTCAAGCATATTCCTGCTATGGGACTCCACGAAAGAGTGAAGCAAAGTCTAGGATATTCCTTCTATGGGACTCCACGAAAGAGTGAAGCAAAGTCTTGCATATTCCTGCTATGGGACTCCACGAAAGAGTGAAGCAAAGTCTAGCATATTCCTGCTATGGGACTCCACGAAAGAGTGAAGCAAAGTCTAGGATATTCCTTCTATGGGACTCCACGAAAGAGTGAAGCAAAGTCTAGCATATTCCTGCTATGGGACTCCACGAAAGAGTGAAGCAAAGTCTAGCATATTCCTGCTATAGGACTCCACGAAAGAGTGAAGCAAAGTCTAGCATATTCCTGCTATGGGACTCCACGAAAGAGTGAAGCAAAGTCAAGCATATTCCTGCTATGGGACTCCACGAAAGAGTGAAGCAAAGTCTAGCATATTCCTGCTATGGGACTCCACGAAAGAGTGAAGCAAAGTCTAGCATATTCCTGCTATGGGACTCCACGATAGAGTGAAGCAAAGTCTAGCATATTCCTGCTATGGGACTCCACGAAAGAGTGAAGCAAAGTTAAGCATATTCCTGCTATGGGACTCTACGAAAGAGTGAAGCAAAGTCTAGCATATTCCTGCTGTGGGACTCCACGAAAGAGTGAAGAAAAGTCTAGGATATTCCTGCTATGGGACTCCACGAAAGAGTGAAGCAAAGTCTAGCATATTCCTGCTATGGGACTCCACGAAAGAGTGAAGCAAAGTCTAGCATATTCCTGCTATGGGACTCCACGAAAGAGTGAAGCAAAGTTAAGCATATTCCTGCTATGGGACTCCACGAAAGAGTGAAGCAAAGTCTAGCATATTCCTGCTATGGGACTCCACGAAAGAGTGAAGAAAAGTCTAGGATATTCCTGCTATGGGACTCCACGAAAGAGTGAAGCAAAGTCTAGCATATTCCTGCTATGGGACTCCACGAAAGAGTGAAGCAAAGTCTAGCATATTCCTGCTATGGGATTCCACGAAAGAGTGAAGCAAAGTCTAGCATATTCCTGCTATGGGACTCCACGAAAGAGTGAAGCAAAGTCAAGCATATTCCTGCTATGGGACTCCACGAAAGAGTGAAGAAAAGTCTAGGATATTCCTGCTATGGGACTCCACGAAAGAGTGAAGCAAAGTCTAGCATATTCCTGCTATGGGACTCCACGAAAGAGTGAAGCAAAGTCTAGCATATTCCTGCTATGGGACTCCACAAAAGAGTGAAGCAAAGTCTAGCATATTCCTGCTATGGGATTCCACGAAAGAGTGAAGCAAAGTCTAGCATATTCCTGCTATGGGACTCCACGAAAGAGTGAAGCAAAGTCTAGCATATTCCTGCTATGGGACTCCACGAAAGAGTGAAGCAAAGTCTAGCATATTCCTGCTATGGGACTCCACGAAAGAGTGAAGCAAAGTCTAGCATATTCCTGCTATAAGACTCCACGAAAGAGTGAAGCAAAGTCTAGCATATTCCTGCTATGGGACTCCACGAAAGAGTGAAGCAAAGTTAAGCATATTCTTGCTATGGGACTCCACAAAAGAGTGAAGCAAAGTCTAGCATATTCCTGCTATGGGATTCCACGAAAGAGTGAAGCAAAGTCTAGCATATTCCTGCTATGGGACTCCACGAAAGAGTGAAGCAAAGTCTAGCATATTTCTGCTATGGGACTCCACGAAAGAGTGAAGCAAAGTCTAGCATATTCCTGCTATGGGACTCCACGAAAGAGTGAAGCAAAGTCTAGCATATTCCTGCTATGGGACTCCACGAAAGAGTGAAGCAAAGTCTAGCATATTCCTGCTATGGGACTCCACGAAAAAGTGAAGCAAAGTCTAGCATATTCCTGCTATAAGACTCCACGAAAGAGTGAAGCAAAGTCTAGCATATTCCTGCTATGGGACTCCACGAAAGAGTGAAGCAAAGTCTAGCATATTCCTGCTATGGGATTCCACGAAAGAGTGAAGCAAAGTCTAGCATATTCCTGCTATGGGACTCCACGAAAGAGTGAAGCAAAGTCTAGCATATTCCTGCTATAGGACTCCACGAAAGAGTGAAGCAAAGTCTAGCATATTCCTGCTATGGGACTCCACGAAAGAGTGAAGCAAAGTCTAGCATATTCCTGCTATGGGACTCCACGAAAGAGTGAAGCAAAGTCTAGCATATTCCTGCTATGGGACTCCACGAAAGAGTGAAGCAAAGTCTAGCATATTCTTGCTATGGGACTCCACGAAAGAGTGAAGCAAAGTCTAGCATATTCCTGGTATGGGACTTCACGAAAGAGTGAAGCAAAGTCTAGCATATTCCTGCTATGGGACTCCACAAAAGAGTGAAGCAAAGTCTAGCATATTCCTGCTATGGGACTCCACGAAAGAGTGAAGCAAAGTCTAGCATATTCCTGCTATGGGACTCCACGAAAGAGTGAAGCAAAGTCTAGCATATTCCTGCTATGGGACTCCACGAAAGAGTGAAGCAAAGTCTAGCATATTCTTACTATGGGACTCCACGAAAGAGTGAAGCAAAGTCTAGCATATTCCTGCTATGGGACTCCACGAAAGAGTGAAGCAAAGTCTAGCATATTCCTGCTATGGGACTCCACAAAAGAGTGAAGCAAAGTCTAGCAAATTCCTGCTATGGGACTCCACGAAAGAGTGAAGCAAAAGACCTAGTTAGTAAGACGACTTAAGGAAATACAGAATTTAGTCCTGACGCAACAATGGCAACTGGCAGAGAGAAGATAATAAAAACACCTTACTTTTCTTATACTGTACGACCTAAGGTATGAGCCCCCTTGAAGTCTAGTAATGAATATTAGTAAAATCTGAAACTACCGTAACGTTAAGAAGGAAAAGGTTAACTATCGTGAAGGTAGGAAAAGAGTGTAGAAAGAAAAAAAGAGGCAAAAAAAACAAAAAAACTTGCCAAAACAATCCGTTTTATAGCATAGTCAATCACACGTGACTCCTCCCCCCCCCCCATTAGTATAAAACCAAACCAAACCAAACCAAACCAGAGGCCATTGAAGGTAAGTATAACTTTTTCTTACAATAAAAACTACTTGATTAATTTACGTGATATTTTTGGCATGCGATATATGCGTTCCGTCACGGGTACGCACATCAAAAAGATATTTCTTAATTTTGTTTTTTCTCTGACGTCCTAATTCTAAACTTGCACCAAAGTTTTTTTTTGTTTTTGTTTGTTTGTTTTTTTTTTTAAATTGAACGAGAACATCTTGGGGGGGGGGGGGAAGGTCCCTAGTTACTTGTATCTACACGAGGGCAGATTTAGTCATAAGGTCGGTTTTTCATGTCGGGCAAATCCAGCTCCCCAAAAAGGGTCCCAAATTGAGACAAAAAAAACTAAAATTGACTCAGTCTAGAAGGACCCCAGCTTCACCGACCGAGGACTGAACAGATACAACACCTTGATCCCAGCGTGAAGGCCGCGTGTCATTTACGTTGTTCCTATTTACTTGCCTCCCGACGAAGGCAGGGGTAGACACAAGGTCGGTTTTTAATGTGGGGAAAATCCAGCTCCCCAAAAAGGACAACTCGGATTGGAACAAAAATTAAAATTTCCTCAGTCTAGAAGGATTTTCCTTCACTGACAGAACAAAAAGATGAAGAGTAGTATCAAAACAGATACTACACTTTGCTCCGAGCTAAAAGGCCAAGGCATTTACGTTGTTGTTAATGTTCGGCGCCATCAAATGTTATGTAACAGGTTTGTTTATTTAATCCTCATTGTAATATTTTGAATTGTTTAAAGATAGCACCTTTAATAAATTGTAAAATATCTTTAAAAATATCGAAAACATTTTTTGTTATTCATCAATAATAAAAAAAAAAAAAAAAACAATTAACCAGCAGATTTAAAGCGGAGATGAAGAAAAACAAATATTTTAACCGGTGTTTAGGGAAAAAATATCCCTCGTCTTAAAAGAGTCCGTCTTTACGATTGTAATAAAAACAGGAAGCCAAACATAACTTATCCTTAAGTTATGTTCGGCTTCCTGTTTTTATTACAATTTATTTAACTATTCGTTATGGAACGTTACTTGAAAACCGATCGTCTAGACCTTGATACGGCCGACTCGGAATCTACTTTGATACTACAACGATTAGGCTACGATAGTTATTGTAACTTTAATGCGTGCCTCACCCTTTAATTAAAAAAAAATATATATATTAACGAGTCACCTCTTATCAAGACCCAAAGGCCACTCGAGGATAAGAGTACATGAATTTGTCAGTTGGACAAGGAACAACACCCAGAGAGGACTGGAAAACATCGGCGAAATGGGCAGGGTTTGATTACTTACGTAAGAGGACAGCTCGACAACAATTTATAACATTGGACTTGAAAACAACCATGTTGTAGTCATCCGGAAAGTAGCCGCGTGGTATGGTTTTACAGACGGGGCGTTTTTTGGAAAGAAACTTTGTTCATGGAAGTTCTATTTAGTTTTAGGTACACAAAGGGAGAAAGGGAAATTGTTTACTGTGGTTGTAGCTAGACGAGTTGTTGCTTACATAACATTATTCATATAATTAAGAATTCGGCAATGTTCAAGTACGACTAACTCTAAGCAAAGTTGTTTCCAACCGGAAACGGTGTCCGTTCGAAATTGGTTCCGATAATAAAAACTTCCTGTTTTGGTTAGTTTTGTACAGAATTTTATTTTAAATAATTTATTAGACAAAAATAAATAATAACTGTTAAAATTTTATTTTAAATAATTTATTTGACAAAAATAAATAATCACAGTTACTAAAAATAAATAATCACAGTTACTGAAAATAAATAATCACAGAGGGAAAATAATAAAATTGTTTCAGAAATCATAGTACTGTCGGATCGCATATATTATATGGCCGAAGTAATTTACTTTTACTTGTCGACGCCAGAGAAACTCCTACATGTAGCTATTGAAATGTGCTGCGGTTAGTACGTCTTGTACGATATAATTCATTATCATAAAATACAAAATAAATAAAACCAGAAAATTGACTACCAGAAACTAGAGAAAATTAAACTAAAGAATACCGGAAGTTGTTAAGTACGAAGTTTATTATCGGGCACGGATGGCGGCATAACACCGTAGCAGCGCCGCAGAAACTGCTCTTACAGTTAGTCGTACTTGAACATTGCCAAGAATTCCGATAATTATGTTATTTAATTTATTTTATTTAACTTTACGAGAGGAAAAAGGAGGAGAGCGTGCCTACTTACCTTGATACGTAACCGATTAATTTTAATCGGAGTAAAGCCGGGTAATCTTGTGGAAGATTTTGTAAGTTTCTCACGTGAACGCCGCCGGCTATACCAATACCAACAACTACCACCCCAAATAGATCCATTTTCTTGACGGGAAAACACGCGTTTCTGGGCCTTCTTCAAGGACAAAGCAACTGCTCTACTAGTCAGTCCGTGACTCTTCGTAAACGGTGAACGGGGTCGTGTCAAAGGGAAGAAGAGTTCTCTGTCACCGTTTCGTTGGCCTAACACGATTTGCTGGTTTGGGCGGACGATGGACCCGACACGTTCGCGTATTATTAATCATTTAAAATCACTTGGAAGACTGTTTGCCCAATTAGATTCATTTATTTTATCTTTTAATAACCAGTCGAACCTGATAAGATAATTATTTTGGGGCAGGTCAATAGCTTAAAGAAATTAAAAGTATTTTATGTGTATATATATATATATATATGTATATATATAAAAAACGCAGAATAGTTAACAGTCGAGAAATCGTAAACAAAAAAAAATTAAAACAACAAATAATTTATAGCAAACGAAGTAGAATATAATTCTCTACCGACCTGTATACTTTTAATTAGTAGCTAAGTTTTGGGGCTTTTTTTTTAAAGAAATTGTTTTCGGTCCACATGATAACTTTGATAAACTTAGGCGATTAAGTGTGAATTTATGAGTGTTTTTTTTGGGGGGGGGGTACCACTCGGACTTAGGGTTAGTAGTAGGGTAAGTAATTTTTGTTTTACTATCTTTTCAGCATAAATTTTGATGATCACGTGCACAGATTGAAAACAAATTCTGAAATTAAAAAAAAAAATTAGTTGGTAGAATTTGGTATATTCGGACTACTGTTTTCATCTTGGGTGTTTTTATCACAACGTTTCGGCCGATGTAACCTCCGATCTTCGTCAGGTGCATTTTGTCGAACTCGGAAATCTTTCTGTCGAACTCAGGAATCTGAACAGAATTTCGAACGGAACCCTTTATTAAATCCACAGGGATTAGCATGCTCTCGTTCCATCTGCCATGACTGGGAAGAAGTCTTCAGTAATTCGCAATTCTTCGTATCTCCCGCACTGAGGATTGAACCTTCAACCTTCAGATGACTGTCACTTAGAACTGAATTATACTTAGTACTATATCCACTGGTCCTTGGCGCAATGAAATAAAGATGAGAACAGTAGTCCGAATATACCAAATTCTACGAATTTTCAACTCTCATCTCAAAAATTCCGAAGCATAAATAGTAGCATTACCTTTACTTTTTATACACACTTACACATACATTCACCAGAGGGCGTTTCAGACTTGAATTATCTCCCATTTTTTTTGTTACTTCTTGCTTCACCTCGTCAGTACACCTGCACTACACACATGCATTTCACGGTATGTAAGACATTTCACACAAATACATCCGTACACATCCTTTTCAAACTTTATATTTTACGCATTGTTAACAATGTACATATTTTTATGGACACAATCTCAAAGCGAACCCTATCGAGTTTGCGACGAATAAATGTTTTTGCATACATTATCGTTTCTTCGTTTCATTTGTTTAATTTGCAATTGCTTGTATTAGAACATGTATAAGAGAGAGACGTAACCCAAGTGTTTACTAGCTCCTTCAAGTTTCTACACCTTGAAAGTATACAGGTCGGTAGAGAATCAAATTCTTCTTCATTTGCTAAAAAAATTATTTTCTGTTTCTATCTTTTGTTTACGATTTCTCGACTGTTAACTATTCTGCACTTTTACCGTTTTCTTGAAATAACAACCGGCAATACTCGTTAACTAGATGTAATTGTAATTTTATTTTATGCAGACTTTTTATAATGTAGAAAAGTAATATGTCAAATTTTAGTGAAACAAGCAAGTATTTTTATTTATTTATATTTAAAACGAAGCTTTGTCTATGCGAATTCTGCCAGACACTAGGCACTTGGAGGAAGAAAGGAAAAAAAACACTTTCCGTTGTGGTAGTAAGGTGAGTTCTTGCTGTGAATGTCTTACAAGGATGAACCGAAAGATTGGAGCTCAGTCGAGCATCTTCCATGGAAAAAACGATAGAGCAGAGAGAGACTAGCTTCAGTGTGAAAGAGGTTGTGTAGAAGAGGAGAGATCATCCCGTCCCACCCCACTAGGTTTCGGAGTCGATTTTGTACTCTGTCAAGGCAGAAAAGAATGCTCTGTGCAGCATCTCCCCAGATGTGGCGGCAATATTCCATCCAATGGTATACACAGGTGAATAATTGATTCTAAAGCAAATACCATGAATAGGCATTTGATGATATTAAGAACTTGAATCGTAACATATTTTACCAAAATGATCGGATACAGTATGCGCAAAAGCTGTAATACCAGAGATCACGTGGCAGATATACCCGGTGAACCAAGTGCAAGAGAGATACAAACAATTGTGCTTAAAGGGACGGTTAGAATCTTTCAAAAAATCTCTTGGTTGGGGGTCTCTGTAATAGTGGGTGAATGTCTAGCATCCGGTAGGATGCCCCATCCCCAGCAAAAACAAATAAGATAAGAAAATTGAAAAAAAAAGAAAGTGTCACCCCCACAATGTTTCAGAGTCGATGTTGTACGCTGTCAAAGCAGAAAAGATGTTTAAGGGTGTAGAGTATTTACAATGAAATGTTTTTTAGCATTACTACCAAATACTACTAAATACTACTAAATAATACTAAATACTACCAAATACTACTAAGTATACCAAATACTACTAAATAATACAAAATACTACTAAATAATACCAAATACTACTAAGTATACAAAATACTACTAAATAATACTAAATACTACTAAATAATACCAAATACTACCAAAATATTACTAAATAATACCAAATACTACTAAATAATACCAAATACTACTAAATGATACCAAATACTACTAAGTATACTAAATACTACTAAATAATACCAAATACTACTAAGTATACCAAATACTACTAAATAATACCAAATACTACTAAGTATACCAAATACTACTAAATAATACCAAATACTACCAAATATTACTAAATAATACCAAATACTACTAAATAATACCAAATACTACGAAATAATACTAAATACTATCAAATAATACCAAATACTACTAAGTAATACTAAATACTACTAAATAATACTAAATACTACTAAATAATACTACTAAATAATACCTAATACTACTAAATAATATTAAATACTACTAAATAATACTAAATACTACTAAATAATACCAAATACTACTAAATAATACTAAATACTACTAAATAATACCAAATACTACTAAGTATACCAATTACTACTAAATAATACTATATACTACCAAATACTACTACGTAATACAAAATACTACTAAATACTATTAAATAATACCAAATACTATTAAATAATAGCAAATACTACTAAATAATACCAAATATTACTAAATAATACTTTCCTTGATTAAATCAATTTCACGATTTATTTAGAAACTTGTCGGCTTCTGATAGCTGATTGGCTAATCGCTTCGGCATCGAACAACGAACACACATGCAACATGGTCAAAAAGTGGGTCATCAGTTTATGTTGAACTTATATAAGAAACTGACCCTTCCCCCTCCCACCTAAAATCTAAAATATTACTAAATAATACCAAATACTACTAAATAATACCAAATACTACTAAATAATACTAAATACTACTAAATAATACCAAATACTACTAAGTAATACCAAATATACTAAGTATACCAAATACTACTAAATAATACCAAATACTACTAAATAATACTAAATACTACTAAATATACCAAATACTACTAAATAATACCAAATACTACTAAGTATACCAAATACTACTAAATAATACCAAATACTACTAAGTATACCAAATACTACTAAATAATACCAAAATACTACTAAATAATACCAAATACTACTAAGTATACCAAATACTACTAAATAATACCAAAAATACCAAATACTACCAAATATTACTAAATAATACCAAATATTACTAAATAATACCAAATACTACGAAATAATACTAAATACTACTAAATAATACCAAATACTACTAAGTAATACTAAATAATACTAAATAATACTAAATACTACTAAATAATACCAAATACTACTAAATAATACTAAATACTACGAAATAATACTAAATACTACTAAATAATACTAAATACTACTAAATAATACTAAATACTAGTAAATAATACCAAATACTACCAAGTATACCAAATACTACTAAATAATACCAAATACTACCAAGTATACCAAATACTACTAAATAATACCAAATACTACTAAGTATACCAAATACTACTAAATAATACCAAATACTACTAAATAATACCAAATACTACTAAGTATACCAAATACTACTAAATAATACCAAATACTACTAAGTATACCAAATACTACTAAATAATACCAAAATACTACTAAATAATACCAAATACTACTAAGTATACCAAATACTACTAAATAATACCAAAAATACCAAATACTACCAAATATTACTAAATAATACCAAATATTACTAAATAATACCAAATACTACGAAATAATACTAAATACTACTAAATAATACCAAATACTACTAAGTAATACTAAATAATACTAAATAATACTAAATACTACTAAATAATACTAAATACTACTAAATAATACCAAATACTACTAAATAATACTAAATACTAGTAAATAATACCAAATACTACCAAGTATACCAAATACTACTAAATAATACCAAATTCTACTAAGTATACCAATTACTACTAAATAATACTAAATACTACCAAATACTACTAAGTAATACAAAATACTACCAAATACTACTAAATACTATTAAATAATACCAAATACTATTAAATAATACCAAATACTACTAAATAATACCAAATACTACTAAATAATACCAAATACTACTAAATAATACTAAATACTACTAAATAATACCAAATACTACTAAATAATACCAAATACTACTAAATAATACTTTCCTTGATTAAATCAATTTTACGATTTATTTAGAAACTTGCCGGCTTCTGATAGCTGATTGGCTAATCGCTTCGGCATCGAACAACGAACACACATGCAACATGGTCAAAAAGTGGGTCATCAATTTACGTTGAACTTATATAAGAAACTGACCCTTCCCCCTCCCACCTAAAATTTAAAATATTCGAAAAAAAATTCCCCAAAACACGAAATTCTCTAGCGACATGATAGGTAATTGTACACCGAAAACAATTTTAAAAATTGGTCAGTAAAAAAGTTGAGAAAAATGGGTGGTGGTACATTACGGAAAAGCGCCCAATATTTAATGGATGTTCTTAACTTCCTATTTTGTCTATAAAATTCAAGAAATGTTGAGAAAGCCGGCATAGACGGGTACTTCAGTTTCAGTTTGTAAGTCTAAATTTTAAACTATCAGTCACCTTCGGCGTTGCCCGGGAATAAACGAGCACCCCTGTGTACTCCTTAACCCCATTTTATAATTTTTATTTGTATTTTTCAATTTCTACAATTTTCAAGTCTAACACATAATGGTATCTTTCCTGATTTTAAAAGTTAGACTTAAATAGCATTTAAGCTGACAAATACAAATTTTCCTTCAGACTAGCCAATTTTCATTTGCTATTGTTGCACCATGTTATTAGCAATATAATAACAAACTTTGCTGCAATTTATTTAAAAATTTATTTAGATTGGTAATAATATATATTTTTTTTATATTTTAATTTTATTTTTAATCACCCCTGTCATAGAATGTACTAATGAAATAATAGACTAAAAAGACATTAGGAGGCTAAGTTTTCATTAATACCTTCATACCTTGACTCCTCGGAGTTGATTAAACAAACCTTCTATGCTTCTTCAATGGTGATAATTTCCTTTGCCTATTTTAAACTATTTAAATTGCTTATATTTTTATATTCAAATGTTTTCATTACCGTAAATTTTAATTACTAATCTGTCGAATTTCCTCTGATAGGAGCATATCTTTGAAAATCCATCGATTAAGGAAATATTTTTTATATAACCCTTATTTTAGACAATTGATGATTTAATAAATATTGCATTTTATCCAATTTTTATTCTAATCATTTATCTACTTATGTATATATGGGAAATGAAAAAGGAAAAACCAAAAGATGTTTTTTTTATGTATTCATCAACGTTTCGTCTTTATTTGTAAGACTTCTTCATGGTGATAATTTTAAGAAAAATGCCATGCAAGTACATAGAAATATTGGGTTGACATGATGGGTTGATGAGAAGAAGTAGTAGCCACTACTGGGAGTGCAGGACCGAGGTCTGGGCTGAGAGAAGTCGGTGGCAAGGAGTGAAATGAATGTGGATGGCTGTGAGTGAAAAATATATATCTTTACCTATTAAATTCAAGAAGAGTTGAGAACCCTGTTATAGATGGGTACTTCGGCTAATATGTAATAAGTAACATTTTAAATGAAAAAGAAGAAACTTAATTATTTGTTATGCACTGAGATTCTAACGATTAATCTTGACCCCAGAAATTGACGTATTTAAAAAATAATAAAACACTTTTTCCAATTTCCTTGTGTGATTGAAAAGAAAGAAATGCTGTAATTACAGATAAGTTATTTTATTCGTCCTTGAAACTTGTGTAAGGAAAAAGACGTTTATTAGAAGTCATTATGGCATTGGGTTTACAGCTTGTTTTTGTAAATATTAATAGAGATTTTGTATCCATTTGTCTGTAGTCCAACTATACTATTACGTCTATTAATAATGGAGATTTGGTATCTGTCTGAAGCTGAAACAATATTATTACGTCTATTAATAATGGAGATTTGGTATCTGTCTGAAGCTGAAACAATATTATTACGTCTATTAATAATGGAGATTTGGTATCTGTCTGAAGCTGAAACAATACTATTATTTCTATTAATAATGGAGATTTGGTATCTGACTGTCTGAAGCCAAACAATATTATTACTTCTATTAATAATGGAGATTTGGTATCTGACTGTCTGAAGCCAAACAATATTATTACTTCTATTAATAATGGAGATTTGGTATCTGTCTGAAGCTGAAGGCACGAATCCACTTAATTTAAGGAGCTAAAAAAAAAAAGATACTACTTCAAGGTCAAAAACTAGCCAACGATAAGTGTTAGATGGATAATTCTGACCCAGAAAACAGCAATTCTTCACCCTTTGTCAGAAACATCGCTCATGGAATCGTGAGGATTAAAGGACAAAATTAGGGAAGCAAGAGTTACTTTCTACTCTCCATAATAGAAAAAAAGATCCTTAAACTTTGTATTATGGTTACAGAACAAAAGAGAAGTAAAGAAAGGAAAGTTTTGAGGGTAGATTTCCATAACCATATCTATTCTGATGTAAAACATCTTTCTTCCTCTGCGTGCCTAGCGTCAAGAGAAACTTCCACAAACAGAGCTTCACGTTTTTGGAACACATTACCACAAGACTGCTTCCTTGCAGATTACAATATGGTCGTTTTCAGATACAATGTCAACAGATTCCTACTATGAATCATCGCCACCAGTAACTTCGAGCTTGGTCCATCCTATCAATCTTTCCCAATCCTCTGATGATGTTCTTCATTTCTCAACTGACAATCATTTCACCTCATTATCTGTGAGTGGTCTTTGACCTTGATAAGTGGTGATTCATTTCGTTAAAAAAAAAAGTTCTTGTTCTGAATGTTTTATGGAGGAAACCAGAAATTGTGGCTCAGTCAACCAAGAAGATAACGATACGGTAGAGACAGACGATCAATTTCTCTTCTGTGTAGGAAAGACTAATGATCATCCCCCACTAGATTTTGTATTCTGTCAAGGCAATAGAGAGTGCTCCCGAGGGACATCTCCCCAGATGTGGCAGCAGTTCTCCATCTTAGGACGTATTTGACGCTTATACAGCTAGACGATCGCATCAAGAGTCAGGTACTTACTGGAACGGTAGAATGGTCCAACCATTTTTCCAGCAACCTCAGAAACAGATTTGATGTATGTTTTCTATTTCTGGTCCGGAGTAAAAGTCAGTCCTAGGAGCTTATCAAAGCACGGGGCTCATCATTGATTATATGTCTTCTGCATCCTGTCATTTTTCATGTGTTCCTTTTCTGATTAGCACCTGTTTGATTAATCTCTCTCTCTCTCTCTCTCTCTCTCTCTCTCTCTCTCTCTCTCTCTCTCACTCACTCACTCACTAGAGAAAGAGAGAGAGAGAGAGAGCAATGTCAGTGAAGTTAAAAGAAAATGGCTGCCAAAAGCATAAAGGGAGATAATTCTGCTAAGTTTCATGCATTCAGATTTTTTTAAATATGTAAAATGCAGAAGACAGATTTTAAGAATGTGTAGAATTAGTAAAGGGGGATAATTCGGACAAGTTTCATGCATTCTGCTAGAGCAGATCCATCCCTGGTTATTGCATAACGCAAAACAGATTTCTTTAAATATGTGAAATGCAGAAGACAGATTTTAAGAATGTGTAGAATTAATAAAAACTGAAATTTATTTGATGATAATTACAGATACATGTCCTTCATTAACCCCAATACTAACCTTAAATGGAGGATAGCAGTTGAAAATGCTGGTACATCATAAGTTTGGCTTAAGCTCATGTTACAGAGGAGGTGCTCGAGATTCTACTTGATATACCTAAATTTAGAGGAACGAATAGCTTTGTTAGCTTAAAAATATGTTTTAGGTACAAGATAATAAATTCGGCTTCACCTCATGTTACAGAGGAGGTGTTCTTTGGTTTAAAAATGCGTTTTAGTAGCACTCTTAAATTGCACTTTACTAGACATACAAAGAAAGACAACAACAAAAAAACAGATGGGGAACCAATTTACATTAAATTCCATTAGTGAACTGGCATGCCCCCTCACAAAAATTACACCAAGACTTGTTATTTCCAAAATAATTTCTGATGTGCTTGAAGTTGAAATGTTTAATGTTGCCAATCTCAGTCTCTTCTATAAATACTATTATAGCATGTGTTCTTCAGAATTATCTGCTTTATTCCCTGCTTCCTTTGTTCCAGCTCATTTGACTTGTTGGTCTAGTGGTCTTCATCAATTCATTGTTCATATTCCTCGTTAGATAATACATCTTCCTATTCCAGTAGCTTCTTTCCAAGAACTGCAGGCTTGTGGAACTCTCTTCCTGCTGACTGTTCTCTTCCTACCTATAGCCTCGGTCTTTTCACGACTAAGGTCACTCGGCATCTCCTGTCTTTGTGTTAATCATCTTTCATTCTTTTTTATCTCTTTACATCAAGTGCCTTCATGTCTTGTATGGAGTGATTTTAAATATAACTAAAAAATATCAATAGCAAATAAAGAAAACGGCATAAAGTAATCTGCAGGGAAGCAGTCCCATGGTAATGTGTTCCACAGACAAGAAACCCTAGCAAAGAAGCTCTGTTTGTGAAAGTGTCGTCTGCACATGAAGAAAGAAAGGAATCTTATTTTTATTGTGGTTGCAAAGCAAGTTCATGCTGTGAATGTCTTACGAAAAGGAACCAGAGATTGGAGCTCAGTTGAATATCTTCCATGTAAATAACGATAGATAGAGTAGAGAGAGACTAGCGACGTCTCTTTTGTGAGAAAGATACTGTAAGGAAGGGAAGAAAGCATCCACCACGGAGTCGATTTTGAACAAGAAAAAAATTAGCAAGACTTTGTAAAGTCCATGTTTTGAAGGGAACGGTTAACCTGCTTACCATGATACTGTTAACAACAGATCTCCGGCTATTTGTGTCGGAACACCTAACTTCGAGAATACTGATGTTTTTGTTCAATTCGTTTTCAATGTGAAAGTCTTGATTCTGCCGGTCTATGGGTCTGTCCTGTGCAGTTCTAGGAGGTCCACCCTCCCAGACTTTGCCTGCCCTCTTTGGGGTGGAGTAAGTTTATCGCTTACTGTCTGAGGCGCCCCTACCGGGGAATGCTGACAGGGCTGCCCAGGCATTTTTTGTAGGCCAGAGTGCTCATCTTCTCGGGCGTTGGCTTTTCAAATCCCACTTTCCCGACCCTGTGTCACATCTTACCGCTGTGGGAAGAAGATAAACAAAAAAGTAAAAACATTTTTGAAAATATATTTTTCGAAACTGTCCTTGACTTTTAAAAGAAAAAAATGTATATATTTATCAGAATTATAATCATTTAAATACAAATCGAATGAGTAGAGAGAGACTAGCGACGTCTCTTTTGTGAGAAAGATACTGTAAGTAGAGAATGAAGTTATTTGAAAACGAGAATTTAGGACGCTGAAACCGTACACAACCTGAAAAAGAGAATCTTCTGTTTTGAAAAATAGGGACACGATCTCTGCAATGATTCGTTTGTTTATTAAAACGTTTTGTAAAACAAAATACACACCCTATAAGATTTTATTTTATTATGCCTTCCGCCCTCATGGGGAGGCATGTAAATAGAGCCACGATCTCCTTTTTCTTAAAATAAATCTTTCCCTATATTAAAAATCGACCTTGTGACGAAAAACCATTAGTTTACAGTGTGCGAAAGTTTAGCCGAAAGAAAATGGTGTAGACCTGAATACATCCCGTTCTTATTTGCTTTTTTCTAGAGTCCTTAAAACCTAATTGGTCCCGATTTTGAATCTATGCTTCATTTCTAAAATGGGCGCTGATTGGTGTAAACATTTAACTCCTTTCTGACTTTTCCAATCAGGGGCCATCTCTCATGCGAGTTGAGCACGTGATGGGAGATTATAAAAGGAATAGCCTACCGTTTACTTCCTCTTTCTTACCCACGAGACGCGATTGCCAACAATTCATCACGTTGTGCGGACCAACCCACGCAACTTCTCTCTTGGGATGCAACACCCCCCCCTTCGGCCGTTTGGGCCCTGGGTTTGACTTTAACAAGAAGACAAGGATCCACCATGGTTACGGCAGCGCACAGGTGGACTTTATAATATAACACACTCACACACACACATAACTACTTACACACGGACTGATTTCCACGTACGGACAGACTTTCTTATACAAACTTACTCATATATGAACTCTTCTGTGTTCCTTACAACAGGACATTTATCCTAATTATGGACTCTCTAACCTTTTGTCTTCGTCCATACTCATGGATGTATTCATTTACTAACAGCTTTCTCTTTCATTCTTTTTTATTTATACCACAATGAAGACGACTCAATAAAATTGTTTTAAATGTTAGAATGAGACTTTGTGTTTCTATTCTACATACACACACTAACGAAAGATGACACCCACACAATGCCTACTAAAGTGACTCACACACGCTTTCATACATATACACAGACTGACGAAAGGTTACATACACACACACACTCAATGCCTAATTCCATCACATTGTTATACACAGATACACAAAAAAGATTAATGAAAACAAATGAACATATCTTGTTCGTCTGTCCATCATTCACATTTTTTTAAACGTAATAAATACATTACAGAATTTGTCTCGTTTTGAAATATCAGAGATCTTAACTATTTTTAGAAATGGAGAATATTGCATTAATAGTAAATAATAAATTCCCAGCAAATAAAGCGGATGCCATGAGCGGAAATCGAAACCGAACCTTGAGTCTGAGGTTCTACTAACTGACCTATTTGGACTTTCTTATAAATAGAGCTTAAAACATTACCTTAACAAAATAATTATAGCTTTAGCGTGATGTCATAGATTTTTGATGACGTCAATTGTTCAATGCTTTGAAGCATGAATTAAAACATAAGCGATACTAAAAAATAAATAAATGAATGGGTAAACATTATAAATAGCGTTGGAAATTATTTTAATAGTTAAAATCAATTTATTTGCTTTAACTACGTGTTGGTGTTAAAAACAATTTAATATATAATTAGGGGAGGGCGGTAGTGGATATCATCCTCCCATGCATTACCTCCTCCTTTTTTTTGAGGGGGGGGGAGTATTCGTTTGTTATTATATTAGCCTCTCAGTCATTACCTCCTCCTTTAGGGGTTAGTGTATGTAGTTCTTTCACAATTATATCATCCTCCCATCTTAGCAAAAATATGCGTGCTTCTTTAGAGACGTGGCCAAGGCAAAATATGAAAAGGAAGGAATAATCCAAACGTTTTTTTTTTAGGAGGGGGGGGGGATCAAATCTGATTTCTGACAAAATGGACGCAAATGATTTGAACTTCGAAGACCTGTTGTTTTTACTTAGAGGTAATTGCAAAATAATCGATTTTTCGCAAGCACACAGACTTATTTCGGGTGCCGAGACTGGCATCTGTGGCGCTGAGATGAGACTTATCCCATACGCAACTAGAAGCGATGGATTTGTTTGGCGATGGCCAAATTTGGCATGTATTTATTTACTCCTCTCCAGGAGTTAGGCACAAGGCCAATTTTACCTTACTCCCACAAGTAAGATGTGACCCAAGGTCGGGTCGGGAAAGTAGGGTTTGAAAAGCCAGCACCCGAGAAAGTGAGCACTCTGGCCATTTAAAAATTGCCTGGTCAGCCCCGTCGGCATTCCCCGGTAGGGGCGCCTCAGGCAGTAAGCAATAAACGTACTCCTCCCCAAAGAGGGGAGGCAAAGCCTGGGAGGGTGGACCTCCTAGAACTGCACAGGACAGACCCATAGACCGGCGTAAATCAAGCCCGGAAGGCCAAGACAATACCAGTCTATGGGGTGCAGTATCCATCGGAACAGATACTACACTTTGATCTTAGCCAAAAGGTTAAGAAATTTGGCATGTAGGAAGGTGTATATAAGATGAGGAAGTAACCCTAACCCATAACCATAACCTTTTTTTAATTTATTTTATTATTTGATGTTTAATTTATTGCAATAAATCTATTTAATTTTAACGTATCCTCAGAAGTATTATTTTTTTGCATTTTAAATTCGATTTAAAAAAAATCCCCCCCACCAGTTTAAATTATCTCCTCCTTTCATATTTTGTTTCGGTCACGTCTCTAAAGAAGCACCAAAATATGTGACAGGAGGGAGCATATATTTGCTTGTTTTATAATTTTATTAAATGGTATTATATATTTTTTTTTTTTTTTAGCAGCTATAGATTATTTTCAAACATTTTTTTTTTTTTAGATTTGACCTACCTCCTTCTGCTCGCTACCCTATTTATTAATACTTTAGGTAGAGACGAATTAAAACGTCGCCGTAATGCAAATAATGATAATCCTCTTAAGTCATCATTAGAGAGATGGCCTATCGATTTTATTTATAACCCTCCATTTGTTTTATATAGATATTTTTTTTTATTTGAAATGTAGTTGATAATTGAGGTTTATAAAAAAATGTTTGTAGCAATGTAGTTATTTGCTGAGTTAGTAATAATGCCAGCTGTAATCATTCAGTTTATTAGATGTATTTTCGTTTATTTGGGATTCAAATTTTAGACAAATAGAGTGACTTCCCTTGAAAACGCACAGATGACCTTCGCTTATTATTATTATTGTGTTTATTTTGAATTTTAATTGTGAAAAGCGTGCGGAGGCCGATTCATCAACACATGTTGTTAGTCAAATCTGGCCTTTTCATAAACAAATATGAAAATTCAACATTGACAGACATTATGACGACGTTTAAAAGAACAATGAGAAAAAAGGAGAAACATTAAAGCTTTCTTTTTCTACTTTTTTTTAAAACTTCAACAATCAAGTGAGTGATTTTAAATTTTATTTAAATATTTAGATTTGTTTTTTTTTTTCTTCTCAAATTTAACCATGTAACTATTATGTACATTTAAGATTTATTTTAAACAGAAAAACATAACACAGAAATCATTGCTATTTAATTTAAATTCAAGTTTTATCAGAAAGTATCAATTACTCCGATTCTTTCTGCAAAAATGCATTATAGTTAACAGAAAAAAATCGTAATTTAAAAAAAAAAGTTATACCAAACGCAGTAGAATTTAATTATCTACCGACCTGTATACTTTTAACGCGGTGAAAGTAAGTTTTGGGGGGTTATATCGCAGAATTTGTGTTCGATGTTCGTGTGGCTAATCGTTACAGTTACACTAAAACCAAAATGGCCGACCACGTGAAGCCTTGCTTCGGTTAAATTTATGCTGGAAAGATAGTAAAAAAAGTTACTTACCCTACCACTAACCCTAAGTCCGGGTGGCAGCCCCCAAAAAAGCCCTCGTAAAACCACACTTAATCGCTTAAGTAGCGACGTACAGCCATTACTTCGATTGCCATGTTGTTTTTCGTGTGTCGATAAGTCACACGATCATAGTAATAAAATTTAAAAATAAAAAAAAAACCCTAAAACTAACAAACTTAGAAACAAGTCCGGTGCTTATCCAGAAGCACGAAGACATTCGAAAAAAATAAAACAAACTGAGGAATATCTGTTTGATGTACGTATCTGTCACGGGCCGAATATATCCTATACCAAAAAGCACGTAAATTAATCAAGTAGTTTTTTTGTTTTTTTTATAAAAAAAAATTAAATTTTACCGATAAACGAACGACGGGGAAATACGGCCGCCATTACGGCATATTCAAGAGAGCTCCCTTGAATATGCCGTAATGCGGCCGTATTTCCCCGTCATTCGTTTATCGGTAAAATTTACTTTTTATTTAAAAAATAAAAACTTTAATTAATTTACGTGATTTTTTTGTATAAGATATATCCAGCCCGTGACAGATACGTACATCAAACAGATATTCCCCAGTTTGTTTGTTTTTCGAATGCCTCTGTGCTTCTGGATAAGCACCACAATTTCCACACGTTAAAAGGGGTGGCACTTTTTATGCCCGCTTCTAGCCGCCAGTGTTCACCACCAATCACTATCAAAGATTTTTCTCACGTGACTTAAATTAACGAATCAATTGCAAGCATTTTAAAATAAAGAGGATCGTCTGCTTTACATATTAAAAAAAATTAAAACCTTGTGTCTAACTCTGCCCTCGATTTTAGTATTTGCCGATTGATATAAGGGCCTTATAATAAGGCATTTGTTGTTTTCTGTTTGCGATTTCTCGATTGCACTTTTACCATTCCCTATGTTAATGTTCCTATTTAGTTGCCTCCCCACGAGGGCAGAGTTAGACACGGCGTCGGTTATAAATGAGAAAAATCCATCTCCCCAAAAAGGGGCACTCCGGATTGGAACAAAAATTTTAAAAATATTCGCAGTCTAGAAGGATTTTTCGTTCGCTGACCGACGCGAGAAACGATTAAGTATAGTATCAGAACAGATACTACACTTCAATTCTATTTTGAAAAGTAAAAAAATAAATAAACCGAATAGAAAAAAATATTTAGGGTATATGTTACGACGCTCAGCAGAGGCGCGAACGGGGTCCAAAAAAAGAACGAGAAAGAGTTTAAAAACATAAATTTGCAACAAGTAAAGTTGACTTATGTCTAGAATAGACATTTTTCTACTTACCTATGTAATTTGTTTGTATTTTTACGTAGTATAAATGGCTTTTTATTAGATGTTAAAAAATTTTTTCTTGTTTTTTAAAACATCTACTTTCTCAAAGATTAATGGCGGCCAGTCGCTCTATATTATTACGTAGAGCGGCCATTTTGTTTTCTTCGCTGACGTCTGTCGAACTTAAATTTCTAATAAATAGCACTTCAAACGGGTTTAAAATACAAACAAATAGCACATGCAAGTTTGAAACTAACTTTTACAGCTTACAGTTACTTTTATTTGTTGTATATTTGTTTTTTTAGCGTTTTTACTCTGCTGAGTCTCGTAAAAGATGCCCAATATTTAAATCAAGAGCAGAGTTAGAGAAAATGCCTGTTTCTTTTTTTGTTTTTTGTTTTTTTAGTTGGGAAAATCCATCAATGTCTATTCTATTTTGAAAAGTAATTAAATAAAAATAAAGCGAAAAGAAATGATATTGTAGTCGGCCAATATTCAGAGGAGACGTAAAAATAAGCACCGTTTTTTTTTTTGGGGGGGGGGGGGTAATATTCAAGGCAGACGATTCTCTTTATTTTTAAATGCTTGCGATTTTAGTCACGTGAGACAAGTCCTAGCTGTTAATAGCGGGCATAAAAAATGTTGCCGCGTTAAAAGTATTACTTTTACTTCGTTTGCTATAATTTTTTTTTTTTCGTTAATATTTCTCGACTGTTTACTACTATTTTCCTGAAACGAAAAACAGAAAAATCACCGCTGTTTAATTTAACTTCAAGTTTTATCAGAAATTATTAAATATTCCAATTCTGCAAAAATTGATTTGGTTTTCAGTTCTAACGGCTGCTAAATGTTTGTGAATAGTTTCCTTCTATATTGCAACCGGTGAAAAGGCAAAAATAGTACGCCGTAGTATTTTTCCCTGTTTGCTTCTTTTTTTTTTTTTTTTTTTTCCAATAGTTTTTCTTATTTTGTTGCAACAGTGTTTATTGTTGAAAAAATATTTTGACGAGAGATATCCAAAAGTGGGCAGGCAGCTGTCGGAGTTGCAAAAATAGAAAATAAATATTCTTTTAACGACCCACCCTAACAGAGTCTGGTAAAGTATCGATTGAATTAACGAATTCCTTTGCTGGAGTAAAATCCAACTGTCTGATAATTGGTGAAAAATCGAAAAATAAACAAAATTGTGTTAGAAACATCCAATAAATGTCACCAATCGTGGGAAAATTTAATGTTCTACGAGTATTATGCTTAGTTTTCGTTTTTTGTTGTTTTGTTTTTTTTTCGTTCTAACTGAACAGGTGGACACCAGGTTTATTTTGAACAAAAATGCTTTAACATAAGTTAAAACACAAATAAACTTATCCAGGTAGATAACAGATTAACTTATCTTGCCTTTCATAACACTTATTTGTTGCCTATTTGTTTTGTTTTTTACCTCCTTTTCGTTCTGTTAGCTGTCGTTATAAATGCCCCAAATTCCTTTGCTCGAGTAAAATCCAACCATCTGGTTTCTACAGTAACAAAAACGGTATTTAATTCCCTCCCACCGCAGGAATATGTGACACAAGGTCGGGAAGGTGGGGAGATCAAGCTAGCACCCTTAAAGAAGGAGCACTCTGGCCTATCAAAAATAGCCTGGGCAACCCCGTCGGCATTCCCCAGTCAGGGCGCCTCAGGCAGCAATCAATTAATTTACTCCTCCCCAAAGAGGGAAGGCAAGGCCTGGGAGGGTGCACCTCCTACGAAAACCCAGGACAGTATACCTCAGCCCGGCAGATAAAAGGCCACCGAAATGGCCCAGTTCCTGCCGGACTGATTGTCGAGAACGAATCCTCGACTGGTATTACCTTACCCCATTTCGACGTCCATACTCAACCGAAGTTAAGGAGAGACTGATCAGGCTAGGGTTAAATTGCAGAACTTAAATTTATAGGTTTTGTAACAACCTCCTACCATCCTCCTACCCCCATTCCCGAGCATAAATACCATTCGCTTATCTTTGCCACATTCCTCCCCCTCTCTTGAAGGCCGAGCCCACAATCTGTAAGTACCACTCCTTCCTTTTTTTTTTTTTACACCCTCCCAACAAAAACAATAACAAAAAAAAGGTTAGAAGAGGAAGAAAAGGTATCAAATCTGTGGCTCAGAGAAGGGAGTAAACAGACGTAAACAGTTTGCATGGAGACATCGGTGCAGGATATCCTTTTCTGTCCATTACGAATACCCTATGCCGATTGCAGTTTTATGCAGGTCGTAAGTTCAGTCTATTCCTACGTCTTTTTGGGAGTGCACACTCAGGGCAGTACCATTTCTGTTGTCTCGGGGGTGCCTCGTCAATGCGACACATCGAAAATGGAACCACGAATCGCATCCAGTCATGTCTACATCTCCCTGAGGAGCATTGCGTACTGAACACAGCCAGACATGGTCTTCTGCAATAGGAAAGGCTCCCTGTCCCCCATCTGCAGCAGGAGCATTCCCAGTTGTTTGGACTGAATCAGTAATCGGTGATTCTGTAATACCGTCAGGTGTTAGAAAAAGTTCCAAAGGATAGAGATGTTTCAGAGAGTGGACTTCCTCAAGACCATCTCCTCTCCTAACACGGGCCAATCTAACTACACTATCATTACCCGGGATAAGTTCCAAAATGGTCCCTAAAATCCAAAACGGTCTTGGCTTTAGGGGGTCTTTAACAAGGATCCATCCTTCTGAAAGCGGCCTCTGATCGCAATCGAGAACATCCTGAAGATTTTCTTCCCAAATCCAAAAGATATTCGTTATATTCCGACAACCATTGATTCTGAGCTCCATGGTTCTGATAAGCCTCTCCCTGTTGGATGGCACTGCCATAGTAAGATCGTTCTTTCTCAACTGTAATAATAATCCCGGGTCCATGTTGGGAGTGGCAGCAGTAGCATGATTATCTGCAGACACCTGGTACATCAGAAGTTGGTTGTTCACTGATCTCTGAATATCAGAGATCTCTGTCAAAAGAGTATTTATTTACCTCCTCTCCAGGAGGTTAGGCACAAGGCAAGTTTTATCTTGCTCCCACAAGTAAGATGTGACACAAGGTCGGGAAAGTGGGGTTTGAAAAGCCAGCGCCCGAGAAAGTGAGCACTCTGGCCATTAAAAATTGGCTGGTCAGCCCCGTCGGCATTCCCCAGTAGGGGCGCCTCAGGCAGTAAGCAACAAACTTACTCCTCCCCAAAGAGGGAAGGCAAAGCCTGGGAGGGTTGACCTCCTAGAACTGCACAGGACCGACCCATAGACCGGTGTAAATACAGCCCCGAAGGCCAAGACAATACCAGTTTATGGGGTGTAGTATCTATCGGAACAGATACTACACTTTGATCTTAGCCAAACAAGAACTCTAACAAGAGAGTAAAGTAATCCAATTTACCTCTTCCAAGAATCTTAATAAAAGCAAAGTTTCATTGTTTTAATGCAACGTTCACAAGTTCCCCCATACCATGGGGGAACAGGGGAATTGTATTTAGTTTCATGCAACATTAGCAAAATTCACTCTGGTATTCTTTAACAAAGAGAGACGACTAAAGAGTCTCCCACTTCCATGAAATGTTTTGCCATTGTCACTGTAGATTATTTCTGGAACTCCGTATTGATTGGTGAAGCTTGCGAGAGCTTGAAAAAAGGACAGCACGCTCATGTCTGGAACCATCTCTATATGGACAGCTCTCACGTTCAGGCAAGTGAAAAGAAGTAAGTAGATTTTCCTGTCCAGGCTTCCATCCTTTACCCAGAAATGGCCGGTGAAGTCAACTCCTATGTGTTGGTAAGGCAGTTTGAAATCTGTACAAGGAGTCGGTAAGCTGGCTACAGAATTTGGTAGCACAGGTCTGGAGTTCTACCTCTTGCATCTAGCACAAGATGCTTAGATCTTGTTGATTGGCTGTCTTCCCTGTGGTACCCAGTAGCCGCTCCACCTCAAATCGGCCAAGATTGATCCAGTTCCTAAATGTGTGGCTTTAAAATTATCAGTCTGGTAACTGGGTGGTGTTATCCTATCAAAATGGGATTCTTTACTTTGTAGGTAAGATTCAAAGATCTATTAATTCTCCCCCTTGATCGGATAAACTCATCTGAATCTAGAAAAAGGTCCAAAGCGTGAACCTGCATCGGTTCCGGTCTTTTCATAAGCTCCTTCGGATACTTAGTCTCTGTTGGAAATTCTTGTCTCTGGAGAGTCTTCATCAGGTAGATTGCTGCCTTGGAATCGTTGTCCTATAGTCATTCCAGTTTGATTGCTATGAACTGGAACCCCATTGAGATGACCCTCAGCAAACGAAAAAAAAAGGTTGAAAATGTGGATGGGTACGATGAAAGGGTACTCTTGTCCCAAGATCAGAGAACAATTCATCGAAATATGAGCCATCCGCTGGCATTGTTCATTCAGACAGGGTAATTCTTGTGCTGGTCACTGAAGGATTCATTCACATAGCCAAGGAAGACCAGTGCACCAAGTTAGATTGGAACTTTTTCAACATCAATCCTCTTGTGATAAAATCAGCTGAATTTTAGTCTAATAGCCATATACTTAAAAAGAGGCCTTCGACCATATCGAGACTCTAACCCACAATTCATTTGCATGATGTCCTTAAGTCTGTACTTAGCAAAGATGTTTTTGCTGGCCATGGTTTGGGATAAAAGCAAAGACAACACCACCTGTGCGTCAGTGGCTATGCATAAATTGGTTGAGACAAACCGTTCATAATTGTCCAGGATGGTTGGCAGATAAACTGCCATTAACTCTAACATTGGCAGAGTTTGTTCTTCATCGGTGCAACCTTTGCCTTGCCAAACATCAAATAAGATTTTTGGTTTTGTACAATGTAAATGGCAAACCCATATGCCTCCTTAGAAGCGTTGCAAAAGAGGTACATGTTACCAGGTTGTTCTCCAACAAGGCCCTGTTGATAAAAACGGAGATCACTTAATGCTGATCGGTCCTTACTAAGTTCCCTCCAGCCACTCAGGTGGCAGATGATCGTCCTAACCAAAACCATTTTTTGACATAGTCCTAATGAGTACACAGCTGTGGACAGTAACTGGGAGACAAAGAGACAGTGGGTCAAAAATCTTTACTGCTTCAGAAAGAATTCCCCTCTTTATTGAAGTAGTAGCTGTCGGGTCAGACTTGAAAAAAGATCGCTGAAGTATCCACACACATTTATCAAATTCATAGTGGGAGCGGGACAGAAAGATTTCGTCAATTATTCAATACTGCTCCTGTCGTTGGAACACTTTGAAGTATTCCTGATACATCTTTTTTTATTAGGTCCTTAGCTACTCGGTCCAAGATACACAAAGAAACAGCATGATGTCAGTATTCCAGGGGAGCTCCACGTAGTACATTCCATCCTTAGAACTTAATGGCATCTTGAAAGCGCCTCCTCTACTCTTGATCATAGTCAGAGAAGGCATCTTCGTCAGATATCCCCAGAGACTGCATGCTGAACATCTATTCCAACCCCTTCTACGCTTCACTGTTAGGGAAGAACTCCGCTAAGGGGTTAAGATATGTGGGTTAGGTCTCTAAAACGAAACACATGTGGGAGGATTCTACTTGGGGAGTCTGCTTCATTACAGAATTAAATAAGAGGTATGCCACCTCATAAGGGGTTCGGTTCTCAGAGAAGAAGGATTCCACAGCTCCAAAGGGAACAAAACCGGCTGTGATGGAAAAAGCCCAGCCCTTCAGACAAGGACCAAATTGGTGCAGGAGGTCCAATCCAATGATACCTTTGATCAGTATGAAGTTTGAACCAGCCTCAAATTTCCGAGCCAGGGAACATTCGGCATCCCTGTAAGTACTCAACAGGGGTTCCAAGTTTGCCAGTCGAACAGATAAGTTCATCATCTCAGCCACCAAAACAGAAGGCACTGCATTCTCGCAACCCAAATCAATTTCTAGAATCACATCCTTCAATCTCTGGTTATACTCACCAAGACAAGTGGACAATCTAAGCTGGCAATCAATGCCAATTGTCTCAATTGAACTCAGCACATTAGCAGACAAATACGACTGCCAACTTCCTGTATTCAGGAGGCAATTAATAGCAACAGACCTCTTTCCTCTGATGAAGATCACAAACATGATGGAGGCAAGCTTTGAGAATATCCAGGCGAGGTTACGGTTAGGCTAGTGTCTAAGTGAAAGGAAGAGGTAGTCCTAGTCTGCTGTGCAGATCCCTGAGAACTCCAGCCAATGTCGAATATGAAACTGATAGATGCGCCTCCCTTGACCTGTAGTGGTTTAATCGCCTCACCTGTGAGTTCCAATATGGAAGACAATGATTGTATTCGCTTCCCTGTCAGCCCAATCGTTTCTCCCTTAAATTCCTTGGTAAATTTCCGGAAAAAGGATTTTGACCATTAGATGAGCTCCACCCGAATCATCCGCTGAAAAGTCGCAGGAATAGGAGTTCCCTAGCTCTTCCAAGAGAGAGGCAGTCCTGGAAACAAATTCACCCAGATCTGCATAGGACATATCCTTCTTTGGAATGTATTCAAGAATGTCCTGGAAAATCTGGTCTATGATCTCATCGATGTCTAAATACTCCCTCTTCAATAACGAAAGAGCACGCTAATAGTTTGTGTCCATGCAGCTCAAGTGTTGTATCAACCGCAATGCTCTGTTGCTAAGGGAGCATTTCAGGAAATTCAATCGCTCAACGTTATTGATCATACCAACCACACAGTTTTTGAATCTCAACAAGAAATTCTGAAAGCTCATGTGGTCATTGGCCATCTCAAAACCACCAAATGTGGGTCCAGTGATTTGAATTTGTGGAGGTTTAACCACAAAGGAAGCCGAACTTCTTTCTGGTATCGATGCAGAAGTTTGATCTGATAAAAAAACTGGCAGTTGGTGAAGGCAAGGAACAATCCAGTCCACCCAGCTCCATGTGATACTCCATTAGTTGCGACGCCCAACTGACTTGGGTTTTCAGTATGTCTGTCTCAGGAATCGGAGCTAGCTCGAGCTTGGTGATGCAAACTTCCATCTCACGGATGTACTCCAGAATATCCTTCCAGAAGACGGAGTAAACATAAGGGGGTCACTTTGTCCCTGTGGCACAGCTTCAGTCGTTCCTCGACCTTGATCTTCATCACTGTCATCCGGCGATGGATCTGTTCACTGGAAACCTCCATGCTGAGAAACTCTATGATTACTAAGAACTGAAAGGTCAGCAAAAAAAAGGAAGAATCCGTTGATTTCTTTTTTTCCAATATGTTGTAAAAAAAAAAACGGGCGATACTCAAAAGTGAGCAAGCAACTCTTGGGGTTGCAAAAAAAAAAAAAAATACTCTTTTAGCGTCCCACCCTGACAGGGTCTGGTAACAAGTATCGATTGAAGTAACAAATTTCGGGCATTTATAACGACATCTAACAGAATGAAAAAGGGGTATAAAAAAATAAATAGGCAACAAATAAAGTTTATTTGTGTTTTAACTTATTTTAAAGGGTTTTTTTTTGTTCAAAATAAATCTGGTGTCCACTTGTTCAGTTAGAACTGAAAAAAATGGCTGTTCATGAGCTCAGTACGGGGACCCTTGATAATCGGTGAAAAATCGAAAAATAAACAAAGTAGTGTTAGAAACACATCCAATAAATGTCACCAATCGTGGGAAAATGTAATGTTTTACCAGTATTTTGTTTAGTTTTCGTTTTTTTTTTTTTTGAACGATTATCGAAACTCAGTAAATTCAGCCTTTTTTTTTTTTCGTTCTAACTGAACAGGTGGACACCAGGTTTATTTTGAAAAAATGCTTTAACATAAGTTAAAACACAAATAAAATTATCCAGGTAGGTAGAAGAGTAATTTATCTTGCCTTTCATAACATTTATTTGTTGCCTATTTGTTTTGTTTTTTATCCCCTTTTCGTTCTGTTAGCTGTCGTTATAAATGCCCCAAATTCTTTTGCTCGAGTAAAATCTGACTGTCTCGTCTCTACAGTAAAAAAAACGACAATAAGAGAATTGCAGAACCTGAATTTATAGGTTTTCTAACAACCTCCTACCATCCTCCTACCCCCATTCCCGATCATAAATACCATTCACTCATCTTAGCTCATGTTGGCCACATTTTCACCTGAAGGCCGAGCCCACAATCTGTAAGTACCACTCCTTCCTCTTCTTTTTTTTTTACATTATTAAAGATGGAATTAAAATATATTCAAAATTTTCCTTTTTATTTTCTTTCATCTTATTATGCAAATAAGGCTGGAATACCCCCACGCCACCCAGAAAAAAGGACACATATCAAAGGAGGGCACACGGATAATCCGCAAAAATCAGAAAACGAATTAATATTTGTAAAATAAAACAATAAAAAAATAAGGTACTTCTTTAGTTTAGCTCCGACATGTTAGGCATCTCTTAAAAAAAAAGTAGCTAAAGAAATGTATAAACTTTGTTACCTACTTACGCAGTAGCTGAAAAGAAGACGGTACACCAAAAATTACGCAAATTCATTTAGTATTTATTAAATTTAAAAAAAAACATGATTTTATCTATCAGTCGCCATATTTTATCTATCGGCCGCCACATTTTATCTATGGGTCACAAGGGAGATAAGTCAAATCTTTTAGTTTTCAGTCGCTATTTCTTCTCAGTATTATTTATAAAAGTCCTACTTCCCAAATTTGAATTATCTCCCTTGCCGAAATGGTTTTACAAAAATGGCGTACGATAGATAAAATCGTGCTTTTTTTATTTTAATAAATACTAGATCAATTTGCGTAATTTTTGGTATACAGTCTTCTTTTCTTTTCAGCTACCACGTAAGTACATAACAAAGTTTGGCGCTCTTGTATAAGCAGTAACCGATCTGAGGGAGATAACTCTATTTTTCTTAGCCGCCGCTATTCCGAATTCGCTTATACTTTGGCAAGGGAGATAACTTTGTTTATCGCAGCATGAAAGAAAATAACTTTTCTTTTTATGTTTATATAGTTATTTTTAACGCATTTCAAAACCATAACATGTTTTTTATTAATTATTATAAAGTTTATAAACTTTGTGGCATAAAAGTTATTTTCTTTCATGCTGCGATAAACAAAGTTATCTCCCTTGCCAAAGTATAAGCAAATTCGGAATAGCGGCGGCTAAGAAAAATAGTTATCTCCCTCAGATCGGTTACTGCTTATACAAGAGCGCCAGAAGGATTTCTCCTTCACTGACCGAGGACAGAAAAGATGAAGTGTTTACAAGAGATATCCTGTCATTTCTGTCGGAACCTTTAATTTTGAAGATACCGGTGGTTTTGTTCATGTCGTTTTCTGATAGTGATTTGATGTCTTTTATCACTTGGTCGAGCCATGTCATCTTTGGTCGTCATCCCAAGAGTTGAATTTTTGGTGCTTCTACAGTATTGTGCACATATAAAATATTTCAGTCTTTAATTTAAAAGAGTGACTTGAAAGGGGGAGATAATTCAAACTTTCTTGTCAAATCTGATTTATTTTCACACAGATCGCAAAATTGTACCCAGTATAAAACTTTTTTTCACATGTTTTGTTCATTTAAACTTGACCTCATTTCAATTACGTTTTTTTATTCATTGAAACTGGTGTATTTATTATTTTTTATTTAAACTTTACTTCATTTTAATTACGTTTTTTTTTTAAATCTTAAACTGGTTTATTTATTATTTGATGTTTAATTTATTTAATTTTAATGCATCGTCTGAATTTTTATTTGATTTTAACGTATCGTTTGAATTTTTATTTGATGTTAACGTATCGTCTGAATTTTTATTTGTTTTTGCATTAAAAAGTCAGTGCCGAACAGCACCGAGCCTTGAGCGTGTGTGCAAGTCGTGTATTAAAATTGGGGTGCTTGTATTTTAAAAGTACGAAAAGTTTTTTGTCTTTTACTGTTTGAGAGGTAAATAAGGGGCAGTAACTCCTATTTGACAATTGTGTTGAGACTTGTAAGTGTTCGGATCTTAACTCTTTCAAGTTTGAAGACATACTGTATTTTACATCAGACAGTGCGAAACAGATTGATTTTTTGCAAGCACACAGACTTATTTCTGGTGCAGAAACCTGCAACTGTGGCCTTGAGATGCGACTTGTGTCATAACTAGTAAAAACTGATGGCTTCAATTGGCGTTGCACATGTGTAAGTAAAACGTCGATTAGACATAAAAGTACATTTGACAAATCAAAATTACCTATTCGGGAAATATTAAAATTTATTTATTTATGGGCGCGTGGAAAAGCTGATTTTGCTTCTGGGCGCGTGGAAAAGCTGATTTTGCTTCTGGGCGCGTGGAAAAGCTGATTTTGCTTCTGGGCGCGTGGAAAAGCTGATTTTGCTTCTGGGCGTGTGGAAAAGCTGATTTTGCTTATGGGCGTGTGGAAAAGCTGATTTTGCTTCTGGGCGCGTGGAAAAGCTGATTTTGCTTCTGGGCGTGTGGAAAAGCTGATTTTGCTTATGGGCGTGTGGAAAAGCTGATTTTGCTTATGGGCGCGTGGAAAAGCTGATTTTGCTTCTGGGCGCGTGGAAAAGCTGATTTTGCTTATGGGCACGTGGAAAAGCTGATTTTGCTTACATAAAATCAGAGTGCACACTTACGAGTCTCAACACAATCGTCAAATAGGAGTTAATTGCCCCTTATTTACCTCTCAAACAGTAAAAGACAAAAAAAGCTTTTTTTCGTACTTTTAAAATACAAGTACCAAAATTGGTTTTATTTCTAACTTCCATTTTTTCAGGAATCGGATTTGACCAAAAAAGTTTGAATTATCTCCCCCTTTCATGTCACTCTTTTAGATTAAAGACGCAAATATTTCATATGTATACAATACTGCAGAAGCACCGAATTTTTTGTTGTGATAAAAGGAAAGCGGCGTTGTTCGGGACGAGAGAAATTCATCCAGCATCGCTGTCGACTACACAGGGGAGATAACTGCACACACTTATTTGTTTGTGACTAAAATTCATTTCTTCACAAGGTCGGTTTTTAATGTGGGGAAAATCCAGCTCCCCAAAATTGGGACCAAAATAAAAATTGCCCCAGCCTAGAAGGATTCCTCTTCCACTGACCGGCGACAGAACAGATACTACACTATGAATTATTTATCTGAAAAAAAATGAAGTACATTTTAACAAATTAAGCACAAGGCCATCAAAAGTGTGGGTATGGGGGATCGTTAGTCATCCTCTGTCTATCCTACTCTTAACTAGACTACACTACAGATACTACACTTTTATCCTAATCCAGAATGTCCCTTTTTGGGGAGCTGGATTTCCCCCAAATTAAAAACCGACCTTGTGTCTAACTTTGCCCTCGTGGGGAGGCAAGTAAATAGGTATATTTTGATGGTTTAAAAAAAAAATTTTTTTTTTTACCTTTATTCACCCCAAACAAGGCATATTGCTACTGAGATGTAATGAGTCAGATTTATAGGAGGCATCCTAAGTGGGGAGTTGTGCAGCAAGATGTTTGTTTTGTTAAGCTTATTGTTTAGAGTTTACAATATTAAAGGCTTTTCACTATTCTCATTGAGACATGAAAACCAAAGTTTAGTAGTTTTCCTCCACTGATCTGTCCAAATCACAAAAAAATAGATTAATAGTTTGGTATATTGCTTATCGTCTGCTAAATCACAACCCCCCCCCCCAAAAAAAAATGAGATTCTACTTTTTATAGGCGATTACGTGTGAACACCCTACAACTCAAGGGAGGGCCTGTGGACGAGTGGTTATAGCACTTGTCTTTTGGCTGGACGACCCGGGTTCGATCCCACTCACGGCATGCAAATTTACGGGTCTGAAAACTCCCTCTGTCCACCCAGCAGTAAATGGCTAAAACTCAGGGAAGGTTCAAGGCAGCAGAAGGAGAGGGATGGGCTCTGCCTTCCATATGCTGTGCCCTAGACATGGTGATTCTTAACAAATCACCGCCGCTACGGCCATGGGCAGTGTGCGATGTCGGCAACGACACTCGTGCGCGTCCAGGCTATGCGACCTTTACCTTTACCTTACCCTACAACTCAGTGAAAAAAAAAACAACACAAGAAATTTTAGAGTGGTGGATCAGTTTGTCATATAAATTTAACGTGAAATGATCCCTCATTTCCGGATCATTCTAATGTAGGCTAGTTAACCAATCAATTTTTTTTTTTTTGTTAGTAGAAATAAATTCTGTGAATTATTTTTTTTTGTTTGGGTGGGAGCAGGGCTACTTATTTAGGAGATTACATGTGGCTTTATTGTTTTTCGTTTTCTTCTTTCTGCCAAGTTTTTCGAGGTGTTCACACATAATTGCCTAAAAAATATTAGAATCAAATTTTTAAGGGGGAGGGGTATCTGAGGGAGTCAATCTATAAATTTAGCCAAGTTTATTGCTAAAATTATGGAATTCTCTTAGAAAAATATTTTTTTTAACTTACACCCCACCCCCTCGATTAATTGCTGTCTGGAGGGCAGGTAGCTTTTTGCTAGTTTATTCTCAAGCAACATGAAGTGAAATAAATACATAGAAGATACTGCCAAGTCTGCCGCAAAGAAAGTAGGTTCCCTCTAACTAGGTTAGAAAACTTCTCACATCTGCCAGTATCTTATATCTCTATAAAGCCACCATTCGACCATGTATGGATTATTGTAGCCACATCTGGGCTGGTGCACCAACCACGAGCCTCTTTAAAAAGAAATTGTAACCTAATAGGTCCCACACTGTCTACCAAGCTCCAGCCCATGTCGCATCGTCGCATTGTTGCATCCCTGTGCATGTTTTACAAGTACTTCCACGGAATGTGTTTTGCTGAACTTACTGCATTTGTACCCCTCAACGTAAATATCCCTAATCCACCTGACTGACAGCAAAATCGCACCCCTTCTCTGTAGAGGTCTCTACATGCTGGAAGACTTTTTACTTTGATAGATTAAACAAAAAACGTTTTCTAAGAATTTTCACCCACAATCGATGACCTGTTTACTAAACGATTTCTGAGTTTAAAAATATTCTCAAAATAAATTATCTAATAGAAGATATGGGCGTATATTGAAGCGGTTAGTTTCCAGAATGGTTGCCAAATTTTATCGACTAGTTTTGTCTTTTTCCAAGCGATGACAGGACAAATTAATCGACTGTGCAAAATTAACCAATATTAAATTTTCTGATTTTTGCAAATTTTTTTTTTTTTCTTTTTTTCTTTTTTTTGAAAATATTAATATTTTTTTTTATTTTGATGGATTATTTTAAATACTAATTTATTTTCTGATAACTACTCTTTCTTTCTCGGTTTATTCAGAAATTGAGAGGGAAGGGGGGGCGTTTCCACTCGGACTTAGGCTTAATGGTAGGGTTAAAGGAGAGTATGTTTTGTAAGAAACAAATAATGAAATCGGTCTTTGTTAAAAATAAAATTGAAATATATGAGAAATTAAAAATTATAATAATGGCGTATCCAATATAGAATATTACCAAACAAATGAATATTTTCAAAATAAAAATGAAAACAGAGAAATATGCAAAAATTAGACAACAAATTAAAGGTGGATTGATTTGCCTTGTCACTAAACAGACAAAACTAGTCGATAAAATTTGGCAGCCATTTTGAAAGCTTACCCCTTCAATATACCTAGATATGGTAATTGTAAGGAATAGGCATCAAGAAGTTCCTATGTAGTCAGGTCTGAGTATTGATGGAGAATCCAATCCCGGAAATGCCGGAAGCAGTTTACAATTTAAAAGCTACCTTTTCTTTTCTTTTTTTTGCGGGGCTAAAGTGATTTTTAACCCTACCTAGAATTGTCTGCTTATTTAAAAAAACATTGTGGCTTTCAAATCGTAAACTGCTCTGGGCATTTCCAGGACTGACTCGGTATTCTCTGTCAATACTCTGAACTGTAGCCATAAGAACTGAAATCTGTTGGGTGCCCATTCCTGAAAAGTACTGAAGATGATTGTTCAACAAGATTGTTTTATTATATGGTAAACGTTACTATTGGGGACATAAATTATTTTCAAAGAAATAAAGTTGGGAAATTAGTCAAAAACAATTTATTTTGGCTTACCTTTGCTTGGCCTTTTGGCTAAGATCAAAGTGTAGTATCTGTTCCGATGGATACTGCACCCCATACTGGTGTTGTCTTGGCCTTCGGGTCTTGATTTATGCCGGTCAATGGGTCTGTCCTGTGCAGTTCTAGGAGGTCCATCCTCCCAGGCTTCGCCTCCCCTCTTTGGGAAGGAGTAAGTTTATTGCTTACTGCCTGAGGTGCCCCTACCGGGGAATGCCGATGAGGCTGCCCAGGCAATTTTTAAACCCCACTTTCCCGACCCGACCTTGGGTCACATCTTACTTGTGGGAGTAAGATAAAAACTGGCCTTGTGCCTAACTCCTGGAGAGGAGTAAATTAATACCCATTTGTGACATATTTTTGGAGGACCCTTTTTAGGGTTCCAGTTTGGGAGGGGAGGATTTTGTAAAGTCGAGTTTTAGGAAACATTTTCAAGGAAAACAGTTTTTGGTAATACTCAAATATGAGAGAGCGAGAGAAATTTTATATGATGGTATTTATCTACCTCCCATAGCGGTAAGATGTGACACAAGGTCGGAAAGTGGGATTTGATAAGTCAGCACCCTAGAGGAAGAGCACTCATGACCCTCAAAAATTGCCTGGGCAGCCCCGTCGGCATTCCCTGGTAGGGGCGCCTAGGCGATTAGCAATAAACTAACCCCTTCTCAAAGGGTGAGAAGGCAAAGCCTGGGAGAGTGGACCTCCTAGAACTGCACAGGACAAAACCACAGACCGGCAGAACAACGCCCGAAGGCTAAGACGGTACCGGCCAGGTAAGAAATCTTATATGATAAACACAAACAAAATAATGAATTCAAAAGCATAAGTTCACACAAGAGATATTTTATATATGTTTAAAATGGTAGTCTACATATACGGTACAATCACGTTGACACACCTGTTCCCGTTAGATCACCGAAGTTAAGCGACGTCGAGCCTGGCCAGTATTAAAATGGGTGACCATTTGGGACTACCAGGTGCTGTATGTGCTCTCTGTTTATCTCGGCATTGTTTCCAGTCGTCTTGAACTGCTTGCCATTGGAATCAAGCAGTGCCGACTCAGGAGAGGTGTTGTTAGAGATTGCGCAACCCTTGCTTCATAATTACACGCGCAGGCTACATAGATAGGCAAACATAGAATGGTTGTTCAGTATTTTGAGAGTCCTTGCAGAACAAGGGGGATTCATTAACTGAGATATCAAGGTAGTCTGAGTTGATAATTTAAGGGCTGTGAATTATACACGGGTCTGAAAAATCGTAATCAAAACTTAATTATAATTTGTTCGTTTGATTGAAAGTTATTATTAAGAGTCAATGTTCCATTGTTTTCATTGTAGAATTTTCATTGAGAAATGCGAGAAGTATTAAAATTAAAAGTTTATACATTTGTTTTCAATAGAAAGTATTAATGCATTGTGTAAGTGTGTGAATTAGTGTCAGTGCATATGCGTATGACTGTGTGTGCGTGAGTTTAGAAAAAGCATTCTCATCTTTCCCAAAGTCCGACAGAGGGGCAAGAGGAACTGGAGGAATGTCGATGTTAGCTCTGTCGTGAATTTCGGGTCAACATATTTGTTGAAGGAAAAATCTGGCTTTTTATTTATTTAGGGTCGATCAAAACAGCAAATTTGATAAATTCAGAGAAATGCATCTGATTGGTTTAAAAAAAAAAAAATTTTGTCTTCATTAATTCAGGTGAATGCATGTGTAGAGCCATGTGTGCAGAAACGAGTTTAAGCACTTTCATTGTGGGCACCGAATTGTGAACTTCGTTGCTACATATTTGCATTACAAAAAATAATATTTAATAGTAAATATAAGCATGTGAAGCTATGATAAATATTGGTTGTGAGTAAAGTAATCAGTGGTCAGCCATGTTCTTATTTCCGGAAGTAAGGTATATGACCGGACCGGAAGGGACTAAAATAAATAAGTGCTGCATTTTAAACGTAGAAATATCCCCTTGTTCTTAATATTTTTGCGACTAAAATAGGAATTAATCTACGGGCACACAGATGCTTTATTTACAGATTCGAGAGAGAGAAAATTAGAATTAGTTTATTTTTTAAGTAAAACATTTTTTTTTTGTATAACTATACTTACATACTTGTTCTGTAAGTAAGATTTAACCTGCGTTTTTTTTTGTAAGTTTTACTCTGATTAGTTGTTTCGTTTTTTTTTCGTTTTTTTTTGTTTCGTTTTTTTGTTTCGTTTTTTTTTGTTTCGTTTTTTTTTTGTTTCGTTTTTTTTTGTAAGTTTTACTTTGATTAGTTGTTTGGTTTTTTTTTTTGTTTTTTTTTGTTTCGTTTTTTTTTGTTTCGTTTTTTTTTTTGTTTCGTTTTTTTTTGTTTATTTTTGTTTCGTTTTTTTTTGTTTATTTTTGTTTCGTTTTTTTTGTTTTTTTTTGTTTTTTTTTGTTTCGTTTTTTTTTTCGTTTTTTTTTCAGTAAGATTTACCTTGCAGATGACAACAGTTGCAAATCAATTGTTATTGATAAAAATACTTACTACTCTCCTGGGCAATGCTGCGTAGCCCTGCTAGTTATTAAATACTTCTTTCTTTCTTGATAATTATCGTTTTTTATCCATCCTTTTCTTTGCCCCCCCCCCGTCTCTCCCCCTTCTCTCTCTTCCCCTCTATCTCTCTTCCCTCCTCTTTCCTTCCCCCTCTTATTTTCTTTTTATCATTCGCCTCGTTTGGGGATTTTTTAAGTAGGATAAGAGTGAATGTGGTATTATGGTGACTGAGACTAGTTAAGAGTTAGACAAAGTAGTCAGACAAAAGGTTATGACTATCGACCCCCTCCCCCTCAATCCTCCCAAAACGATTTTGACCTTGTGCCTAATTTACAACGGTCATTCTTATGTTTAATTCAATTGTAAATATTGCCTTATTGTAAATAAATATTATCAATGAAACGTGATTTACTTTTTCTCTTTTTAAGCATTCGTCCTTAATGCATATTTGAAAGGAAGACGACCAAAGCAGAATGACGCAAACTGCTAAATCATCAAATTCCGGTGAAACCATTTCAGCAACGGAGCTGCCACCATCGGAGGAGGCTGAGCGGTTGACCATACAGAAGCAAGTTGTATACCGTCCGCCTCAATTGACAATAGCAGCTCCGGATGGCGGTTGGGGTTGGTTGGTAGTTCTCGGCAGTGCCCTCACACATGTAGTTATAGGTAAGTTATGCCATTGCACGCATTAACTCTTGCTCACCTTGACTTCAGAAAACGAGAATGGATCGGTTCGCAAGATGTGTTCGTTCAGTTTGTGCATTTAGCAATGAAAATGCTATTTCAAACTTAAACATGACTTTCACTTTAGACCTAGAATAGAAGACTTGCATTTAATCTGCTGCTAAGGTCACCGGAAAAAATGGTTGGATCATTCTATCGCTCCAGAAAATATCTGACTCTTGATGCAATCTTCTATCTACCTGTCTAAGAGTCAGATATACTGCTGCCACATTTAGGGAGACACAGCCTAAAGCACCCGTTCTTGCCTTGATAGAGTTCAAAATTGACACCGAAATCTAGTGGGGGATAATCTGTTCTGTTTCTCATAGCCCTTCTTTCACAGAAGAGACCTTACTAGTCTCTCTCTCTTTCTCTCTCTCTCTCTCTCTTTCTCTCTCTCTTTTTCTCTCTGTCTCTCTCTCTCTCTCTCTTTCTCTCTCTCTCTTTCTCTCTCTTTTTCTCTCTCTCTCTCTTTCTCTTTCTCTCTCTCTCTTTCTCTCTCTCTCTCTCTCTCTTTCTCTCTCTCTTTCTCTCTCTTTTTCTCTCTCTCATTATTTCCATGGAAGATGCTCGACTGAGCTCCAATCTCTAGTTTCTCCTTGTAAGACATTCACAGCAAGAACTCGTCTCTCTGTGGTATTATTTCTGTGCTTAAAAAGAATGATGACACATTAATATATGAAAATATATCCTTATTGTCAGGATGGTATTTGGTAGAAGGAAGATACACACACGGGAATTTGACGGTTAATTCTTCTCGGCCCAAGCATCAACCAACTGGGATATAAATTTTGGGTTGTTATTGTATAACATCTATTATCTCAGGGGACGTTTTCCGGTGTGTATTCCAAGATTGCACATGGCTGCCGCCATGTGCTATATATAGTTCTCTGCCAACGGCAGATAACTCTGTCCTGCCTGACACAAGGGCAGATCACTCTATATTACTAATACATGCCCCTGGGATGAAGGGACGTGGTCATCTCTTCATTTATGCGCCAGAGAACTCTTGCATTTTTCCACGCATTTGTGGGGATAAACTTCTTGGCGCTCGTACCCTTCGACATGAGGGTAGTCTTAGCCGTAGGGGCTTGACCGGACATGTGTACCCTGTGTTTCTTCTCACTACCTCTATGGTGTCGTCCACCTCCATCTGTTCTTCTTTGGGGTCATTGGGCAATGTAACATTGACGTCCATAGCTTCATCAGGGGATTGTTGCCGCGAGGGTTCAGAATTTATTGAAGATGTATGAGGTTTTCGGTGTGGAGCAATGTTGACCATCAACAACTGGGTAGATCTTCTGAAGGAAGCGACAGTTCCTAACGTTACCTAATTTCTCCTATCCACTCGTACATGATACTGTCAGTTGACACCTGTTTCCACAATCCTCCCCGTCTTTCTCCATTGACAGGGGTGGGGACCGTCTTGGTTCTGAATCTGGATGAAATCTCCGACTTTTAGTTCCGAAGTGAATGGGAATGTTGGTTGTAGAACTGTTCGTTCCGCATTGGCCATCGGAACCTCCCTTAGTTTACTTATCTCTTTCCACTCTTTCTGTGTTTGATACTTATCCCGTAAAACTGGGAAGTAATCCTTAATAACCCAACCATACATCATTATAGCTGGGGACATGTCAAGGTCCTTAACGAGGGTGTTGCGATGGGTCAGCAGTGCCCGGGCAGCATGATCATGGCATAAGCATCCGTAATTATCTGTATTGTCGGCAAGTATATGCTTAGCTGTTTTTACCGCTACCTCTGTATACAAATTGCTTTGAAGGTAGTACGTGTATGACATTCATTTCTGTATCCTCAAGTTCTTCAGAAAGGAGTGGTCCCTTATCCGATGAGATTCCTTCCGGTGCACCATATGTGCAAAACCATGTTCTCATTGTATCACACATGGTTTTGGCCTTCCCAGATAGCATTAGGGCCACCTCCATCTATACAGTATACCGATCAGCATATATCAAGTACTGTTTGCCCTGTATGTCAACAAAGTCCACTACAACTTGCTTAAATGGAAATCCCGGGTGTGCTGGTGACATCAAAGGTTCCTTCGGCTGAGATGGCGCAATCGTGTTGCAAGTGCGGCACTGGGATCTGGTCTGCCTAACACTAGCACCCAGCCCTGGCCAGAACAACTATTGTCTTGCATTTGCCAACATGCCGTTTATGCCTTGATGTGTGGTATGAAGTCACTTGAGTACCTCTGCTCAAAGTTGTCTAAGTATCAAAATTTTCTCGCCTTTGATTATCACTCCTTCCAGACAGTATAATCCATCACGCATAGGCCAGAAAACCTAAGCTATGGATGGGAGGTCGTTGCATGACTCAGTGAAACCTTTTTGCACCAGGTTTGCTAAGGTCCGGCATTCTTCATAGTAGTCACGGCAGCCACAATCCATTCCTATGTTATCATCTTCAGCTTAGGGTCGCTGTCGTACATTGACGTGAAGACCACTTTGACCCTGGTGTCTATCATTTGGGACGGGCTCTTTGACATACCTACTGGGTATCTGGAAGCACAATCAGGTGCTGCATTGTGTTTTCCGGGCAGTGTCTAATCCGGAATTTGTACATCAGGCTTTGTTCTTGTAAGTTTAAGAGACGAGGGTTTTTTATGTTTTCTAGAGCCTGATCAGAAAATATTTTTGTCAGTGGTTGGTGGTTCACTGTCACCAGCAAATCTGAGCATCCGAGTACGAACATACGACAGGACTCTAACCCGTAGATATAGGTCAAGGCTTCTTCTTCCACTGGTGCGTAACGTGATTCTGCGTCATTGATGAATCGGCACTCAGCCAGAATGAGCTTCCGATGACCCTCCCCGTAACTCATGTCTGCTTCACCAGGGCATTTGCAATGCTTCTGAAACAAGAAGTATGCATTCCCTGTTTTACTATAATCTGGCCCGTAGTTCATTTGATTTTGAATGTTTTAACCTTCAATTGTCTTTATGATCAACTTCTTTGTCTCTTGAAATAGGCGTTCCAGTGTCTCATCCCAATAGAACTTTTGGTTCTTTGTTGGTAATAGTTCCCGGAAGGGGGCCATCTCTTCAGCTTGTGAAAGGGCATATGACACTTGATTCACGAGTCCAAACCAGAACCTGACGCTGGTGATATTCTGTTAGGGAAGTGAAGAATAGCTTCTGTTATCTTTTTTGTGGGTTTAACACTGTCAGCAGTAATGAGAAACCCAGCAAATTCCATCTCCGTTTCAGCGAAATGGAACTTGTCAGGGTTAAACATAATACCCTTATCCGCACAGTGGCTGATGTAGTCGACTGTGTGCCTGAACGAGGACTCTATCAAATCGTCCCATTTTTCAGTGTCATATCTACTGTAATCTCGTCAAACCGACAGGTATATCTGTCCCCTGGTCCGTGGAGTCATTAAGGGGCCCGACAATACCTGTATCTACCCCACTCAGGAATAAATGTGCTAACATCCTGTGTAGGCTGTGGTATCCATTCCACACATTAAGGACTGTTTTTCTGGTGGTGGCAGGTATCCCATAGACCTGGTTGAATGGGAACGGAGTGTGGTGCATTTCCATCATGGTGGCGTCATTCAGTTTTTGTAGATCCACTGTACGTCTTGGAGACCCGTCTTTTTTTTGGTGCGACCACTATCCTAGAACACCAGGTAGTTGTTGTGCCTACCGATACCCCTTCTATTATGCCCAGTGCAATGTCCCAGTCAAGATCTTCTTTCACCTTCTTCTTCCAATGATGGGGGACCAGTATTGGCACGTGAATTGCTGTTGGTGAAAACGAATGTGATATCCAATGGTTGCCTTCCATAGTTTTTAATGGTTGGTGTGGGTATATATTGAATACACTCAACTTGAAGTGTTCCGCTATGAACCGTTCTAGTTGGTGTCTATAGGCTTCCTTGGTTGGAATAGGATATTATCCGGTTTTGATGGAACAGATGTCCTACGTGAACATCCACATGGAGCCATTTCATTTGCGTCCCTTGACGAGCTGCTCTGTGATCGTAAGTTTGGAAACTTTAAGGGCAACAAACCCAGATCCTTCAGAGCGGTTTGTGACAAATAAAAGCCAGATGTGTTGTCTGACACATACACCGCCTGTTGTGTCTCTCTTGATCCAACTTTTATGTGCAGGAATAAGACGCCTTTTACATGCAACTGGTTGTCTGTTATTCTCCGTATTCGGTGGGTAGTTGGCACAAGGTACCCGTCCGGGTATCCAAGGATTTTTTTAATCTCTGGTCCACTCGAGCACGTCTGGACTCCGGTGTCTGCAAAGGCAAGGATATGACAGCTATGATGGTTTTTTGGACTCTTCGGTGTGCGTCCGAATGTAGCATGAGTTATGGGCATCATGGTTACTTTCAATGTAACCGATGGAAGTGGCTCCAAGGAGTTTATCTGAAACTATCCCCTGTCCCAATGAAGATGGGGTACCATGTTCGACTGCGTCCTGTCACGTCTGTTGGTTTTGTAAGCTGGACGACTAATTGGAATACCGTTTTGTAAGCTGGACGACTAATTGGAATACCGTTTTGTAAGCTGGACGACTAATTGGAATACCGTTTTGTAAGCTGGACGACTAATTGGAATACCGCTTTGTAAGCTGGACGACTAATTGGAATACCGCTTTGTAAGCTGGACGACTAATTGGAATACCGTTTTGTAAGCTGGACGACTAATTGGAATACCGCTTTGTAAGCTGGACGACTAATTGGAATACCGCTTTGTAAGCTGGACGACTAATTGGAATACGGCTTTGTAAGCTGGACGACTAATTGGAATACCGTTTTGTAAGCTGGACGACTAATTGGAATACCGTTTTGTAAGCTGGACGACTAATTGGAATACCGTTTTGTAAGCTGGACGACTAATTGGAATACCGTTTTGTAAGCTGGACGACTAATTGGAATACCGTTTTGTAAGCTGGACGACTAATTGGAATACCGTTTTGTAAGCTGGACGACTAATTGGAATACCGTTTTGTAAGCTGGACGACTAATTGGAATACCGTTAGTAAACATGATCGACTCACTTTTTGACACTTTGTGTGTAGCTTCTGTTCTGGATGTTGCGAGCTCCCAGCATACTTTTTTTAAGTCACCTGTCAATCCATAATGATTACATATCAGCTTAACTGCTGGACAAAAAAAAACTACTTGATCAATTTATGTGATTTTTGGTGTACGATATCTTCATTCCATCACGGGTACGTACATCATACAAAATTTGAAAAAAAAATTGTTCATGTCGGTCGAGTTATGGACTTTCACCCAATTATTGACTGCCAAAGCGATCTAGCTTTAGAAACTCCGAACAGCCAATCTGCAAAGGGGAGATAATTCAATTAACAAATGTAACATTTCTATTCTTAATTGGTCCCCCGATTTATGTTTTGAGGCATGTCCGTCCATCCATCCGATTTTTCTCCGCAACCATCCATTGAATTTCTCTGAAATTTTGCATGAAGTTGTAACTTTGGTCAGGTTAGAAATTAACATTCTCCGATTTTTGAAAAATAATCTGGTTAGCCCCCCAGGGGGTCAAAAGGCCCCAAAATGGAAAAAAAATGACATTATTTGCCCTATAACTTTTCATCCATCCATTCAATTTCTCTGAAACTTGGGCAAAATGTGGAGGCAATTGTTCCTAATAGAAAATAAGTATCGCTGACCTTGGAAAAAATCTGGTTCGCGCCCCCAGGGGGGTCAAAAAAAACCAAAATGGCAAAAAGTGACCCTTTTCTCCCATAAGGTTTGATCCATCCATTCAATTTTTCTGAAACTTGGCCAAAATGTAGAGGCAATTGTTCTGGATATAAAATGAGCATCCTTGACCTCAGAAACATTCTGGTTCGCGCCCCCAGGGGGTTAAAAGGAGGTCAAAAATGCCCCAAATTGCCCAAATTTATTGCATTTTACACTCGCCACATCGAGTCACATACAGACGGGCGACCACGCACGCGCGGATTGTTATTGATGGTTAATCTAGTAAAAAAAATATAAACATTAGTATAAAGCTTCAGTCTGTTTTGCTAAAAGAGATAAACATGAAGCTATATTTGGTAAGATATGGCACAATATTTATAAAACTTGTTTTATTCTGCCTCTATTATTATTTAGGATACACAGTCATAACTGACGTGGTGATATCATTTATAGTTCTTGCTGTCCGACAATTCTTTGTAATATTTCCACAATTTCTTGCTAATCCAAATTCGGTCCCATTTTAAAGAAAAGTTTATCTTTTACTCCTTTTTTTTTTACAGGTGGTCAAGAACGAGCAAGTGGAGTTCTGTACTTGGAGCTTCGGCAAAAATTCAACCGGAGTGCAGCAGTCACTGCATGGGTAACCTCTTTGTCCAGTGCGATCCGTCTCTTGTGTGGTACGTAATTTACGTGGCAGAATAAGAAAAAAACATTTCAGTGATACCTTGGTGTGGTATTCGCCCTGGATGGGCATCCAACTTCCACCGAAGAGGAAGTTTCAAGGGAATATGAAATTCACATGAGATGACATATAGCACCTAATATTCCACAATGGTCACCCATCTGATACTGGCAAGGCTCAACGTCCCTTAACATTGGTGATCTAAAGAGAACTTGTGTGCCAACGTGATTATGTTGTTGTATACTTGATAGAATATGAAACATGAATTCTAGTTTTGTTTATTTGCTGAATTTCTACGGCTATATCACGTTGCAACATTGGTTCTCATATTTCACCCCAAACAAGACAGGCCGCCACTGTAGACGTAAGGGGCTACTGAGAAAAAAGGAAAAGGTTGAGGGGGGGGGTCAACCTAAATTGGGAGCTGCGCAGAATGACATGTTTGTTTTGTTGTAGAGTGGGTTGGGCAAGGTGGGTGCTTGTTAGGTGCCAATAAGCTCACACAACCAGTCCATTAGTCGCGACCTGGTCCATGGGGGTTGTGGCCTTGGGAAAGCCCACCGGAGATAATTGCAGGGTCCCTTTCCATGCGCGACATGGCACATACAACTACCCACGGTATTATGCAACTGATAATGGAGCAGCCGTTCTTAGCGCTACCCAAGAGTTTGGGCTCCTGTCCTGTCAGTCGGAAACAGCAGCCAGACAAGCTGTCTAACCTGTACCCTCAACCTGTCGGAACAAGAAAGACCCAGACTATCACTGAAGTTAAGCAATGTTGTACCTGGTCAGTACCGGATAGGGGACCATTTGGGAATATTGGGTCCTTGTTAGATGCGTTACCATTTGGGAATTAGTTTCATAATAAGGGGATAATTGTACTTCATAAGATCTTATACAAACATTATCAAATTCGATTGCAAGAAAAAATTTTAATTTATCTTTTAACAAAAATATGTCTTTAATTGTTTTCCACAATATTTGTTTTTAAGTGCAACTCTGTATTTATTTTCCAAATCCGTTTAGTTTGAATGTATAATTGATTCAATAATTAACATTTCGTTTTGTATATTTGCATTTTTGGTTCCCTGTATATATCTAAATTGAAAGGAATATATATATATATATATATATATACGAAAGTAATCGCCTATAGGAAGTAGAATCTTACTTTGAGGGGGTGTTAATCTATAATAATATTGTAAAAATCGAATTTTAAAGCAAACGTCTTAACAAAACAAAAACAAATAACGTTATTGTTTGATTTGAAAACAAGAAAATATGAAAAAGATCAAAGGAATTAAATTGAAATAATTTATCTTTTTTTTTTTTTACTTCGTCCCATATTCCGAATACAATTTGTTTAAAAAAAACTTGATGGTATTTTTATGTATAAATTATGTATAATTTTTTTTTTATATATTTGTCTTTCTTTTACACAATATTAAAACAATGGGTAAAACTTTTCTGAAGCAGCACCCACACTAATCTTAGCCACAATCCACCACTACCCCCTACAATATTAACAACAGAAAAAAGAACAAGGGAGATAATCTGATTCCTATACAATCATGGAACAAGGGAGATAATTCTGACTAAATTGATAATTTCAACAATGCCAGCATGTAACACAGACGTTAAACCGAATGTGATAATTATATCCTCAGGAGATCTCGTACATGTGTAAATGTGAAATAGAGGTGGCGTATTTGATTAGGATTTTTTTCCCAAAAACATACTACTCTATAAAAAAAAAACGGTGTTTCCGTATTACAGGGCCGAAAAAAATCTTCTATCTTTAATTTTGAAGAGTCAAATGACGGGGAGATAATTCAAAGTGTTCCCCCAGGATTTATTTTCAAAGGGATTTTACTGTTATGCATTTTAATTTAATTTAATAATTTAATTAAACATTTAACATTAAACAATTTAATAATTTAATAATTTATTTAAAGTAAGTAAAGTAAAAAAAAATATATAAGTAAAAGGTTTATTTAGGAATCAAACGATCACAATGCTTTATGGTATTCGGCACTAATAAAAAATAAACAGATTTATTGAAATAAATTTTGCACCTGAAATTAATCCGTGCGCTTGTAAGAAGTCTATTATTTTGGTATTATATCTGGTTAAATATAAAATATCTTCCAAGTTCAGAGCATTAAAATCCAGTTTTAGATAAATCCTGGGAGAATACTTTGAATTATCTCCCCCTGTCATTTGACTCTTCAAAATTAAATATAGAAAAAAATTTTTTCCGGCCCTGTAATACAAAAGCACAACAAAAAAAAACATTTGTGTGGTAGATATAGTTTTTGAAATTTTCCTTACAAATAAATTTCCATTACAAGAAAAGATAAAAATTATCGTATTATTTACATTATTCAGACTACTGTTCTCACCTTGGATATTATTCTCACAATATTTTGGTTGATGTGACCTCCGACCTTTTCCAGGTGCGTCTTCAAACTTTGGAATCTGTACAAAATTTCAAACGGAACCCTTTATTTATTAAACGGGAGTAGCTTGCCCTCGTTCCGTCAGCCGTGATCGGGTAGAAGTCTTAAGTAATCTGTAATTGTATTCTTAGTATCGTCTGCAACCTTCAACCTCCAGAAGACTGTCACTCAGAACTGATTATTACTTTACACTTATATCTGTGGATTAAATAAAGGGTTCCATTCGAAATTCAGTGCAGATTCCCGAGTTGGACAAGATGCACCTGAAGAAAGTCGAAGCTTACATCAACCGAAACGTGAGAATAACACCCAAGAGTAGTTTAAATAATCCAAATATTAAGAATTACTAATCTCTACTTGTCCGGGCCTTTGGGTCTGGATTTACGCCGGTCTATTGGGGGTTGCTGGTCCTGTGCAGTTCTAGGAGGTCCACCTTCCCAGGCTTTGCCTCCCCTCTTTGGGGAGGAGTAAGTTTATTGCTTACTGTCTGAGGCGCCCCTACCGGGGAATGCCGACGGGGCTGCCCAGGAAATCTTTAAACCCCACTTTCCCGACCCGACCTTGGGTCACATCTTACTTGTGGGAGTAAGATAAAAACTGGCCTTGTGCCTAACTCCTGGAGAGGAGTAAATCAATACTAATCGTAATCTCAAAAATTCCGAAATATATAAAAGAAATGTTTCATATTTTAGAAATTCCGTTAATTATTTTGAAGGTTGCAATTACCCCCTCCCTCACCCTTCATTTTTTTTCTAATAAAGTAGTTAAATCTCAGGATTCTGATCTAGTTTTACAGTTGAGATCTGTTATTCCTCTTATTAGTTTAGTCACTTTTCTGTTTACATTTTCTAATTTTAATATTATATTCCAATTCTCAGTATGAATATCTGTTTTCAAGAAGCTATTACTTTTTCAAAATGGCTAGCCAATTTCTTGAGCAGTCTTTAACTCTGAGCTAAATATTTTTCCCCATTGCAAGCCTGCCGTTTGCAGCATGTGTCTATGCACCCCCACTAAACATGCAGCATTGTGCATGGTTGCAAATTTACTTATCTTTCTATATTTTCTAATTTTAATATTATATTCCAATTCTCATGTGATTGTGCCTTTAAAGCCAATAAATTGGAAGAAAATAATTATTCTTGCACATTTGTGTTTTTTTTTTTCTAATTCTTTTTAGGTCCGCTTGCCAGTTTCTTTAGCAACAGGTTCTCGTTACGAAAAGTCAGTTTCACCGGTGGAATTCTACTTGGCCTTGGATTTTTGCTGAGTAGTTTTGCTGACAGCTTAGAGTATTTTTTCTTTTCCTATTCATTTCTTGGTGGTAAGTATAAAATTGAGATTATCTTTTTTTTCTTTTTTTTTTTTGTCCGATTTAAAAAAAAAAAAAAAAAAAAAAATTTTAAAAAAACTTTTAATTCTGTAAGAAAAACAGAGATTCTTATTTATCTTCCAGTAAATTTGTTTCATAGGCATTCATCGATTAACTGATTTTCAATTGGTAATACATTATGAAATGAAAATCATAGAAAAGAACATAAATTACATAGATCAACATAGACGGCCGCATCGGGGGGGGGGGGTGTGGCTCAAGCCCCCTCTCTTTTTTATTTGGGCCCCCCCACCTTACGGTCATCAATAATTAAGTTGATATGCATGTGTTTAACCGGCCCCCCCCACTTTTTAGGACCCCCCCCACACACACACACACTTTTATAACTGTCCTGCCGACCCTGATCAATTAAGCATAGGAGTGATTCAGTATTAGACACTATATTGGAACTGAGTCCTGCTGCCACATGTATGGCCTTCCCGCAACCACCCTCCTTACTCAGCGCTTGATAACAGCTGACAAAAACTCAATATAGCCATCTGAATTGAGTCTGAGTCTCTTTTCAAAGATATGGGGCAGCATGATGTCGCCTTCACTGGAAGCACACTCAAAGACGATCACGGTTTAAGGGAACTTGGTCTTCATGATGTGCAGTACTGCGTTCGGATTATAGACTAGCTGGTGCAGCCATCATGCAGGTCCAGAAGGAAAAAGAGTGAGGGTTGCACCGTGCATTGTCCATCTGGGATTGAACCCAGAGTGTTCTAGTCACCAAATAGAAACGTGTTCTTTTTTGTCATGCGACGAGACTTCACATATGCAAATGAGCCTTGTTTTGCATGGGCTAATTCTCATTGTAATAAAAAGCTTAGACATTTTGCTCTGGGGGAAGAGTGAGAAAGGGTGTCGTTGTGACTACGTCGAGTGCAAAGAGAAAAAGAAAGAAGAAAAAGAAAAGAATAAAGAAATCAAATTCTGGACGAAAAGTTTGATTGTAAACGTCGCGTCATTCTCGTGCGTGTTTGGACTGTTGGTAGTGAAAAAAACAAAAAAGACAATTCGGCGTCCCGTTTGAACTCCGTCTTTATTTTATTAACTCTCTATTACACTAGCCATCTATTCTGCACATTGTGCAACTGGTCCTGGCAGAAGTTCTTCCCGTTTGAGAAGAACCAGATCATCCCCAGTTCAACTGGGTATTTGACGTTATTGAGGAATTTCTTGTCTTTCGTTAGACAGTTCCTTTGGGTTTTGGGTTGGCCCTTGCGACTTTAGTATAAGGAGTAGTGAAGATCATTATTTAACGCTTTCTTCATAGTCACCGCGTCAACACCTATTTCTCTCACCAAGGTCCGCATTACCTTGTTTGAATCTTGCTGCATTTTCTTTTTTTGTTTTGCAGCTTCTAGACACAGTCAGAACATCTGTTGTAATCCTTCCTGCTAGCCATTGCTTTCACATCTCCATTGCAAGTCTCCAGCTCATCAATTTCCTATCTTGGTTGCACTGTTGTCACAAAAGCATTTTTCTTGTAAAGTGATTGATGTTTTATATATAAACATTTTATGTACATTGATTCCTCTACAATAACTCAAATGTTGTAGCCTACAACAGTGTAAAAATTTAAATGTCATAAACTTGATTGATTTATCCCAGTAGCTTCTTTCCAACAACTGCAGGCTTGTTGAACTCTCTTCCTGCTGACTGTTTTCCTCCTACCTTTACCTTGGTCTTTTCAAGAAATAAGGTCAATAGACATCATCCACTGTCTTTGCAATAATCATCTTTTGTTCTTTTTAGCTCCTCGTCAGGTTTTGAGAAAGATAACATTTAAATTTTTTTTTTTGCGAGCACTAGTAACCATCTAACCACGTATCCACCCGATAAAAAATGTTGCTTTGACTTCGTTTATTTGTAGGTTTTGAGAAAGATAACATTAAAATTTTTTTTTTTGCGAGCACTAGTAACCATCTAACCATGTATCCACCCGATAAAAAATGTGGCTTTGACTTTGTTTATTTGTAGGTTTTGAGAAAGATAACATTTAAATTTTTTTTTTTGCGAGCACTAGTAACCATCTAACCACGTATCCACCCGATAAAAAATGTGGCTTTGACTTTGTTTATTTGTAGGTTTTGAGAAAGATAACATTTAAATTTTTTTTTTTGCGAGCACTAGTAACCATCTAACCACGTATCCACCCGATAAAAAATGTGGCTTTGACTTTGTTTATTTGTAGGTTTTGAGAAAGATAACATTTAAATTTATTTTTTTGCGAGCACTAGTAACCATCTAACCACGTATCCACCCGATAATAAATGTTGTTTTGACTTTGTTTATTTGTAGGTTTTGAGAAAGATAACATTTAAATTTTTTTTTTTTGCGAGCACTAGTAACCATCTAACCACGTATCCACCCGATAAAAAATGTGGCTTTGACTTTGTTTATTTGTAGGTTTTGAGAAAGATAACATTTAAATTTTTTTTTTTGCGAGCACTAGTAACCATCTAACCACGTATCCCCTCGATAATAAATGTTGCTTTGACTTTGTTTATTTGTAGGTTTTGAGAAAGATAACATTTAAATTTTTTTTTTTGCGAGCACTAGTAACCATCTAACCACGTATCCACCCGATAATAAATGTTGCTTTGACTTTGTTTATTTGTAGGTTTTGAGAAAGATAACATTTAAATTTTTTTTTTTGCGAGCACTAGTAACCATCTAACCACGTATCCACCCGATAAAAAATGTTGCTTTAACTTTGTTTATTTGTAGGTTTTGAGAAAGATAACATTTAAATTTTTTTTTTTGCGAGCACTAGTAACCATCTAACCACGTATCCACCCGATAATAAATGTTGCTTTGACTTTGTTTATTTGTAGGCTTTGGAAAATGTCTGTCGTATACTTCTTGCATGATAGTTGTCGGTCAGTATTTTGACAAACGTAGAGGCTTGGCAGTCGGATTAGCCACGGCTGGCGTTGGACTTGGCATGTTTCTTTTCCCACCGCTGATGGAATATCTTTTTCAAACTTACGCCTTTTTTGGTACGATGGTCTTAATGGCTGGCATTTCACTCAACCTCTGTGTATGCAGCATGCTATACCGCCCACTGCGAGAAAATGAACGATCACCTTACAGGTAACACCTCGTTTCTCTTCACTTCACTTGCTATATCAAATTTGACGTTCTCAACAAACATTTGTGTCAAAATTTTTTATATATTATCTATATATTAATACGATAGTGTGTGTGTTCGTGTGTCACGCATACATCAAAAGTTCTGTGCATGCGTGCCGCACCTAGATTTGGAAAAGCATTCAAGTCACCTAATTTTCGTAATATTTTCAAGTATTTCTCTTTGACGCAACAGTTAACGATGTAGGATTTTGATGTCAGTTTTTGACGTCGGCCCGACTGGTTTATAGTTCGATCCCAACCAACCTCTAGAATTTTTTTTATTCTACATCGAAGCAGGGGGGGGGGGTGACCGGGAAGACACATATTAATACAATAGCGTGTGTGTTATTTTGTGTGTAACGCTTACATCAAAAGCAACGACCTTCCGAATCTTTGTATGCTACTCATGAATTGGAGCCTAATTTAATTTAATCTAAAGCATTTACAAAGTAATATATAGGTTAGGAACAAGATAATTAGTATTGAAAACATCATTTTGTGTCATTTACATGGGTCCCGCTAGTATATAATAATATGCTATGGCATTTCATGTTCGTACATACATTATCACCTTTCACACATTCAAAAAATAAGATTGTCTGATTAGCAAGAAAAATGATTAATCTGATGTCGCTAAAGTAAACAATTCTGACTTTACCCATTTTAAAATGAATTGTTCCAAAATCAAACTGTACAATTTTAAATAAATAAATTTCAAAAAAATTTTTTTTAATGATTTTAAGAATATTTAGCCGACAATTATTTTTACGGTAAGAAGACACAGAATATTTATTGTTTTAAATAGAATTGAATTGCTACAATTTAAAATAAATAAGAGATATATTAGTTTTATTTATTTAAAGAATATTCAACTGACAATGACAATTATTTTGGCAGATGCGAAGTACATGAAGAACCGCTGGCTTCCGGTGGAAAAAGCTTGAAGAAAGTGTGTACGGATGCTTGAAAGTGATGCAACAATTTTTTATTTTTTTTATTATTCATATTAATTTCAGATGTTTCTTTTTTTCATATTAATTTCAGACTTTTCTTACACATATTCTAATAATTAACATAATACAGACTATTTGAAAAATAATTTATTTGATTGTTTTCAAAACTTAAAAAAAATTTTCATTGAAGAAAATAAACAAATAGAATAATCTTTTTTTTTTTTTTCAAGAAATAATGTTTTTGAGTAACGGAATGTGTTTTTTTTTAATTTAATGTTTTTTTAGAAATATTTAGTGAAAATAATGTTTTTTGGGAGGGTTAGGTTTAGGGTTAGGGCATTTCCATTTCTAAGAAAAAAGTTTGATTCCGGAAGTTACTCCATTTCCAAGAAAAAAGGTTTTCACTATTATTAAAAAAAATGTTTTGAAAACAATCAAATAAAAACAAATAAATTATTTTTCAAATAGTCTGTATAATGTTAATTATTAGATTATGATGAAAAAAAAATCTGAAATTAATATGACAAAAAGGAAAGTCTGAAATTAATATGAATAAAAAAAAATTGTTGTATCACTTTCAGGCATCTGTACACACTTTCTTCAAGCTTTTTTCACCGGAAGCCAGCGGTACTCCATGTACTTCGCATCTGCTATTATTTTTATGGAAGAATAAAGGGTAATTTCTTAATAGTATTGACCCTAATAGACATTTATTATTTCAAAAGGAATATTATTATTAACAGTAAATTATACAGATTGATGTAGAAAGCACCGTAGAATTTTCATAACATCCCACTAGTATATAAATATTGCATATACATATGTTCATATATTTTATATAAAGTAGAGTGAGATGTTCATTGACAGGTATAGCTTTCTGACTAAAACTACATATAAAAATGTGTTTAGTTAGTAAGATAGAGCACATATTGGTTTCTGTTCTAAAAAAACAAATTAATTTTTGATCAGTTGGAAGTGTGTTGGAGGTTTCACCCTCTAATTATGATGTACTGCCACTGCTACCCATTACACTGAAATACTTTGTTTAGTAAGATACATAAATTTTCATGACACTGGTTGCAGACGACATGGATGTGCATTACAGTAACAATCCTGACACACATAGTATATATTCATTAACACACATTAAATATATTTCATAATATACTGTATTTAAGCAGTATTGCGCGATGTGTCTTCATTAAGTCGCAGTACCTATGCATTCTCTATGAGGCAATAACTTATCTCTAATCGTTGCTTTACCAAAATAAACATTGCACTAGCTTCTATTACCACAATGTATTACCTTATCTCGAATACTCATTCCGTCATTCTGTTCTTCCATACTTGTTTGCTTTCATTGTGTCCGAAAATCTTACACAGGATCATTCAATATGGGCTAACTTTGAACTTTTCCACAGTTTACTGTAACAGTGCAATGATAACACGTTTGCGTGTTAATTCAAAGGTTGCTAGTTCGAATCCAACTGAGGATGAATTTTTTTTCTTTTTATTTCAGTTTTTACCCTTTTCAAAATCAGAGCGAATTACACATTATTTATTGAATAAACCAAACATGCATTTCATACAAAAAAATTTATTTACCACAAAGAATTTATTTTTTATATTTAATCCACTTGGATGCATTTTATTGTTTTCACAAACCAAGTCAGCCACTTTAATAATTTACTTAGTGAAGCACAGGGTGGAGCAGGTGCTAGTGTGATTGCAAGAGTTAGGAGTGGATGGAGTAAGTATAGGAACTTCTGCTATTACTAACCAACAGACTGTTAGCACTGTCGACCAAGATAGTGTACAAAGTGTGATGATATATGGAAGTGAAACCTGGGCATACGTTGCATGGAGAGATATGGTATGGTCAAGTTGAAAGAATGGATGAGAGTTCTTGACTTAGTAAACGTAGAACAGTTGAGGTAGCAGGGGCAGTTCACAGGGGAAGGCTAAGGAAAACATGAGAATAAGTGATAAAGATGGGCTTGAGAGAACGAGGAATACATAAAAGATTTGGTCAGCGATAGGTTAGTTTGGAATCTCAATTTCTAAAAGCCGTCCAGCATGTAAAATTGATGTTAAACCGAATATGATGACGATGAAATTCGATTTTTTTGGATTTAAATTTACTAGCTGGTTCATCTTCTTTAAGAAGCGGAAAGTTTTAGAATGCTGTAATCCAGACCAATCACCATCCTTGCTGATCGGACGATCTCATTAATTTCAATGGGTGTGAAAGGTGATAACGTACGTATGAACATGAAATGCCTTAGCGTATTTTTATATAAATAATAATAAATTATAACACTTGGTCTAAGTTTAACAAGAAAGCGAAACTTATTGAAATTTAAACATTTCGTCTGATGTCCAATATAACAATCATCATCATCATCATCATCATCATCATCATCATCATCATCATATTCGGTTTAACATCCATTTTACATGCAGCAATGTGTTGAACAGCTTTTAAAAATTGACTTCCAAACAAATATGGTGCCGTTTGAATTGACCAAGATATAGGTTCGTTTTAGAGATGTCTGTGTTATGATTTTTACTAGTCTGTTTACATGCTTATCAATTATTCCATATACTTAACATTCCATTTGGTCTGAAATTTAATTTCTTAATGTTTTAAACTTCCTCAACAATTAATTTTTTTTTTTTTTTTGATTTTTAAAAGATTAAGTAAATTTATATTTCTAATTGAATTTTGTCTTTTTGAAGGCTGTGCCACTGCAATTTTGGAGAGTGTTTTCGGCTGGTAGCCAGAAGCCAGACCAGGCAAAAAACGCTCTCTGAATTGAGAGGATATTTCTTTTTGAGAAGGAAGTGATAGCTTGTAAATTTAAAAAATAAAAAATAATAAAATATGACACCATACGATATCACCCTGATTCGATACACGACGTTGGTAAATAAATAGTCATTGAAAATTATTGAATTCTTCAATATTAGCATTTCATCTATTCACCTTTGCCTTGTGTGATTCCCTATCAAATGGTGTCTTCAATCAAAATTACATTAGCATCGCGTTAAAAAAAAAATTCAACTTCTTGAAATCTAAACATTTCGTCTGTTGTTCAAGCGAGTTATATTTAACAATAATAATCATAATCATAATATTCGTTTTTTTTAATTAAATATTTTTTTTACTAAGATGTCATCACTTATCAAAGCCCAAAGGCCACTCGCTGTTCACCTGACACTCATGTAGAGTGTCAGGTGAACAGCGAGACAGCACCGTGATGATTTGTAATAATGGTGAGAATTGAGCAGAATTTGATTATTTAAGAGGGCGACTCAATTAAAAAAAAATTATGTTTGACTTGAAAACGACCATGTTGTAGTCAGCTGGGAAGCAGCCCTGCAGTATTGTGTTCCACAGATGAGTAGTTCTAGGAAAGAAGTTTTGTTTAGTTTTAGGTAGAGAGAGGGAAAAAGAGAAATTATGGACAGTGGTTGTAGCTAGACGGTTTAATGCCTATTTTACATGCTGGCATGTGTTGGACAGCTTTTAGAAATTGACTTCCAAACAAACACAGTGCCGTTTCAATCAACCAAAAGTTGGCTTTAGAGATATGTCTGTTTTATTATTTTACTAGTCTGTTACATGCTTATCTATTATTCCATATATTAAACATTCCATTTTGTCTGAAATTTAATTTCATGTTTTGAACTCGCTCAACAATTAATATAGTTGGCTTTAGAGATATGTCTTTTTTATTATTTTTACTAGTCTGTTGAGATGCTTATCCACTATTCTATGTATTTAACATTCCATTTTGTCTGAAATTTAATTTCCTGTTTTAAACTCCCCCAACAATTTATATAGTTGGCTTTAGAGATATGTCTTTTTTATTATTTTACTAGTCTGTTGAGATGCTTATCCATTATTCCATATATTAAACATTCCATTTTGTCTGAAATTTAATTTCCTGTTTTAAACTCCCCCAACAATTTATATAGTTGGCTTTAGAGATATGTCTGTTTTATTATTTTTACTAGTCTGTTGAGATGCTTATCCATTATTCCATATATTAAACATTCCATTTTGTCTGAAATTTAATTTCATGTTTTAAACTCCCCCAACAATTTATATAGTTGGCTTTAGAGATATGTCTTTTTTATTATTTTTACTAGTCTGTTGAGATGCTTATCCATTATTCCATATATTTAACATTCCATTTTGTAACTCCCTCAACAATTAACAAATACATTTTTTTTCACGTGTAAAAGTTTAAGATAATTAATATTTCTGATATTTTATTTCCGATTTCAGTTGGGAACCGCCTCTGAGTACAGTAGAATCCGAAAACGTTGAATTGCTTGCGTCACCGAACACGGAGGAGAGCGAGACAGCAGGTGCCACTACAAGTGACAGTTCAACGAACAAATGGCCAAAGACCACGATCTCTCCTCCTTCGATCACAGAAAACGTGCGCAGAAGCGTGATTCGTCCGTCCCACATTTCTCTTAATCGTTCCCACAATTACGAGCCAATCTCGAGTAAAGACCGAAATTGCTGCGTAGCCATAAAAAAATTCTTCTTTGGCGATAAATACTCCGACAAGAATCGCGCCATTTTGAATTTTAATCTGTTGAAAGATCTACACTTCTGCATGTTTTTATTTAGTATATCTGTTTTCACCTTGGCCTATCAGTCGGTGCCCGTGTTCATTCCGGCTTTGGCAATACAGAAAGGGGTCAGCGAAATGAACGCAGCTATTCTCATGTCCATCTCGGGGGTGACCGACTTCATCAGCCGTATTTTCATGAGCGTCATTTTAGATTTGAAGCGCATAAAACCATATCGCAGGTTTGTGTCTTTCTATTCTCTTTCTTTTGTCGTACTTTGAATGCTTGCACTTTAAGAGTCTCCAACCTAATAGGTCCCGCACTGTCTACTAAGCTCCAGTCCCTGTCCCATCCCAGTGCTTGTTTTACAAATACTTTCACTGAGTCTACTCCGATGAACTTACTGCACTTGTACCTCCTCAACATAAATATCTTTGATCAACCCGACTAGCAGCAAAATTCCACCCCTTCACTGTTACGGTCCCCAGATGCCGGAAAACTTTCTACTCTAATAGTGCTTCCCTCGGACCGCTTGCCTTTGGAATTACCCCCATGCCCCTTGTTTCCCCGACTGTACCAACATGCAGAAATTTAAATGTAATATGAACAAATACATTGCTACACAACTCCCCACCTAGAATGCTATCTATAAATTTGGCCCCTAATCACATTAGCCCCTTATATCTCAGTAGCAATATACGGCGCTGATGCAGTCCGTGCTGCAAATGCAGGGGTAGATAACTAGGTTTGACTAAGAAAATAAGCATAAAATTAAAAGAGAATTTAGGATGCTGAAATAATCAATCGGACAGTAAAACAATGTTATGTAAAAACTGTAAGATTATTATTATTTTTTTTTTTTAAATACGTGAATTATTTTAGGAAAAAAAAATTATATCACATATTGATCCCTGTACCCAATATTTAAAAATTATCCTAATTAGAGAGGGGGGGGGGGGCTACTTTATATTTATTAATTTAATTTACATATTTTTTTAATTAGTATTTACGATTTAACTAAAATAAAGAAAAAAAACAACAAATTTCTTATTTTTAAATGAAGGTTTTTGTTCTCATGCCAAACGTTCCTTAATTAACAAGTTTATTTAATGTTTGTATTTGGTTAATCAACATTGTTTTATAGTTGTTTATTTTTGTGTATGTTAATGTTAGGACAACTAACGAAAACGAGTTACGCCCCTTGAACCAATTCGGTAGTTAAGAGTTATCGCCCTTGGAAATGGAGTCCTGTCCAGAGAAAAGTAAACACAGATCACGGCTTTCAGACTGTTAAGATGTCAATCGCGTTCAGCGGCAAATTAACTCATTAATTCATTCTGTGTTCAGTTTTAGTAAATCTGTTAGACGTTTATCTTGATAGTTCATCCATTTTATTTACAAGTTATTATTTATTATAACCTAAATTACGAGGTTATAAAAGTTAATTAACAAATTTTATAGTTACAGTTTGTTTTGTGTACATTAGTGAATGTTATTTTTACCTAGCATTGTTTTACTTTTAGTTATTAACTTGTTTCATTTTTCGATTAATTTATTATCACTGCTAATTCTTAATTTGAAATTGCGTACGTTTTCAGCGTCCTAAATTCTCTTTTCATTTTATGCTTATTTTCTTAGTCAAACCTAGTTATCACTCCTGCATTTGCATCACATACTGCATCAGCGCCCAATATACCTTGTTGAGTTGAACAAAAGTTTTTAAAAAATGTCATCATTTAATTTTTAAATTTTTTTTATTTTCTATAAGTGTCTCCACATCTCGATGCGAGGCTCCGTCTGCTGGTCTATCACACACTTCAGTTTCAAATAGTATTTTCATTTATATAATAATACATTAAGCCACTTCATGTCCGTACGTTATCACCTTTCACACACACTTAAAAAAAATGAGATCGTCCGATTAGCAAAGATGGCTATTCGTGATTAATCTGATGCCGCTGAGGTAAAAAAAATTCTGACTTTACTCATTTTAAAATGAATTGTTCCAAAATCAAATAATGTCGTACCGTCGACTAAAACAGCACAATTTTAAATAAATAAATTTCAAGGACAGCAAACGGCCTTATAGTGTTTTCCTTCTTAAACAGCAAGTCGCTAATATGGGATGCGATTTATGTCAATCGTAGAATCAGCAACAAACTCTGGACATGTAGTAGCGTTGACATTAGACCACAAACGATCAAAATACACCAATCTTCTCGGCAGATTTGTATTTCAACGAATCGCTAAGAACAAATGATGAGTTGATTCAAGAAGAAAAGAAAGATCTAAAAAGACTGACAGGTGAATTGACGTGGGTATCAACTCGGTCTCCACTGATGTACAATTTGATGTATGCAGGATGAGCAATACTGGAAAATCTCCGAACGTGAAGTGACTCTTTGAGGTCAAGTTATTTACCTCCAGGAGGTTAGACACATGGTCAAAGTATTTTTCTTTACCTCATCTCTAGGAGGCTAGACATAAGCCAGCACACTAGGATTAGAGCACTCTGACCTACAAAAAATGCTTGAACAACTCCATCGGCATTCCCTGGTAGGGGCGCCTCAGGCGATTAGCAATAAACTAACCCCTTCCCATAGAGAAGGTAAAGCCTGGGAGGAAGGACCTCCTAGAACTGTGCAGAACAATACCTCAGACCGGCTGAAATCAAGGCCCGAAGGCAAAGATGTTACCGGTCTACACAGTGTAGCGAGGTCAACAAATCACTATTAAAGTTAAAATGAAAAACAGGTTCGATAACCTTTCCATAGCTGTGAAAATCTTCAGATCTGAACAGTGTTTGCTATTCAGATGTCACAGATGCTAGCTTAGAGTCTTCAGGTTAGGGTTAGGTTAGTGGCGTTATCATCTTTGTGGCAAGATGAACAGAATGGCTTCTATATGCTAATCATCAAAAAAAAAACTTGACTGGGTAACAAAGAGCCGATTAGCCTCCAAGATTCTTTCGCTTGGTGAAGCAGCTGATGCTGGCATATTAATAGTTGCCATGTTGCAAGACGTATTCAGACTACCAAGGTTGCTTAAAATCTTTTGTAAAATAAATTATGCGTAACTGGTAGAGACTTTGAAGTAATCAAATCTTTTAAGTGACCCGTGTCTAAGAGTTGATGTGGCCAGAGTGAAGGAAATGATAGTAATCAAATCTTTTAAGTGACCAGTGTCTAAGAGTTAACGTGGCCGGAGTGAAGGAAATGTTGGTGAAAAAGGAGATCCAAACTGAAAGAATCAGGGGGCAACATTGACTAACAAAGATAGGGGACTCTTCTGAAATTCTATGTTGCATTAATAACCTGTTATTATTAACAAAACGGGCTGGGCCCCGTGGAAATTCCATGATGCTTTCTCCATCAATTAGTATAATTTGCTTTTGAAAAAGTAAATGTCTGTTAGGATCAATACTATGAAGAAAAAAAATGACTCTTCCTTCTTCCATAAAAAATATTGTTGTTGTCATCTAAATATTCTTTTAATAAACCAAACGAATATGTCTCTTCTTTATTTATTTAAAATTCTGACAGTTTAATTCTTTTTGAAACAATACAGTGAAGCAGCTGATGCTGGCATATTGATGACTGCCAAGGGATATTCAGATTACTAAAGTCGCCTTAAGTCTTTCGTAGAACACACGATGCATCGCTGGTTGAGACTTTAAAATCATTGAATCTCTTGAGTAACCAGTGTCTAAGAGTTAATGTGGCCAGAGTAAAAGTAATGTTGGTAAAGGAAATCCAAACTGAATTGACCAACAATGATGGAAGTGTTTTCTGAAATTGTAAAAGACTTGTCATCTTTTTGTTTTTAATAGAACTGTAGTCTTCACAATAAGACACAAGCCATGTTTAATTTAGAATTTCTGTATATATGGTTGTGTCCATTGTTTTGTATGCTTTGTCAATTTCAAAATAAACATGATGTTCAGCTAAACACGTGTTCTGTCGGTAAAGAAACGTTGTGAAAATAAGTCAAGATGAGAACAGTCATCATCATTATCATCATCATCATCATCATCATCATCATCATCATCATCATCATATTAGGTTTATTAACCTTTGTTATATATGCTGCCATGTGTTTGGATGGCTCTTAGAAATGTACTTCCAAACTAACCTATCTCTGGCCAGATCTTTATTTATCCTTCTTCCTCTCAAATCCCTTTTTATCACCTCCTCTAATGTTTTCCTTGGTCTTCCCCTGCCAACTGACCCTGAAACCTTAACTGGTCTACATCTACTAACTCCATATGATATAATGGATGTGTAATGTGAGTCTTAAAGACAGGCTTAGATTTGATGACTTCAGAGGAAGATTAAATCTGGACAGTAATAGAGATGTGTGCAAAGCAGGAAGCTTCGTTGGTTTGGTCATATTCAAAGAATGGATGAGAGTGCTTGCATTAGTAAATGTAGAACAGTTGAGGTGGCAGGGATTTGCTGATGTTTACCTATTAATTTATTTTTTATTATCACTTATGTTTTAATTCATGTTTTGAGACATGACGTAAATCATAAATCTATGACCTCACACCAAAGCTATAATTATTTTGTTAAGGTAATGTTTTAAGTTCTATTTATAAGAAAGCCAAAATAGATCAGTTGACTGAAGATCTCAAGGTTTCAGTTTCGATTTCCGGTCATGGCATCAGCTTAATTTGTTGGGAATTTGATATTTACTATTAATGCAATATTCTCCATTTCTAAAAGTTTATAAAATCTCTGATATTTCGAAATGAGACAAATTCCGCAATGCATTTATTACGTTTAAAAAAAATTGTGACTGACTGACAGATGGACAAAATCTCTATTTATCTCAGAAGATTTACCTCACGTGTGACAATGTTGCATTACCCGTTCTTTCAGGGTATCCGGTAAGATCCAACAAGAATGACAAAGAACAGAACGTATATGGAAAAACTTTGGTTTTCTTTATTTGCCATCACCGGAGGGTTTACGCCGGCTATGCACACATATATAACAATCTTTTTACATACTTTTGTCTCATGAAAGTCTTTTTCTTGCTGAGGTCACAGATTGGGTTTCCGCTAGAAAATCGTTCGTATATACATCCGATTGGAAAGCAATTTGCTCTCCATTGTCTATCCGAACGTGAACTGAAACAATTGTTCCACAAGCACTTTGGTGAAGTACAAGTCGGGGGATTCCTTCACAGTACCAACTTGCTTATCAGCCACATTTTTAGTTAGCAGACACGAACGTCTAACAGCAAGACGGGCTTGGGTACCATAGCCAATAAAGCTTCATTGGTGCCATAAACATCGGTAAACTCCCATTCTTCAGGTACTTCGGTACTCCGATCACCAAGCGCTTTGGCTCTTCGCGTTTTTGAAACTGCCATCTTTCAAGTCTCTTTGCACTGCGGAACCTTCTCCTTTTTAACAGTTATCAAGTCGCCTTTTTTTTTTCTTTCTTGACGTCCCACCCACAATGGACTCGTCCACGATTCATTTTTGCCACTCTTCATTATCTTACAATATCAGTAGGAAATCAATTGTTATTGATAAAAATAAATTAGTTACTGCTCGCCCAAGCAATGCTGGGTAGCTCTGCTAGTTTAAAATAATTATATTTCTCTTCTTTTATAGGTATTTCTATACGTTGATATGCATATTTAATGCGATAATTTTATTGGTATGCCCTGTTGCAGTCACCTTTAATGAATTTGCTTCCATATCTGCTGTCTATGGGGTCCTCAGTGGAGGATATGTGTCTCAGAAATCCGTCATCATTGTTGACTTATTGGGTGTTGAAAAATTGTCGAGTTCATTTGGGTGGACGACTTGTTTTCAAGGAATTGGGTCTTTGATTGGACCACCAGTTGCAGGTTAGTTTTCACTTTTTTTTTTCCTCCTTCTTTTCACACGCTAATAATCTCATTGTTTTGTTTACTTGTGAATTCATGTTATAAAATACAGCTTATCTTAAACCAAATTAACACACAACTAAAATATAATGACACATGAGAAAATATGTAACACGGTCAAGACCCATTTTATTAGTCTGATTAATCCACTCTTCATGATGTAAGGGACATAATCTGATTTACCTTTGCGTTTCTGGTCAAAGTATGAGTTGTTCCCCTTGACAGAGATAATGAGATAATTTAAAAAAAGAAAAGAAAATGAGTTTATATTTCATTGATTTCTTTTACAAATGAACAAACAGTCTCCATGTTGCGTTTCAACCTCGTTATTAAATGCAGCAACTAAGTTACCACATTTATTACAAAAACATTAAAGTCCACAAAGCATGTTTGATCTTAGTTCCAAATCATTAACCAATGGAAAGGAACCAGAGAGAGAGAGAGAGAGAGAGAGAGGGAGAAATCGAAATCACTAATCGAATATATAAAGTAGAGACGATTTTTCTCCTGTACCTTCTCAGAGAATAGGAAAATAACCACATGCATCACAGGCTACTAAACTCACCACTATACTACACTTATTCACTCGAGCGTGTTTCAGTAAATTTGTTATTCTTTTTTCCCAGCTAACACTAAATATTACATTTGGCACACCATCCACGACTCTCCGACAAACCAACTCCATATAGGTGGTAGCAAAAACTTTTCTCCCTAATAATTCTGTACTGTCACTCTACTCATTGACACCGCGAACTAATACACACAGTTTATTTTTCATAAAATACCCGTTGTTGTTTATTATTTGCCTGGTATTAATTTACTACATAATATAAAGCAATACGCAAAGACTTAATGACCGATGATTTTCCGCGAATATCAGATTACGTTATTTCTAATTCTACCTATGACTTCTACATTTATATTCATTCTGGAATTAAGCGAATGAAATTAACGAACACAGTTCCTGCAACATTTATTCATTCAACATGGCGGCTACAATTTCTTGATCGAATCGACATCCTATTTAATTCAATAAGCGCCAAGATACTCGTAGACCCCGATACATTTACATTTTCAAAATCATACACCTTTAACACGCATATTATAGAAACCTTGCCCAAACCCATTTACTTCGTCAACAAATGACCTCAACCGTGTCATTGTTGAACATTACATTTGGTCGGCAGAAGCTTAATGTTAACATAACACGCATGCCAATAAACAAGCTTAGCTTAATTGGCCTATTTTCACATGTAACTTGAAACCGTGGTGCAGTCGTTAAGAAGGGAGGTTTCATGATCGGCAGTTTTAGCGTTCGATCCCATTCTACATTGCCACATTTTTCTTATTTTTTTAATTTAAAACATTCGCCAACACGGTAGAGAGGGAGGGGGAAGAACAATAGTCCGTTTCTTTTTTTATTTGACGTCATGCAATAAGGAAGTACTTTCTCCCGTGCAACGCCGGGTGACGGGTTCCGCTAGTTAATTATATTTTGTCAGCCCTTTTCATTATACACATGCATGCGCTGCATGCCCCCAAACGGACTGCCTCTTCTCTCTCACATTCTCTTTTTTGAACCATGCAACGGCATATCTATTTCTGTTATATTCCTAGAGTTTAGCAATCCTCACCTCAGGTCATCAAGTTGACCCTGACTGACCTTTCATTTCCTATTATTCTCAATTAACTATTTTATATACTAGTGAATCTACTCGCCTAATATCTAACACTCAGAATCTTTGCGCAACCTCTCACCACCAGACTTTCTTCCTCTCCGGGACCCATAGTTCCCTCTGTTTAAACAACAATTGGATGTTAGATACAGAATCTAAATATATAAACATGATGTATATCATTATTATTATTATGGATTCTTATTATTTTTATATTATTACTAATTGTAATACACATCTCGGGACTGGTTCATCATGATTAAGCAGACTTTGAATCGTTAAGAGATTTATTCCTAGAATTCTTAAAAACAATCAAAACCAAAAGTTAGTGAAAATAGAGATTACACACCTGAAGTTATGGGCTTAGAAGAGTTTTAATTTTGTGCAGTTAAGCTCTTCCTATTAGAACGAGTGAAATTTGTGCAATCTTTCAGAATTGATATAATCTGTTTTCTGTTATTTATAATTTAAATATTATTAAAATCAAAGGTAAAAACGTTTTTGGCTGTTATCGTACTAAAAAAAAAATATCAATATGACTTCTTACCTTTCTACCAAATTTGAAGTGCTTAGCTCTAATAACCTAACAGCAGTTGGTAAATGCATTTTGGTTTGGTTTACCCGTTTTGTTTTACGGCATATCAACCTTTTTGGGGTTATTTAATGCCGAATCCAATCATGTTGGTAAAAGTATTTGTGCTTCAAGTTCTTTATACCTTTAAATATTTATTCATGGTGTTTGGTTTGGTTTGGTTGTTTCGTAGAGGAAAATTGTTGTTTTTGCACAACATTATTGAGTTTTGCAAAGGAAATTAAAACAATGACATCAATTTTCAAATATTGGTCGTTCTTTTTTTTTCTTTTTAGCATTGAATGATAAGTATTAAAATGACAATAAAAGCCCTTTACAATGCAAGACAGATTTCTTTCTTTTTTTTTTTTACTTTTATCTTATATATTTCGGAGACATTCTTCATCTTCAGAGATTTTCTTCTTCTCGATGAACAAAACTAAAAGTTTGTTTATTTTTATATAAAAAAAAAGAGAAAAAAAAAAATCTCTGAAGATGGAGAATGTCTCCGAAATATATAAGATAAAAGTAAAAAAAAAAGAAAGAAATTTGTCTTGCATTGTAAAGGACTTTTATTGTCATTTTAATAATGACATCAATGTTTGGTGCATTTTAAGTCAGGAAGCCGGTATCTTCAGACAGCCTGATCTGGTAGCACCATATGAAATAATTTTTGTCTTTTATATATACAAACTAGTCAAAATATCAGCCATGGGTTTCTCAAACCTTTCTCTTCTGCACACCAGTTCAAATTTAAACTTTAATTTTTTTTTACTCTAACTCACAATAAAAAATAAACAATTACATTATACAGGTTTATAATTTTTTTATTTAAAAAAAAAATATTTTATGGAAATCGCTCCAGTCAAGGCATGAAGCCACTTGATATAAGGAGCTAAAAATAAAATACTACTTCAAGGTAAAAAATTAGCTAATGATAAGAAACAGCAATTCTTCCCCCTTTGTCGGAAACATCGCTCATGAAATGTGAGGACTAAAAGACAAAATAAGGGAAGCGAGAGTTAAGAGGCTGCCGAAAGTAAACTCAAGGTCCACTTTCTACTCCCCTGAACAATATCGGCTAGGAAATACCTGAAACACTATAACAAAAATAATGATTGTCTAGTGTGAGATTCGAACCTTGAAAGATGACATAAAATATTAGAACTTAAGGCGAACACTTTAACGAGACGGCAACTGATCAAAAAAAATTATCCTGTCTTTAAAACCTACTTACACTGTTTTTGAGTTTGGCGTAGGGATACAAATTCTGCATAGATATAAAATAGTTCGATCGTTTCAGTTGCAATGTGCTTTATTTGGGGGGACTTAAAGTAAAAAAAAAAAATATGCAGATTAATGAAGAAAGTAAGAATGGAATTTCTGCAGTGTCCACTAGTACAGATTAATAGTATTATGTAGTAGTAGTAAGGGAGTTTTATTAGTACAGATTAATAGTATTATTTAGTAGTAGTAGTAGTAGTTATGGACTTTTATGGAGTTTTATTAGTACAGATTAATACTATTATGTTGTAGTAGTAATGGAGTTTTATTAGTACAGATTAATACTATTATGTAGTAGTAATGGAGTTTTATTAGTACAGATAAATACTATTATGTAGTAGTAGTAGTAATGGAGTTAGATTAGTACATATTAATACTATTATGTTGTAGTAGTAATGGAGTTTTATTAGTACAGATTAATACTATTATGTAGTAGTAGTAATGGAGTTTTATTAGTACAGATTAATACTATTATGTAGTAGTAGTAGTAATGGAGTTTTATTAGTACATATTAATACTATTATGTAGTAGTAGTAGTAATGGAGTTTTATTAGTACAGATTAATACTATTATGTTGTAGTAGCAGTATTGGAGTTTTATTAGTACAGATTAATACTATTATGTAGTAGTAGTAATGGAGTTTTATTAGTACAGATTAATACCATTATGTTGTAGTATTAGTAATGGAGTTTTGTTAGTACAGATTAATACTATTATGTTGTAGTAGTAATGGAGTTTTATTAGTACATATTAATACTATTATGTTGTAGTATTAGTAATGGAGTTTTATTAGTACAGATTAATACTATTATGTTGTAGTAGTAATGGAGTTTTATTAGTACATATTAATACTATTATGTTGTAGTAGTAGTAATGGAGTTTTATTAGTACAGATTAATACTATTATGTAGAAAGAGTAGTAATGGAGTTTTATTAGTACAGATTAATAGTATTTTTTTTAACATAGTTCACCCCAAACAAGGCAGGCCGCCACTGTAGACGTAAGGGGCTACTGAGAAAAAGAAAATTAGGATCTGCGCAGCGAGATGTCTGTTTACATTAGTTTTAAATTTCTGCATGTCAGTACTGTCGGAGAAACAGGCGGCAGGGAGGGAGTTCTAAAGGCCAGCAGCACGAGGAAAAAAGCTATTTGAGTAGAAGGCTCTCCGGCATCTAGGGACCTCCACAGTGAATGAATGAGATTTAGTTGATTGTCGAGTTAGTCTAGTGAATTTACATCAAGGGGGCACTAGAGTAGCCAACTCATCGGAGCATAATCCATTGAAGTATTTGTAAAACAAACACAAGGATGCTACATTGCAGCGATGGGACAGGGACTGGAGCTTGGTTGACAGTGAGGGACCTATTAGGTTGGCGATTCTTTTTTGGACCTTGTCAAGGAGGGAGAGACTGGTAGATGATGCACCAGCCCAGATGTGACAACAATACTCCATGCATGGGTGGATGGTGGCTTTGTAGAGATACAGGATAATGTCAGGTGTGAGGAGTTTACTAGCACCGTAGAGGGAGCCAACCTTCTTTGCGCCAGCCTTGGCAATGTCTTCAATGTATTTGTTCCAATTCATGTTACCTGTGAAGGTTAGACCGAGGAGTTTGAATGATGAACTCTCAGGTAGGGTGCTATTTGGCATGACAATCGGTGGTTGAAGAGGTTTCTTGTAGTTATTGAAGGAAAGGAGTTTTGTCTTTACAGCATTAAAAGTTACCAACCATTTATGATTCCAATCCACTAAATCCTGGAGGTAATTTTCTAAAGATTCAGCCATTGCCTCAGATATGATTGCGTCGGTTTTGCCAACATAGCGAGAGTAAAACGTAGTGTCGTCAGCAAATAAACCAATCTCAGACTCTATGTCATCAGGGAGATGGTTTATATAGATCAGGAACAACAAAAGTCCAAGGATAGATCCCTGGGGTACACCAGCATTTATGTCATGTTGCTTAGATGAACGGCCATCGAGGACAACCTTAGTAGTAGTAGTTATGGACTTTTATGAGTTTTATTAGTACAGATTAATAGTATTATTTAGTAGTAGTTATAGTTATGGAGTTTTATTAGTACAGATTAATAGTATTATTTAGTAGTAGTAGTAGTTATGGAGTTTTATTAGTACAGATTAATAGTATTATTTAGTAGTAGTAGTAGTTATGGAGTTTTATTAGTACAGATTAATAGTATTATTTAGTAGTAGTAGTAGTTATGGAGCTTTATTAGTACAGATTAATAGTATTATTTAGTAGTAGTAGTAATTATGGAGTTTTATTAGTACAGATTAATAGTATTATTTAGTAGTAGTAGTAGTTATGGAGTTTTATTAGTACAGATTAATAGTATTATTTAGTAGTAGTTATAGTTATGGAGTTTTATTAGTACAGATTAATAGTATTATTTAGTAGTAGTAGTAGTTATGGAGTTTTATTAGTACAGATTAATAGTATTATTTAGTAGTAGTAGTAGTTATGGAGTTTTATTAGTACAGATTAATAGTATTATTTAGTAGTAGTAGTAGTTATGGAGTTTTATTAGTACAGATTAATAGTATTATTTAGTAGTAGTAGTAGTTATGGAGTTTTATTAGTACAGATTAATAGTATTATTTAGTAGTAGTTATGGAGTTTTATTAGTACAGATTAATAGTATTATTTAGTAGTAGTAGTAGTTATGGAGTTTTATTAGTACAGATTAATAGTATTATTTAGTAGTAGTTATAGTTATGGAGTTTTATTAGTACAGATTAATAGTATTATTTACTAGTAGTAGTAGTTATGGACTTTTATGAGTTTTATTAGTACAGATTAATAGTATTATTTAGTAGTAGTAGTAGTTATGGACTTTTATGGAGTTTTATTAGTACAGATTAATAGTATTATTTAGTAGTAGTAGTAGTTATGGACTTTTATGAGTTTTAAAATCTCAATCCTGAATTAATAAAAGATTCTTGAAAAATAAAAATAAAAATGTTAGTGTATTTATTTTAATTCTATTTTTTTTTTCTTTTTAGGAAAACTAAAGGATATATTTGATACGTACGATCCTGCCTTCTATTTCACTGCTGGAATGGTTGCCGTTGGAAGCGTAACTCTTTTAGCTAGTAATTTGATTTATTTCTATCAGCAACGAAAGAGGAAATCTTAAAAACCAATGACAAACCAACAAAAAGCATTTGATCACGGACACTTTTGATAAATTTGAGTTGAACATTTTTTGGGGATCAAATGGACTTGAGGCACCTCCAGAACGAGCAATTTTGCCTTAACACAGATTTAAAAAAAAAAAAAAATTTTTGTTAATACTTTTAGTTAATTATAAACAAAACAATACATGCATTTATAACTTTGCCGTTGTAGATTTTTTATTTAGAATAAAAGGGTTTTATTTATAAAGTTTTACTATTAAAAATAGGGAGGGTATTTACAAAAGGTTTTACTAATAAGCTAAAAAAAATATGTAGTTTTATTTTCAAGCAGATTTTGTCATATGCACATTTTTAATTACGAACTTTGTACAGAGATGGTGTCACACAATTTGAAAAAAGGTATTTTCTGAGTCCCTTCATGGTGCAGATTTGAAATCTTTAAAGAAAATATTCGGCACTTCTGCATTTCAACTGTCATTTGAACTTAATTTGCTTTCCTCTTTTGAAGGCAGGGGCAGACAGCCAACCGGAAGTAACCGAATTAGATGTTTTTATTCAAAATGACAATAATAACAGCGAACAATGTACTGTTATTATATATGAAAATATTTTATTTAATAATTTAAAAATTTATAAAAATAATAAAATGTGTTGTTTTTATTGTATTAATTAAAACTTTCTCAAAATAGTCAACAGTGATTTTTAAAACGAAAATTTATCATTTTAATGAATAGTCAGTGATTTTAGTCAGTGATTTTTTTTATTGTATGAATCAAAATTTTAACAAAATAGTCAACAGTGATCTTTTACAACGAAAATGTATGATTTAAAACGAAAATCCAACAAACAGTCAACATTGGTTGACTCGGTGGAATGAATGGAACTCTTCAATTATTAAGTCCAAGTGACGGTTGAAATACAGAAGTGCCAAATATTCAAAAGAATATTTAAAAAAAATATATTTGTTGAAATATTGGATGCTCGGTTGTAGAAGATCTAACCTGGATTCCTATCTGAATAAATTCCTGTGGCATGAAAGGCACGGAAAAATACCTTTTTCAAATTGTGTGACACCATCTCTGTACAACATACTTTTATTTTTGTTTCGTTTGTTTATGCATTTTGCTTAAATAAAAAGTTTTTGTAAATAAAACTGTATTTTTTTACAAAACATTTTGTGAATAAATCTTTATTTTAATTAAAAATATGCGTATAACAAAAAATGCCTGTAAATAAAACTATTTCTTAGGCTAACAGTAAAACTATGTAAATAAAACCATATATTTCGTAGACTAACAGTAAAACTATGTAAAAAAAATTATGTATTTCATAGGCTAACAGTAAAACTATGTATTTCATAGGCTAACAGTAAAACTAAGAAAGAAAGGGTTTATTTAACCCTTTCTTTCTTTTTTCTTTTTTTTTAACTCTGCAAGGGCAAAGTTATAAATGTGCATATTGTTTTGTTTATGATTAAATCAGAAGTAAAAGTTTTTAAAATGGTGTTATGGCAAAATGTGTCCTTTTGGACGTTGCTCAACTTGGGGTGCCTCAAGTGTATTTGATCCTTTTTTTAAAATCAGTATTAGCTCATTGGCTCGTCGGCTCATCGTTTTAATGAGTTATCTCCTTTTTGCTAATTAGATTTTTAAACGAGGGAATAAAGGTAGATTGTATAGAAAATAGAAATTGTTGTGCAAATTAGAGATGACATAATGTGTGTGTGTATGTATATATATACTAGTTATACATACCCGTCATTGCCCGGGTGTTCGATATAGGCAGAATGCTATATTATTTTAGTAAATACGATTAATAAAAATACATTTTATTAGGATTATCATAACAATTGGCTGGTGAAAGTGAAAGAAATTATTTGGATAATGTTAACGCAATTCTTTCACACACACATCTCTGATATCTTGGATAAACGTTTTATTCCTTTGTGATCGTTGTACAGGTTCATCTTGGGCCACATTCTCCAGTGATTCTGAGTATTCATCGTCATCTGATAAGCCTATAAATTATCTAAAATCCAGCATGTGCCAAAGTACACTGCTCACTGACATATTATTCAATGATTCCACCGCAGTTATCATCCTGCTTCCCGGTTGTCTTCTACATCAAGCATCAGGTGACTTAATCCACATCTCTTTCCCAATCCTGTCAGACACAAGTCTAAGCACTAACACAACTCTTGGGTACCTCCACATGTACATAGTTCTTTTGTTCGGACTTGGATTACATATTATACCGAAACACTGTCTCAACGAGTGATGCCCTTTTCTTTCCAGAAACGGTTTTTATTGTTCAGTGGTTTCGTTTTACGATACCATTTCTACTGGATCTGTAGGCGGCCCTCATATAGCATCCGACATTTAACCTTTCACACAATATTCGAAAAGTTTCTGAGCAAGACTTCTTTCATTAGTCATACATCATCATCCTCATATTCGATTTAACGTCTATTTTACATGCTGGCATGTGTTGGACGGCTTTTAGAAATTGACTTCCAAACTAACGTATCTCTGGTCAGGTCTTTATTTATCCCTTTCTCTCAAGTCCATTTTTATCACTTCCTCCCATGTTTTTTTTTTTGGCTTTCCCCTCTGAACTGGACCTGCTAGCTTAGCTGTTCTATATTTACAGACCCAAGAACCATTCTTTCAACATGGCCATACCGTCAAAGTCTCCTGTTCTGCACACATCTCCCTATACTGTCCAGATTTGTTTCTCTGAAGTCATCAGAACCAAGCCTCACATTTGTATCATTCTCATATCATTTCTCTGCATACAACGCATGTCTTTGCTTCAAAAAGATTTCATTGATCACTTCCACGTAAGATTGCAGTTTCTAGTCGGATCCCTTTCCAAATTGCAATCTGTTCAGAACCACAGTAAACTACGGTCAACCATAATTATCGTTTGTAGTGTGTCACATCTATAACCAGTCTCATCTCTTCAGTGTTCACCTGGATCTCTATAATATTATTCCATGAAAAATGCCAGTATACTAAAATCATATGCCCTTAATAGGGTTAAGATGAAAATTCATATACACTAAATGTACAAAAGCAAGGAAATCCCCAAATTTTAACACTTTTATTGTCATTAAGGGTATGCGAGCACAACAGGGCTATGTATTTTACTGGTAGGAATTTTTCTTCAGCGCACCTCACACACTTCATCCACTCATGCATAGAGATTTATACTGTAGTGATGTGATAATGAAATGGTTTGGTTGATATGTAGTCATACCCTTAATGACAATAAAAGTGTAAAAATTTGGGAATTTCCTTGCTTTTTGTACATTTAGTGAATATGAATTTTCATCTTAACCCTATTAAGGGCATATGATTTCAGTATACTGGCATTTATCATGGAATGTCACTACTTTTGTAAAGGCTATGCCTCAATACAATGGTCATTTTTAAGGTTTTTTGGAATTTTCTGGAAAACTAAGGTATATGGTAAACTGAAATTAAAATGCCATCAACTAGACCCTAGAACCTCTATCTCTGCCAAAAATCAGCTGAATCCATCAAATAGTTGATGAGATACAGGGTGGCACATATGTATGTATGTATGTATGTATGTACGTACGTACGTACGTACGTACACACAGATAACATGATTTCATGATTGAACTTTCTGGATCTCTGGGTTGTCTTGACTAATGATGCTGAAATTCTACACACTTATAGAACCTATCAAATAAAAATTTTGTGCAAAGTTTTAACTAATTTGGTTTATTGGTTTTTGAGTTATAATTGATCAAAGAAATGAGATTTCCAGCATAGGCCATTCGTGTAGTCTATTAAGGGATAGAGCGCTCTCGCGCCTCCCTTGATTATTTGAATTATTTGGACTGCTCTTCTCATCATGGATTTTATGAGGTTTTGGCCGATGTATCCACCAACTTTCTTCAGGTGCGTCTTGTCAAACTTGTAAATCTATAGAATTTCAAACGAAACCTTTTATTTAATCCACGGGGATAGATTGTTCTCATTCTGTCAACCATGAAGAAACGGAACTTCTATGAATAGAGTTTCTTTCCAATAATTTCCCATCTGTGGAACACAATACAATGGGGCTGCTTCCCAGCTGACTACAACTCCAATGTTAACAAATACGTGTCAAACTGCCGTCTTAAGTAATCAAATTCTGTTTATTACGCTCATCGTTTCCAATCCTCTCATTGTATTGTTCATCATCCAACTGAAAATACCATTAACCCTTATCCTCGAGATGCTTTTGGCCTTCATAAACGATGACTCATTAGTATTCAAACGCCGCATACTAGTCCCTCTGCATCTCAATTTTCTCCCGTCAAATGCCGTTATACAGCTCCTTCCATTCCATCTATCCACTAGACTGAAAAAGATATGCGACACTACTAGCAAAATTAAGAACTCTGAGTGTCTATTACCAAGTTATTGGGAAAACAGGATTATCTTTTAACGATACAGTATTTAGATTTACCTGGTGGCGAAAAAAAAAAAAAAAAAAAAAAAAAATTGTTTTTGAATTATAGATAATTTCGAGGTTTTTGGTAGTGAATTCATGATTTTTACAGTGAGCCATTTTGAAAGAGTGGAATTCTTCTGCAGCTGTTCACCAATTCGACAGCATCTTTAGCAGAACGGCCAACCTCTGAAGTTCAAAATTCTAAAGATTCCTGCAAAGAAACTCTGAAGATTTGTCAGTGTTTGTTGAATACATACGCATCTCGAATGTGTTAAATGGTTCTCTTCTATAAGAAACTCATCTTTTAATTACCTTTGCCAAAGAAATGTTCGTCTATGTTTTCGGTGAATGTTCTTTAGTGGTTTGTCACTATGATTGTTTATGTACAGCTAGCGTCCACATCGCTTGACCAATTGTCACCAAACTTGGTCAAAATATCGGTCATGGTTAAACTTAGAACTGATGTAATTTTGGGGTATCAAAGTTAGGTTTATCTGAAAAGGTGAAAGTCACACTTTTGGTGATAACTTCAATTCTGTTCATGATAGAGACTCGCTACTTCGCCTATAGTGCAACCAATGAAGTCGTGCACCTCATATCATCTTGACCTTTGACCTTGAAAAGTTTTGTCATAATTAAAATTTTGATGGAATTTCAACTTCCCATTTTTCAAAATTCGATATATAGGTCTGATGCTCTTTGATAACAGGAACCACCGTGCAAAATCTCAGCCTGATCAAATGAATAAATAATTTTTGTAATTATTAACGTTTCCCATGGCATAACTTCTGGAATACGTCATACAATATAGAGAAGTACGGGCCAGATAAGACTTTGGCCCTTCCTTACATTGTCAGGTGGAGGTATGCAGTCACATGACTGACTTATGTTCTTGTTATAGTTATTGTTTTTATTGACATTTTAAAGCCAAAAAAAAAAGTCCTGATTTTTTTTTTACCACTTCAGTAAAAAAAATCATAAAATAAAGAATTTATTCTTTTTATATTTTTGTCTGAACTTTTTTTTTAATAAAAAAAATGTTTTAGTTTTTTTTTTATCATTTCCAATTTGTTTTTCAGTGGCAAACATTTTCCAAAGAAAAAAGTAAACAAATATATTCTTGAATTTGACATGATGTGTTTCAAAAAAATGTTATGTAATTATGAGTAACAAAACCAAGGAAGCATGAAATTTTGGTGTTAATACTAAAATTTCATGCTTCCTTGGTTTTGTTACATTGAGCTGAAGTGATTCTAGCAAAGGAAAGATTATATTGTCGCTTGCAAAGTTGTTTTGTTTTACGGCATATCAACCCTTTTCGTGTTATTTAATGCCGAATCCAGTCATTTTGGTAAAAGATTTTATGCCTCAATTCTTTATATCTTCAAATATTTATTCATGGTGTTTGGTTCGGTTGTTTTGTAGAGGAAATTGTTTTGTTTTTTTTGTTTTGGGTTTTGCCGAACATGAGTTTTTTAAAGAGAAAGGAAAAAAACATCAAGTCAGGAAGCTGGTATCTTTAGACAGCCTGATCTGGTAACACTAGAGTCGCTTACCAAAGTTGGTAGAATGCTGAAGTAAAGCTTTGGAAGGCACACAAGACAGTGAGAAAAGAATAGATAGATTTGTTGGGATTCTCGGCTGTATCCCGATTATATGTGTTCATAAAAGTAATAGTTTACTAACAAAAAGGGTAGTTTAGATAAGACGTTTATTCAACGAGCGTATGTGGATTGAGCAGAAAACAGTCTGAATTGCGTATACGAAGAAATAAAGTCTGAAGTAGAAAAGTTTCTGAGTGTGTATACGGAGAAATAAAGTTATTTTCCCAGAAAGTGTATGTAGTAGAAAGTCTTTTAGTGTGTATGCGAAGAAATGGAATCTCTTATAGGGAAAACGCGTGTTGACGTGGAGCTTCTGTAGTGAGTGTCATTTCGCGAGGCTGCTTGAATAGAAAAAGAGAGCTATTTTCGTTGTGCCTTTGTTTATATATCGAGAAAATAGCAGATAACTCTAGTCGCTTTCAGCGCCACCTGACGGTGAAAAGCGCCACCTACTGGCCAACCGGTGCAGTTATGTTTTGAAAGGAGATAACTGCTACAGATTAAATAAATACAGGAAATGTCTTGCAAAACTAATTGTACTTTGTGGCTTGATTAAAACCCAACTATGAAATGTGTGTCCATTTAATGTCAGAATAGACGGCTCCCATGAATGTCAGCTTCAAAATAAAGGTCCGTTCGATGTTGACAGGTCAGCAATCATAATCATAAGAGAACGATGTTTCTTGGTGTCTTCTCCTCACAGATAGCTTCCAAAAGAGGACAGACAAAGAAATTTTACACCCAGCCTTCCTAAATTAAGTGGCTGTTGATTGGTCAAGGATAATTGTCTTGACTAATAAAATGGGACTATTTAAGATTCAAGGGAGATAATTCATGGTCGTACAGGACAAAGGATAATTATTTTAGGAGAAAAAGGGAGGGAACTCTTTCTTTTATATTTTGTGTAGTGGAATGACCGGTAAGTTGAGATGATAACCAGTTTTGGCCCAAGAAGTGTAAGACAATGGAGACGGATGAGAAATCAAATGTGGAGAAAGTAAATTTGTATTGTAAGGGTAGTGAGGTTTAGAATTTTTGTTACCTTGGTGATACTATTGGAGTACAAGGAGGAGTTAGTGCTAGTGTGATTGCAAGAGGTAGGAGTATTGATTTACTCCTCTCCAGGAGTTAGGCACAAGGCCAGTTTTTATCTTACTCCCACAAGTAAGATATGACCCAGGGTCGGGAAAGTGGGGTTTAAAAATTGCCTGGGCAGCCCCGTCGGCATTCCCCCGTAGGGGCGCCTCAGGCAGTAAGCAATAAACTTACTCCTCCCCAAAGAGGGGAGGCAAAGCCTGGGAAGGTGGACCTCCCAGAACTGCACAGGACAGACCCATTGACCGGCGTCAATCAAGACACGAAGGCCAAGACAATACCAGTCTATGGAGTGCAGTAACCATCGGAATAGATACTACACTTTGATCTTAGCCAAAAGGTAAGTTCAGGGAACGTCTTCCAAAAATAACCAGTAGAATCTATCAGGTATGTGTATGCAGTGTGATGATATATGGAAGTGAAACTGAGGACATGCGTTGCATGGATGAGAATGATACGATAGATGTATAATGTGAGTCTTAAAGACAGTCTTAGTTCTGGTGACCTCAAAGAAAGATTAAATCTAGATGTAGAACAGTTGAGATAGCAGGCTCAGTTGGTGGGGGAAGACCAAGGAAATATGGGAGGAAGTGATAAAGATGGATTTGAATTTTCAAATGGGAGGTTGTTCCCATTTTATGCCCCTAAAACTGTTTAAGATACTCCAGAGAAACTAAGATTTGAAGAATATTTATTAATTGATGGCTGATTCCTATTGTCCAAATTTCACAAATCTGAAGTATCTTAATTTTCACGAAGGGCTTTCACCCTCTCTTTGCCTCCTCTGTATAAAACTAAATTAAAGTAAATATAGCCTATATTACTCATCTTCACGCCTAGCAGCTGAGTTCCAAAATTTATATAGTTGGTTAATTAGTTCAGGAGTGAATCCTATACATATAAACATATACACATACCTAACTTTCTGAATAGAGATGGCTAGCAAATATAGGCACCAGGAGCATGCAAATGTTTCCGAGGATCACATTATTCTGAATATTCAGAACGAAAACATTTCAGAACTATAAAATCGTGTTGGTCGCAGACACGCATGTAGCAGCATGGACCATAGCTCCCCTAAGATGTTGACTTTTGTTGCGTCATAAAAAAGGAGCTAAGATTCACTCTGATAATGAAATCGTTTGTAAATGTTGGAAAATGGATAAAAACAGATAAAAGCATGGATGTTAAATAAAAGTGATAAGACATAGTTGCCTAACATTATATATATATAAATATATATAATATATATATATATATATATATATATATTTAGATTTTTCACTTATAAAATAGATCATTCAGTGAAGACCGGGGTTTTTCCAATAAAAACAAGCTCGATGATACTCGATTACAGAGTACAGAGCATTTATATGTGATTTTATGAAGGCTTACCAAAGCATTCCCTTCAGGACACCAATGATCACCATTAAAGATATTTTTTCTTACAAATACTATTTATTCAAATTAAATGTTTTTTCCTACACGTGTTTCACTACCAAGCAGTTACTTGCTTGGCAGATCATCAGGGAAATTAAATGTCTGGAATACTGGTTTCAACTGCCGACAAAACACAATACAAAATTACAATTGGTTAAAAGTTATTTTATGTGAGTAAATTTATATTCGATAAGTAGAGTTTGCATTGTAGAAATTTGGGGGGGGGGGGGGGAGAAAAGTTACGAGGATTAGAGATGAATGTGTGTATACATTTGTTTCATGTCAGTGTGTGATAGTGTGAGAGAATTAGGCATCGTGTGCGTACACGTCTGACAATGTGTGCGTGATGTGAGAATTGTGATTAGCTCTCCCTGGCCCTTTTGGGGGCAAGGGAAGCTGAGCGTAATATTGTGTTAGCACTGTCCTGATTTTAGGGTCAACTGGTTGACTACTGAAAATCTGGTCTTGAATGCTTAGTCATCGGCTCGAAACAAATGATTTTTTTTCTTTGGGTACCACAAGTGATTTTGAGACGCAAAAGGTGATTTTGATGTGCGGCGAATGTAGTAGTTGAAACCTCTGTCACGTTACCACTATTTTGGCTTTTTTGTAAATATTTCTGTTGGGAGCCAGTTTTGTATGAAAAATGTAATTTCTTTTTCCTCCCCCCCTCCCCCGATATAATTTTGGGTGTGTCTTGTGTGTTTTCGCACACGCGATTGGTCAATTAATATGTATAGGATTGACATGTAATCAATCCTATAAGCATACACCAAATCTCCATCATCCGAGATTGGATTCAAAATAAAGAAACAATAAGTACAATAGGATCACACATAAAGATATGTGTGTGAAATTCAATACTACACAGCAGAAGTTATAGGCTTAAACAAATGGAGGGAGAGTAATATTTTTTTTAATTTCTTTTCTTATGGTTATCGCTCCAGACAAGGCATGAAGCCACTTGATGTAAGGAGCTAAAAAGAATAAAAGATGATTATCGCAAAGACAGGAGATACGTATTGGCCTTAGTATTGAAAACACCAAGGCTATAGGTAGGAGGAAAACAGTCAGCAGGAAAAGAGTTGCACAAACTTACAGTTCTTAGAAAGAAGCTACTGAAATAGGAAGCTGTGTTATAATGAGGTAGTAAAACAGCGAATTGGTGGAGACCACTAGACCAACGAGTCTGTAGCAGTTACCTCCTCCTTTCAAAACATAACTACACCGGTTTGCCGGTAGGTGTCGCTTTTTCACCGACAGGTGGCACTGTAAAGCGACACCAGAGTTATCTGCCCTTCGGACTATAAAACCCGGTGCATAACGGAAATTCTCTCTCTTCCTCACCGACCTGCCTCGGCAGACAGACGCTGACACTAGCGTTCCGTTTCACTCTTCTCTGGTCGACAGAACGACGCTAATACACTAGCGTTTCGTCTCACGCTTTTCTTCTCAATGGGCATAACAACTACCAACACACGTGGGCAAACAACGGTAAGAGTTCTCAACTCGTTTTCTTTGTGTTACGGATTTCAAAGACTTTTCCTCTCGCCGGATTCATTCATTTCTTCTTATACCTTTTTCAAGAACTGTTTTTCCATCGACACACATGCATACATCACACACTTCATCATTCCACGTACACACACGTTCAATAAACGTTATTTGAACTACTTCATTTTTGTTTGTTAATTATTACTCTGTCTTTGCATGCAACAATTGCTTGATTTACTGAACACGTTTATAATCGGGGGAACTCGACCCTCGATCTGAACATTGGTGACCCAAACGTGAAAAGTCAAACAATCCTCCTACCTATAGCCTTGATCCTATCTTTGCGATAATCGTCTTTTGTTCTTGTTAGCTCCTTACATCAAGTGACTTCATGCCGTCTCTGGAGCGATTTCTATTTTTTTTTAAATCTCGGTAAGAAATTTTAAAATCTTGTCGAAACATTTCCTCGACATAAAATATGAAATAAAAATTGTGAGAATTCAGAAATGATTATTATGGTTCACGATATTAAAATATTGGAACCCTTATAGATGACGTTCTTGGCCTTTTGGCTAAGATCAAAGTGTAGTATCTGTTCCGATGGATACTGCACCCCATAGACTGGTATTGTCTTGGCCTTCGGGGCTTGATTTACGCCGGTCTATGGGTCTGTCCTGTGCAGTTCTAGGAGGTCCACCCACCCAGGCTTCGCCTCCTCTCTTTGGGGAGGAGTAAGTTTATTGCTTACTGCCTGAGGCGCCCCTAACGGGGATTGCCGACGGGGCTGCCCAGGCAATTTTTAAACCCCACTTTCCGGACCCGACCTTGGGTCACATCTTACTTGTGGGAGTAAGATAACAACTGGCCTTGTGCCTAACTCCTGGAGAGGAGTAAATCAATACTCTCATAGATGACGCACCATGTTTCTGTGACTTCACGTCGTCAATGTTCGGGCAGGTCTCGGAAGCGCCCAGAAGTTGACGAAACTATTGACCAATCAGGTCGCAGCAGGCATTAGACAATCAGGCTACAACAAGCAGCCGATAATTTTTGGAAGAAATTAATCGCGTTCAATAACAAAAATGAATTTCTGTCAGCTCATTGAATCCCCCGAAGGACTAATTAATTTAAACCATTTTCTATAAAATAAATCATTTGCTTTAAAACAATTCGTTCGTCAAATTTGCTTAGAAACGGTTGTTTCGGTGTTTATGTTAACAAGAAATAAACAAATTGACAAAAAATGTATCAAACAAAATCATCTTATACATGAATGCTTCCGTAATCTGCCCGAACATTGACGACACAAAGTCACAAAAACATGGTGCATCATCTATAAAAGTGCCAAAATATTAAATTATAGTAAAAGTTTTTTTATAATATATATATATATATATATATATATATATATATATATATATATATATGAAGAAGAATGGAAAGGAATTAGAGAAGCAAAAGCCAAATCAAAATTCAATTCAATTGCTCAGAGCAAGGTATATTCCGCAAAAAGGCAATTTATTCAAGTTAAATTTTCCAAATTTAACTTGAATAAATTGCCTTTTTTTTTTCCAAATTTAACTTGAATAAATTGCCTTTTTGCGGAATATACCTTGCTCTGAGCAATTGAATTGAATTTTGATTTAGCTTTTGCTTCTCTAATTCCTTTCCATTCTTCTTCATATTTACCTGCTCTATCCTGGATATTGAGCTGTATACTCTTCACAATAGGTTTTACCTTTCCTAAAAGTTCACTTTTAGTACACCACTTTATATATATATATATATATATATGATTTTTCAAGCAACGGTCAAACCACAACGACTTATATCAAAATAAGTCAAGAACGCACAATATTATACATTTAAAAACATTTCATATCAAATTATAGTAAAAGTTTTTTTATAATATATATATATATATATGATTTTTCAAGCAACGGTCAAACCACAACGACTTATATCAAAATAAGTCAAGAACGCACAATATTATACATTTAAAAACATTTCATTAACAATGTTTCCTTTGACAATAAATAAATAAATAAACATCTAATTAACAACAGTTGTTTAGCTATGGTTTGTTGGTTTAGCGTTTGATGGTTTTCGCCTCGTCAATTCCTGGACGCTTCCGTAATCTGCCCGAACATTGACGACACAAAGTCACAAATGGTGCAGCATCTAAAGAGTACCAAAATATTAAATTATAAGAAAAAAGTTTTTTTTAATAATTTTTGGAATTGCCAGAAATTGTATAATCTGCTCCAACCTCATAAAAAGTGATGGTAGCCTCGGTTGGTACACAAATGTTGTGAAAGGTCAAGGAGGTTAGAAAGATTGAGGAGGGAGAGCACCATCGAGAACTCTGTGAAGGGCACGGAGAGTACTGAAACTCTCCGAAAGTTTATTGCCATTCAAATTCCAGGGAAAACCAATGGACGTTATCAAGCGTGAAATCAATGGTAAATGACTGTTGCAATAAGCAATTGCAGTGATCCCTCTAATAATAATATCAATTCATAAATTATTTTTAAAACTATTAATTCCTATTTTGTTTAAAAGTAATATAATATTTAATTAATTTTCTGACTGAAAAACCTAAAAACTGAAACACTATACGTACTAGATATTGAAGGCGAATGTGCAGATCATGGAGAAAACCTTCAAGTATGAAATGTGACGTGCCTCGTCAGATAGCTGAAGTGCTGACGCAGCAAATTCCAGATCAGTAGTTTTCTACTGTTCAGTCAAATGTAACAGACACTTTCACTGCAAAGCGTAATTGTTTCAGACGTAAAAGAAAATCGTTCGGTTTTTACAAGCTGGCTTATTTTGTCCTCAAATGTTTTTATATTCATAATAATAGGCACAGCATTGTTTTTGTCATTAGCTATCAGGCCGCATGCATTTTATCATTATGAAGCATTTTCTATCAAAAGGTTATTGAAAGAAGCAGAGAGTGCTAGAAATCTGGAGAGACCTGCTGTTGCTCAAATTCCAGAGAATACCACTTGTAAATGATAGTGAGCAATCACTGATCATCACTCTAGTGACTAAATAAAACTAATAATAAAAACAAAATAAATAGTAATGATTCGGAGGAAAATAAGAATGAAAAAAAAATGTAACTGTAAAATGAAGGTGAATAGCCCCCTATAAAATGATTGCTTGAAAAAAAAAAAAGAAGAAATAAACAAATGAGTAACTCATATTAATTATTTATTTTTAGGTTGCGTCTGGTCTTCTTTTTTTCCCACCAGTAGAAAATGGCGCTAAATAAAAGAAATAGTAATCCGACGAACATCATCCCGCCAGAAAAGAAGAAAATCATACTGTAATCTTTGGTAGAATCTCTTATTTTACCTGAAAAATAGAAAATAAAATGTTTTATTTATCATTTCAATAATAATAATAATAATAATAGCAAAATCCCATCCATTCACTGTAGAGGTCCCCAGATGCCGGGGAGCTTTCTACTCCAATAGCTTCTTTCCTTGTGCTGATGGATTCTGGAACTCCCTCCCTGCCCCTTGTTTCCCCGACGGTACTGACATGCAGAAATTTAAAACTAATGTAAACAGACATCTCGCTGCGCAGCTCCCAATTTAGGTTGACCCCCCAAACCTTCTCCCTTTTTTACTCAGTAGCCCGTTACGTCTACAGTGGCGGCCTGCGTTGTTTAGGGTGAACTATGTTGAAAAAAAAAATAGTAGCATTAGTAATAATATTGGTAATAAATAGCGGGACCCATGGAAATTCTACTGTTCGTGGATACTGCTGCCGTGCATTCTGGCATGAACAATGACCCCCGCGATATTATGGTACCATCTATGTTTGAAGTGAAACATACTTCTCTACGTCCTAAGTATTCATGTTGATGTAATTGACTCCAAAACTTCTGTAGGAGTTTGTGATATATTTCAATTCTATTGATGTAAACCCCATAATATTATTGTACTATCTTTTGACAATAAAAGTAAATAAGCCACAAACTCCTGCTGTGGCCTTTTGGGGAGCTGTGCTCACCGTTATATTCGTAACCCTTGTGCCAGACTTGAGTTGCAAATAAAATAAATTCGCTGCACAAAAATGTCAGCTCACTGATCGGGGGTATTCGGTGTAATCCGATGTCAGCTAAAATATCAACAATGTTGGAGACACCAGCCAGGTTCAAGAGGTCAGAAAACCTGTCACTGAGATTTGTTGAAACACTGATGACGGCTGTATTCCCTTTGGATCAGACCACATGGAGAGCAATCGAGAGATGTTACCTGGTGTGGCCATCCCGGGAGTCTGGAACACTAGCTGCACACTAAATGCCAAAACCAGATGAAGAAGAAAGACTATTTTGGAGATAGATGCATAAATATATATAATAAAGGATTTGCTTTTTTTCTTTCTATTGAAGCAGTTGCAAAGGTTTGCACATGAATTAGAGAAAGAGAAGCAGTCAAAGAGAGGTGTGTGTCCAAAAAGTAACATTACTAAAAGAAAGAGATAGAGATAAGTTTTAAAATAAAAGTTGTTAGATGCACATTTTTATTTTCAACAATTCTATTGTCTTTTTCCACGAACCCGGGCAACGTCGGCTAGCCCTGCTAGTAATACATAGCTCTTCTTTTGAAAAAAGAAACAAATACATTTTTAAAAGAATGCGATAGTCATAAAAAAAGTGCTAATTAATAAAAGAGTTCATACCTGCTAATGGTGGTCCAAGAAGAATCCCGATACCCTGGAAACACAAAGTCCATCCAAAGGAACTGGCAAGTTTATCAACTCCAAGAAGGTCAACAATTATGATGGATATTTGGGCAATGGTGCCTCCAGATAACGATCCGTAGGTAACACAGATGATGGCGAATTCCCAAAATTTTGTAGCATATGAACAAGAAAATGTCATGATAACTTGTACTCCAATGATAGCAGTGAAAATGAACCTGAAATAAAAAAAAATAAACAAGTATATTAAATATAAGTATCTCTCTCTCCATATATATATATATATATATATGGAAATTGACAACATCTTTGAAGCACGCATTAGAATGTATTAAAGTGAAATATTTTGAAAATCAACAATCGTGCAATTTGAATGAAAAATTCATTTATTTAATTTTTATTTTTTTTGCAAGCTTTCGTTGTAAAACAACTTTGTCAGGTGAGACTGTTTTATAGTTTTTTTTTTTTTACGCCTCTTTCTGCTCATATCGTGATTCGACCCCTCAGGGTTAATACCATCAAAATGAGGAGGAAGAAAAGAAGAAGAAAGAACTATAAGACAGTCTCGCCTGACAAAGTTGTTCTACAACGAAAGCTTGCAAAAAAAAAAAAAAATTAAATAAATTAATTTTTCATTTAAATTACACGATTGTTGATTTTCAAAATATTTCACTTTAATACATTCTCATGCGTGCTTCAAAGATGTCAATTTCCTTACTTAAAAAAAGCGCCAATCTGCGCATAATATCACCAGGACTACACTTATTCTAACGTCTTTAAGAACTTGACGCCTCTTTCTGCTCATATCGTGATTCGACCCCTCAGGGTTAATACCATCAAAATGAGGAGGAAGAAAAGAAGAAAAAAAAACTATAAGACAGTCTCGCCTGACAAAGTTGTTCTACAACGAAAGCTTGCAAAAAAAAAAAAAATTAAATAAATTAGTTTTTCATTTAAATTGCACGATTGTTGATTTTCAAAATATTTTACTTTAATATATATATATATATATATATATAGAAAGAAAAAATTCACATACACATTGCAACTGTCAGCATTTATAATTTATTTCGACTTCCTAGTTTCTTCAGAATGCTAACGGGACAGCTACATATTGGAAATGATGGAAAAAAGAAATATTCCCCAGCCAAAAAAGAAATATCATAGGCAAAGAGAAGGGGGGATAAAAAAAAAGGCGGACAAGCAACACACTTAAGTTAAAATCATCAAGAAAAGAAGGGGAGGGAAATATAAAGAGGTCAGCTAATATGTATCTCCAGTTGGAATGAAAAATAAAATTAAAAATTATTATTAAGATACGTCGTATTTGTCATGAGTATGTTGACACAAAGCCACCACCCCCCCCCTCCAGCCGCAAGACCACCGAAACTAGACAACCAGACTAGATGTTGCAGGAAGAAAAGAAGGGAAACAAACCAGCCAGAAAAGAATCAAGCTAAGCTGAGTCTGGGGAGAACAATACAAACAACAAGACAAATAAAGAAATAAAATATAAAATTTGCCTATGATATTTATTTTTTGGCTGGGGAATATTTCTTTTTTCCGTCATTTCCAATATGTAGCTGTCCCGTTAGCATTCTGAAAAGACTAGGAAGTCGAAAAAAATTATAAATGCTGACAGTTGCAATGTGTAGGTGATTTTTTCTTTCTATATTCTATTCTTGCTCTGTTTTCTACATTGACCTCTTTTACTCAGATTCCTTACCAAAATTATTCACTTTATATATATATATATTTAGGCAAACATTATTAAATAACACAGAGTGGTTTTGTTTGATGCGACTTTTTTTTTTTTTTTCAATTTTCCGAATTGTCCATCTAATGTTTCGGTCAAATTGATATAAATATGATCCATGGCTTTAAACAGTCAAACTTTAAATCTCTCGTATGTGTAGAACGCCATCACGCTCTCATGTACATTTCAACTTTACAGACACGTTTTCAAATATAAACTACTTGCCGTTATAATTCAAAAATGAGCACAACAGTAAAGACACTAAAACTAATACCGCCTGAAGATGATTTGACGATTCAAATCGAAAGTACTCGCAAAAAAGAAAAAAGAATGGAACAAGAAAGCCATGGATCATATTTATATCAATTTGACCGAAACATTAGATGGACAATACGGAAAATTGAAAAAATAAAAAAAAGTCGCATCAAACAAAACCACTCCATGTTATTTAATAATGTTTGCCTAAATAAAAATATGCTGCGTAAATAACACACACAATATATATATATATATATATATATATATATATGAAGCAATCCAACAAAAGATATAAGCGTCAACTAATATCTTATAATTAGTGAAACATCCGGATAAAAAACTGAAGCTCAATATACTGGATAGAGCATTAATATTATAATATAAAATGAAGTAATAAAATAAGGTGTCAATCAAATTTTATTAGAATTCAAAGTTCATGCAAATCATCCTTAAGTCCTTAGCTCATGAGTTTTCAAAGATAATTCTTCTCTTCAGAGGACCATTACCGCAGTTATACTACTACAGGCAATAAAATTACGCTTTGAAAATATATAAAATTATATACACAAATATATAAAAAAATACATAACATCAAACATATCAATCCAAAAACATACTTTTGTTGAATCCATACAGTCCATCCAGGTCATACAAGTTCAGAAGCATAATCAGGAAGGACATTACTCCAAGATACAAACAGCAGTCCAAATACGTGAAATTGAAGGGGCCGGCAAAGTTATCCAGTCGCGAAATGTGTCCATATTCAATGTTAATGATAAATAAATCAATCAAAATAATACAAAAAGTCCAATCAAAGTTCCGAAATCCCGACACGTGCAACCCAAGTCAAATCCAAATTCGTTGTCTAATTAAACAACGAATTTAGATTTGACTTGGGTTGCACGTGTCGGGATTTCGGAACTTTGATTGGACTTTTTGTATTATTTTGATTGATTTATTTATCATTAACATTGAAATATGGACACATTTCGCGACTGGATAACTTTGCCGGCCCCTTCAATTTCACGTATTTGGACTGCTGTTTGTATCTTGGAGTAATGTCCTTCCTGATTATGCTTCTCAACTTGTATGACCTGGATGGACTGTATGGATTCAACAAAAGTATGTTTTTGGATTGATATGTTTGATGTTATGTATTTTTTTATATATTTGTGTATATAATTTTATATATTTTCAAAGCGTAATTTTATTGCCTGTAGTAGTATAACTGCGGTAATGGTCCTCTGAAGAGAAGAATTATCTTTGAAAACTCATGAGCTAAGGACTTAAGGATGATTTGCATGAACTTTGAATTCTAATAAAATTTGATTGACACCTTATTTTATTACTTCATTTTATATTATAATATATATATATATATATATATATATATATATATATATATATATAGTGTTAAAGTGATAAGGATAATATAAAGTAAATTTATATAGATCAGATTGATTAACAAAGGAATCTAATTTCAATTACAAAAGACAAGCTCAATATTTAGCATTATAGAGCTTACAAATATATTTATTTCAAGATTTATTATTATATCATCATATAATAATTTATACCTAAAGCAAGACATCGGATTTACAATTGTTTCAAAATATCTGCATAGTTAACAAAAAATCCAGGTAGTTTAGCATAAAAAACAAATACTTCTCATTAAAATTCCCAAGGCAAGAGTTTAAACAGATGGGAAAAAAAATGAATCTTAATTTTTGTTTATATATATATATATATATATATATATATATATATATATATATATATACTTGCATGTATATATGCATATACTTGCAACTAAATGCTAATGTGTTTTTGCAATCTCCTGTGTTTTTATTTCGTAGGTTCCACTCATGAATGTTTCGAATAGTAAAATACATTATGGTTCTTATACGTCCGTGTGTTTATAGGTATATCGGTTTGTGTGCTGCATACGTTTATGTATGTGCATATAAATTTGTTGGTACTGGTTGTATATATAAAGACATATATTCTTTGGTGTATGTATTGTATGAGAACTTATTTAAACTTATATTCCACCTGTGTTTAGTATGAACACTTATTTAAACTCATATGTTTTCTATGTTTAGTATGGGAACTTATTTAAACTCATATTCCTCCTGTGTTTAGTATGAGAACTTATTTAAACTCATATGCCTTTTGTGTTTAGTATGAGAACTTATTTAAACTCATATGCCTTTTGTGTTTAGTATGAAAACTTATTTAAACTCATATGCCTTTTGTGTTTAAAATGGAAACTTATTAAAACTCATATGCTTTTTGTGTTTAGTATGAGAACTTATTTAAACTCATATGCCTTTTGTGTTTAGTATGAGAACTTATTTAAACTCATATGCCTTTTGTGTTTAGTATGAGAACTTATTTAAACTCATATGCCTTTTGTGTTTAGTATGAAAACTTATTTAAACTCATATGCCTTTTGTGTTTAAAATGGAAACTTATTTAAACTCATATGCTTTTTGTGTTTAGTATGAGAACTTATTTAAACTCATATGCCTTTTGTGTTTAGTATGAGAACTTATTTAAACTCATATGCCTTTTGTGTTTAGTATGAGAACTTATTTAAACTCGTACTGTTATTTGCATAGTTGTACTTTTATATGAGTGTGTATGTGTCGATACCGGCATACGGTTGTTGCGGGTTGTGCTACTATTTTCATTAATAAAATATGATGCATTCAATCAATCTGTGTGCTTAATGGTGAAAATGCTTTTTCTAAGTTTTGCATGACAGACCGACTGGCGGACAAATCCTGTTATAGATTTAACGACACATCTAAAACCAGAAATAAGAATAATCATGTATAGTGACCCCTAACCTGCGATAGGGTTTGATACATTTCATATCCAGAAATATTCCCATGAGGATCCGGCTGATCAGGTCGGATATTCCAATGATGGATATCAAGAGTGCGGCCTCCATTTTCTGGACACCTCTCTCAAGTGACAGCGCTGGCAGGAAGACTGGAATGGACCAATGCGACGAGGTGAACATGCAAATGTTTAAACAAAAACAGAGAAAATGAAAATTCCGAAGAAGTTGGAAATCCAATCCGCTCTTCATTATCGAAAGTAATCGTGAAAATGCTGAGGAACATTTCTGCCGGCAAGATTTGCGAGTCATTTCCGGCTCATTCAAGTTGCTCGGTGGCATCAGACCACTGTTGGGAGTTGATGAGGCATCAACATTATTTTTGGTTAAGGATTCCATTTCCTCTTTTCTGTATACAGTTTTTCTGAAAAAAAAGAAAAGAAAAAGAAAAGATTAAACCAATTAAACCCTAGCTCAATAGATGACTCAACGGGTCACATTTTTCTCGTATGTAGATAGATGTTCGGTTTTGTTATATTTTCACTTTCTTCTTTTGTGTCGTCATCGAAGCCAGGTTCTTGCTTGTCCGTGGATGCAAAACCACTCGGACACCATTGTTCCTATTTACTTGCCTTTCCCACAAGGGCAGAATTAGACACAAGGTCGGTTTTTAATGTGGGGATAATCCAGCTCCTTAAAAAGAGACACTCTGGATTGGAACAAAAATAAAACCTGACTCAGTCTAGAAGGATTTTTCCTTCACTGACCGAGAACAAAAAAGATGAAGTGTAGTTTCAGAACAGATATTACACTTTGCTCCAAGCCGATTTTGATTCATAAAAAAAGGTCTATTTAAAAAGAGAGAGAGAGTCACAGAAAGCATTAAAGTGACGGGTTACTTGTATGCGTGCAAGAGAGAGAGAAAGACAGACAGATAGATAGATGGATAGCTCGTCTCGCTACATCTAGTTACATTGTGTCCCCCCCCCCCTCCAATAGGGACAGTACTCTGGACACATCTTTTCTTTTTGAAAGCTCGCCAACTAAGAGACAGAAAATCTTTGCTGAAAATCACGTGGATCACAACTTCTGTCGGGGGTCACCTCTTACCCTTAGGTGTCACCCAAACTTTTCTATTCAAACACGCCCGTCATTATTTTACCAGAAAGTTCTTTCTGTTTTGAGATATTTTGTGGCCATGTTAGGTCTAAGAGTTACATGTTACTATCACTATGTTATGACAATATGATACTGAAACACCAACGAAAGCAGGTATTTACCTCTCTGGGAGGTCAGACAGGAGGTCAGGTAAGGTTTTTAAAAGGAAAAGTGAACTTTGGTCTACAAAAAATGCCTTAGCAGCTCCCTCGGCAATTCCCCGGAAGGGACACCTCAGATGATTAGTAATAAACTAACCCCTTTTAAAAGAGAAAGCCTGGGAGTGTGGACCTCCTAGACCTGCACAGAACCATATTCAAAAAATGACCAAGACTGTCAGACTGGTATGACACCTAAATGAAAGTGAACAAGATGACATTGCTAAAAGATTTTGTTCATTCCATTCATCATTTTCAATCCTCTCATAATATTATTCATCATTCAACTGACAATCCATCTATCTCATTAACCTTTATCCTTGAGTGCTTTTTGGCCTTGATAAGTGGTGGTTCATTAGTAAAAAAAAAAGTTGATTAAATATCAGAAACATTTTTTGGTACTGTTATAGCTGATGCGCCAGATTTCCGTAACTTTGTGTCGGCAGCGATCAGGCAGGTCTAGGAAGCGCCCGAGAGCTGTTGAAGTATTAACCAATCAGGTTGTAGCATTCATTCGCCAGGCAGGCTATAGCAAGCAGATGACAATATTTGGAAAAAAAAAAAAACAATAATCGCGTTCTATTGAAATAACAATGAATTATTATCAGCTGTGTCAGGTCATCGAATCTCCGGAAGGACAAATTCAAAAGCATAACATTTTCATTTCTTTCTTTGTTTTATGTTAAAAAAAAAACATTGACAAAATTTTACCGCCTCCCGCTCCCCCCCCCAAAAAACATTATTTTCACAAACAAATCAAAACATTTACATCTACACATTTGATTGACAATGGTTTATTTGGCCCACCAAAAAATAAAAATATATTTATTTACAGTTCTTCAGCTACGGTTTGTTCGTTTTTTTTCTTCCTATCTATGTATTTTTTTCCTATCTATGTAATTTTTCTTTGAAAGTCTTCCATTAAGCACTTCTCGTTTTCATCTCGTCTCGTCTGCTCTCGGGCACTTCCGCTAGCTGCCCGATCGTTGCCGACACGAAGTCACGGAAATCTCGCGCGTCAGCTATAACAGTATCCATTTTTTTTAAATATTTGCACACTTATGAGTTATTTTTTTGACGGACAAGGTTGTGGTGAATAATCAGTTCCATCTACGGAAAGATATAGACAAAGGGAGAATACGAGTGACGAAGAAAGGAAAAGCATAAAGTTAACATGCGACGAGCAAAGAGATGCTGTTGATAAAAAATGTTATGAAAGAAAGAAAGAAAGAAAGAAAGAAAAAGGAACAAAAGAAGAAAGAAGAATATTAAGTGATGTAAATAGTGTTGGAACATTAAAAGTCTTTAAATAGTCTCAAAGGGAATAAAATGTCCCTTGTTCTCCATTTCTTATAATGATATAGATAGGTTAGTGAAACGTACACATTCATACTGTTGGGGAAGGTATGAACCCACAATTCCCCTCTTCCCTAGTAATGGGTAAAATAGTAACTGTGTTCAATTAATCTTATACAATGAATCATGTTGTATCCTTGAAAAGCATTACAATATATAAGGTTGTTACTCAAATGGAAGGAGCAACCGACACGATAGTAGAATGAAGAAAGAAAGGTTTACTTCAATAGAGAGTACAGTAAATGGATAGACAGAGATTAGTAAGACATACTAAAAAGGAAGATAGCAGTGAATGCAGTGTTCACTATATGTAGTTCTCTGTATTAGTAAGTCCACATAGAAAAGATGGGATGTAGGATATTCTGTACTCTCTGTAAATACATGCTCTTGTTAAATCTACCTCCTTGTTGACTTCTTTTTTCTCAGCCTTTTAAGGCTACAACAGATAGACAGACATTAGTAAGACAGTACTACTAATCCCCGAAGCAAGACCGTTGATAGATGCAAACGGAACAATAAAATCAATGAAAATAATTGCTATGTCTTAGATTGGAATGAATCTGAGCCAAACTCTATTTTAGACATAACTTGATTAAATTCCTCTTGTACTTGTTCTGTAGAAGTCAGTTTAATTTATTCTTGTATGAGCAGACATGTTTTTTCGGTACTTTTTAGGAATAGGTATCCAATAAAATTTCAGTACTTACGTCATCAATTCCGAGTTTCACCGAACACTTCGGAGACTGGCGAACGTTAACGAAGTTCACCGAACAATCTGCATAATACAAACCGAACTCTTTTTTTTTTTTTTTTTAATTTTTACACTAACCCTAAACTAACCCTAACCTAACCCTAACCCTAATTTTAGTTTTAGTTTGCAAAGTCGGCTTAGTTCGGTTCGTATTGTGTAGAAGCATCATAACTTGATATGTCTTTCTCCATTCATAGTTGGAACTACTTAGGTTACAACTACAATTTTCTTAGATATCTTTTCCTAAAATGCACCTTTATAAGTAAGCCCACATAGGAAAATAGAGGTTGTAGAATATTCTATTACAACAAAGTCGAAGAGATGCTGTTGATAAAAAACTGTCATGAAAGAAAGAAAGAAAGAAAGAAAAAGGAACAAAAAAGAAATAGAAAAATATTAAGTTATATAGAAAGTGTTAGAACATAGAAATGGTGTTAGAAAATTCGTGTCACAGGATAAATTGTATTTATGTTAAACAGTTTAAAATGTTGTTACTCGTTTCATATATAATGTTATTTATTGTATGTTGCTAGGTTTCAATAAAGATAGCTTCGAGTAATTCTGTCATTCTGGAATTTAAATTGTAAACATTTTTATGGATATTTGATATTAGATACTCTGGCGATATTAACAATTTTATTTTATCTGAATAAAAAACAAAATTTTCAATAACATGAAATAAACAGACTAAAAATATCTAAATTCTTTTAATTAAAATTTTTTTTTTCTTTTTAACATATTTCACCCCAAACAAGGCAGGCCACCACTGTAGACGTAAGGATCTACTGAGAACTAGGGTGTAGGTTTTGGGTGTCATCCCAAGTTGGGAGCTGTGTAGCGAGATGTTAGTTTACATAAGTTTTAAACCTCTGCACGTTGGTACAGTTGGAGAAAAAAATTGTAAACATTTTTCTGGATATCTTATATTAGATACTCTGTCGATTTTAACAATCTAATTTATCTGAATAAAGAACAAAATTTTCAATAACATGAAATAAACAGACTAAAAATATCTTAATTTTAAAAATCTTTGTAAAATGTCTTTTCTTTTTAACATATTTCACCCCAAACAAGGCAGGCCGCCACTGTAGACGTAAGGGGCTACTGAGAACAAGGGTGTAGGTTTTGGGTGTCATCCCAAGTTGGGAGCTGTGTAGCGAGATGTCTGTTTACATTAGTTTTAAAACATCTGCATGTCGGTACAGTCGGGGAAACAGGGAGCAGGGAGGAAGTTCCAGAGGCCCCGCAGCACGAGGAAAGAAGCTATTTTAACTGGTGGTATAATTCATACAAAAATAGGGGACATTTTTGTGGGACATCTTGTATATGTATGCATGATTCTTTTTTTTTGTTTTTTTTTTGTTTTGTTGAGATGAGATTTTTTGATAAGAGATGACGAATAAGAGCATCATAAATAAATAAGTAAAATAAAAGAATGCCATCAAGAAAAAGCCTTCTCACCTTTTTTTCTTTAGCGGACGGTACAGCAAGCTGCAAGGGCATAGGTTTAAAGCTACGGCTGCCAAGATTACCATGGTTCCAAAGAAAGAGTAGGTTTTAAATGACCATTCCATGAGAGGGGCATATATGAATGTGCCAAGGCCGACACCTGCAGTTGTAATGCCGACCGCAATGCCACGTCGCTTGTCAAAGTAATAGCCCACCATGATGATGCTCGCAGTGTACGCTAAACTTTTAGCAACTCCTGAAAAGAAAGACGTAGAATATTTTACAGGGAGGTAACCAGATATTGGAGCTCAGTCGAGCACCTACCAGACGCAGTGAAAATGCCTGCTATGATCCTTCCTACTAGCCATTGCTTCCACATCTCCGTCAGAATATACTGAGCCAACATAGAGAACATGTACGATGTCATGTTATTTTATAATAGGACAGACATAAAGCATAAAACAACGCAAATAGATTTAGTCTGTAAATTACAAAAAGACAACTAGTTGATAAAGATGAAGAGAAACAAATGATGGCACTTACCTCCAATGAGACCGTAAGTGATGAAGAGAAATTCAATAGAAGTAACAAAACTGCTGATTAAAAAAGATACAAACAGGAATAATCCTCCGACAACGCCAACTGTACGGCCAGAAAATCGTTTAATTAAGGCTCCGGATATCGGACCTGAAAGACAAACGTTGGAAATTTAAGGCACTGATATTACGTTTGTCTGCTATACAGCAAATCATCATGGTTTATTTAATGCCGAAGCACGACACCTATTGTAAACGATTAATCTATATATGATTGAAAAATTAAGTTTTTGGAGTTTGTTTGTACACAAATAGAAACGTGATTGGTTGACAATAGTTTTTACAATGTCAAATTGTCAAAACAATGTCAAATTATCAAAACAATGTCAAATTGTCAAAACAATGTCAAAACAATGTCAAATTGTCAAAACTGTCAAATTATCAAAACAATGTCAAATTGTCAAAACAATGTCAAATTGTCAAAACACTGAAAATTAAATATTTTTTCCTTTTTTTTTTCAGTTCTGCTATGATGCTTGACTTTAAGTTTATTACACTTGCCATACCCGAGTTCAAATCTCACATAAGTCTAAAGGATTTTTTTAAAAAACTGATATGTGTTTTAGAAATTTAAAGAAATTAACATGATATAATACATGAAAAAAGATTACATGAATATTTTTTTTAAACTAAGTAACGTTTTTTTTTTTATAAAATTCACGAAAAATCAGGTACCTCTGATTTTTCGTGAAATTTTAACAATAAGTATTAGACATAAATCTATAAACATTCTTCAAATTTCAGTTTCTTTGGAGTATTTTAAAGGACTTTTGAGGAGCGTAATATGGCCACAACCGACCATTTGAAAATTCTATTATATAAGATTTGCATTAAATTTGATCTGTAGCCATTAAACATCAATTAAAACAAGATTCCTTGAATTTCAGTTTCTTCTTAAGACTCTTAAGCTTAAGCCTTAAATTTTAGACATTTTCTAGAATGAAAATCAAGTAATGGATTTTGATCAAAATTGGAATAACGATTTTAGACATAAGGTTTAGTATCATTATATTTTGATTTCAATCTTCATATGGGGACATGTTGCAAAACTATTTTGTTCGGAGAATTAATTTTACCTGTTTTGCGACGGTTATTCTTCTGGTTCTATATAATTCATTTGACATAAGTTGCTATCGTACCCATAGCTAAAGGAATGTGTAGGTCTTTATGTTACATTCACAGGTAGCATGAATTGGAACAAATACATAGAAGACACTGCCAAGGCTGCTGCAAAGAAAGTGGGCTCCCTCTACCGTGCTAGAAAACGTCTCACACCTGACAGTATCCTACATCTCTACAAAGCCACCATCCGCCCATGCATGGAGTAAATACATTAGACCAACCCAACAATCAGCTAGATCCCATCCATTCACTGTGGAGGTCCCCAGATGCTGGAGAGCCTTCTACTCCAATAGATTCTTTCCTCGTGCTGCCGACCTTTGGAACTCCCTCCCTGCTCCCTGTTTACCCGACTGTACTGATATGCAGAAAGTTAAAACTAATGTGAACAAGCATCTCGCTGCACATCTCTCAATTTAGGATGACCCTCTAAACTTTCACCCTAATTCTCAGTAACCCCTTACGTCTACAGTTGCAACTTGCCTTGTTTGGGGTGAACTATGTTAAAAAAAATATATATATATTTAGATGCGGCTGTATAAAAATAGGGTTAGAATGGTTAAAATTGAATAGAGTGAAATATTGAAATTAGAAGTCGAGTAATAGCTATGTGTCCTGGCAGTTACGTCAGAGACAGAAAGCGGTGCCTAAAAAAAAATTGCTTGTTTACTTATTACAAAGATGTTCTAACTACGATTCTAATCTTATGTTATGCAGATTTGTTATTTTGTTAAAAAAGACTATTTCAAATTTTAAGGAAAACAGTTTAAAAAAAAATTGCTTGTTTACTTATTACAAAGATGTTCTAACTACGATTCTAATCTTATGTTATGCAGATTTGTTATTTTGTTAAAAAAGACTATTTCAAATTTTAAGGAAAACAGTTTAAAAAAAAATTGCTTGTTTACTTATTACAAAGATGTTCTAACTACGATTCTAATCTTATGTTATGCAGATTTGTTATTTTGTTAAAAAAGACTATTTCAAATTTTAAGGAAAACAGTTTAAAAAAAAATTGCTTGTTTACTTATTACAAAGATGTTCTAACTACGATTCTAATCTTATGTTATGCAGATTTGTTATTTTGTTAAAAAAGACTATTTCAAATTTTAAGGAAAACAGTTTAAAAAAAAATTGCTTGTTTACTTATTACAAAGATGTTCTAACTACGATTCTAATCTTATGTTATGCAGATTTGTTATTTTGTTAAAAAAGACTATTTCAAATTTTAAGGAAAACAGTTTAAAAAAAAAAAAAAATTTTTATTTTTACATTTTTATTTTTACATTTTTATTTTTCAAATTTTAAGGAAAACAGTTTTTAAAAAATTAAAAAAAAATTTTTATTTTTATTTTTACATTTTTATTTTTTTTACATTTTTTATATTTTTACATTTTTACATTTTTATTTTTTTACATAATGTCACATTTAATGTCACATTTTACATTAATATTTTTTACATAATGTGTACATATTACATGTACATATTACATATATGTAATATAAAACATTATAAAAACATTATAAAAACATTATAAAACAATATAAAACATTGCATACATGTACATATTACATAATATAACATAATTTTTTACATATTTTTTTACATAATGTCACATTTTATGTCACATTTACATTTCTATTCTTTTTTACATTTTTTACATTTTTATTTATCTTTTTTTACATTAAAGGTCACCGCTAAACAAGGCACAAGGCCACTCGAGGATAAGGGTTAAAGAGTTTAACTGGTTGATGGTGAGACAACATCGCGTTCACCAGCATGATGGTTGTAGCAGGGCAGAAATTGATTATTTACGGGGACGGTTCAACAAAAACTTGTTTACATTGGACTTGAAGACGACCATATTGTAGTCAGCAGGGAGGCAGACTCGTGGCACTGTGTTCCACAGACGGGCAGTTCTATGAAAGAAGCGCTGCCCAGGGAAGTTTTGTTTCATCTTGGGCAGAGAGAGGGAGAGAGAGAGGGGAGAGGAAGAGAGGGAGAGAGAGGGGGGAGAGGAAAAGATGCAGAGAGGGAGAGAGAGGGTGATAGGAAGAGAGGGAAATCATTGACAGTGGTAGTAGCTAGGCGGATTTTTATTGTTAATGTTTTACAAGGGGGACCATGAAAATAATATATTTGTTTTTATTTAAGAGTCAGTCCGAACATCTTTGTTACAAAGTTTTTTTTCCAGACTTAAGGGGGAATATCAAAAAACAAAATCGAGAATTTATTTTGGCAAACATACTTTTAGGTCCATATTCAGATTTCGTATAATCTTTATGACTGAAATTTGTGACTAAATCCGTTTTATTTTTTATTTCAAATAATACTGCAAGAAATATTTCAGATACTTCGGACTGACAGGCTGAGATTGCCTGAATGATGATGGGAATCAGAAGTTGCTCGAAACGACAGGCTAAGATTGCCTGAACAGAGAATCAGCAGCAGCAGCTGTCATGCCTTACTGTGCCTGGTTGCGCTGGCGGGCATAAATAGTAAAACCCAAATTTTTGTTTAAAACAATTTTTTTAATTTCTTTTAATGTATTATGTTTTTACACATGTAACATGTTTACACATGTTACATGCGTACACATGTTACGCTTGTTGTATTGTGACAGGAATGTCAACGAAAATCTCTGAAAATGATAACTTCACTGATATCATCATCATCATCATCATCATCTTTGGTTTAACGTCCGTTCTACATGCTGGCAACTGTTGGACGGCTTTTAAAAATTGACTTCCAAACTAACGTATCTCTGTGCAGGTCTTTATTTGTCCCTATTTGTCTCAAATCGATCCTTATCACTTCCTCCCAAGTTTTCCTTGTCCTACCTTTGTCAACTGACCCTGCTACCTCAACTGTTCTACATCTACTAACCCAAGAATTCTCATCCATTCATTCAATGTGACCAAGTCTCCCGCTTTTGCATCTCATATACTGTCCAGATTTAATCTCTCTATGAGGTCATCAGATCTAAGTCTGTCTTTAATACTCACATTACACATGCATCGTATCATTCTGGTATCATTTCTCTCCATGCAACGCATGTCCTCAACTATCACTAGCCAGATTTCACTTCCGTACATCACACTGTGTACACATGCCTTGATCGACAGTGGTAACGTGGTGATTGTTAGTACTTGCTCCATCCACCCGTAACTCTTACAATCACGCTACCACCAGCTCCTCCTTGTGCTCCAATGGTATAACCCAGGTAACAAAACTTCCAAACAATCTGGATAGCCGCGCCATCCAAATATACTTTCTCCACATCTGAGTTTCCATTCGTCGCCATTGTCTTACATTTCTTGCATACAAACTGGTTATTCTCTCTCAACTGACTTGTAATTTCACTGCACTTTTTGTGTACCCAATGTTTACAAGAACCACAAAAGATTGAGTTGCACCAAACTTCTTGTGCACCCAATGTTTACAAGTACCATAAAAAATTGAGTTGCACCAAACTCACTTTCCACAAACTGAGCAAGAAAACTTTCCTCTTTTTGACGACTTCCCAACACTACAACCAGTGATCATCACTTTGATCTTTGTAACATTCACTCACAAACCTTTACTTTCCATAGCATTTCCCCAAGTCTTTAACTTAACAAGTAGATCTTTCATTGTTTATATAAACTAGTAAGAATGAATAGACCTATAAAATAATAAGAGTGAATAGTAAGGATGAATGGTCCTATGAAATAATAAGAATGAATGGTCCTATAAAAATAGTAAGAATAAATAGTCCTACAAAATAATAAGAATGAATAGCCCTATAAAATAATAAGAATGAATAGCCCTATAAAATAATAAGAATGAATGTTTCTATAAAATAATAAGAATGAATAGCCCTATAAAATAATAAGAATGAATAGCCCTATAAAATAATAAGAATAAATGTTTCTATAAAATAATAAGAATGATCGGTTCTATAAAAATAGTAAGGATGAATGGTCCTATAAAAATAGTAAGAATAAATAGTCCTATAAAATAATAAGCATGAATGATTGATCCTATAAAAATAATAAGAATGAATATTCCTATAAAATAGTTAGAATAAATGGTCCTATAAAATAGTAAGAATGAATGGTTCTATAAAATGATAAGAATGAATGGTCCTATAAAATAATAAGAATGAATGGTCCTATAAAATAATAATAATGAATAGCCCTATAAAATAATAAGAATGAATAGCCCTATAAAATAATAAGAATGAATGTTTCTATAAAATAATAAGAATGAATAGCCCTATAAAATAATAAGAATGAATAGCCCTATAAAATAATAAGAATAAATGTTTCTATAAAATAATAAGAATGATCGGTTCTATAAAAATAGTAAGGATGAATGGTCCTATAAAAATAGTAAGAATAAATAGTCCTATAAAATAATAAGCATGAATGATTGATCCTATAAAAATAATAAGAATGAATATTCCTATAAAATAGTTAGAATAAATGGTCCTATAAAATAGTAAGAATGAATGGTTCTATAAAATGATAAGAATGAATGGTCCTATAAAATAATAAGAATGAATGGTCCTATAAAATAATAAGAAGGAATTTTTCTATAAAAATATTTAGAATGAATGTTCCTATGAAAAATAAAAACATGAAGAAAAAAAGAATTGTCTTACCAAACAAAAGCTGAAAGGCAGTGGTGAATGAGACTAAACCTGCAGTGATTGTAGCAGAGCGGTCAAATTTATCTAAAACAGCCAAATAGAGGATACCATTTGCTCTTTCTTGGCCACCTGTAAAATAAAATAGATAAAAAAAAAAAAAAAAAAAAAAAAATTGAAAGGTGTTAGGGTTAGAACAATTTTTATAAAAACGACTATTTTTTTTAAATAGGGCCATATTTGAAAATCTGCAACCTGTTCTTTTCAGAGAATGTATATGCTACAAATTCAGCCAAAATGCTTTTCAAAAAGTTTGACAGATCCCTGTGAACTTCACTTTATCATAATTAGGCTTACGGCTTATACGTAAAGCTGGTCTGTAACAATCAATGTGTCGATAGAGAGACTATTGTGAATAGATTTGATATAAAACCTATGAAGACATTCAGAGTCATCTTATTTTAACAGGCCCCATTTGTAATGTCTGTGATGCATTCGGAAAGAACCAAATACAGGCTGTCTAGCAAAAGTAGCTTGGTCGAAGAGTCTTCATCTGTTTGATGCTTCCTTTTCTTTTGTCTGGTTTTCAGAAAAGCAAGAAGGACCCGCCAACGTTCCCAGTTGCTAAAATATGTCCAACTGCAAAGACATTTTCTCCGCATCCATATATCTTCACAGAAATATATGAAAGAACTTTAGAACTGCTATTTGGACAAAGATATCATCTTCATAAATAAGTCCTGCAAATATCAATTATTTGCAAAACGACACATCTCATGTGTTCAGTTTTCCTGTCGTTGTTATTTTTATCTCTTATTCCATATAACACATGCCTCAATAAGTCATGGGCCTGATATATAGATGGTGCTACTAATAAATAATTTCATTGATTTTTATAAAATACTGACTTTCAAATGGAACGTGTCAAAGTTTGAGCCAAATCAGATTATTAGTTTACAAATTACAGTTAATTAAGTGAAGCTATGGTTAGGGTTAGGGTTAATACCAAAATCGGATTATTAGTTTACAAATTACAGTTATTTAAGTGAAGCTATGGTTAGGGTTAATACCAAAATCGGATTATTAGTTATTATTAGATTATTAATTATTTGCAAAACGACACATCTCTCTCTCCTTTCTTTTTTCTCCAGCATATCTTATATGAAAGTGTTTCAATTTAAATATTGTTTGTGTTCAGTTTTCCTGTCGTTGTTATTTTTATCTCTTATTCCATATAACACATGCCTCAATAAGTCATGGGCCTGATATATAGATGGTGCTACTAATAAATAATTTCATTGATTTTTATAAAATACTGACTTTCAAATGGAACGTGTCAAAGTTTGAGCCAAATCAGATTATTAGTTTACAAATTACAGTTAATTAAGTGAAGCTAGGGTTAGGGTAAGGGTTAATACCAAAATCGGATTATTAGTTTACAAATTACAGTTAATTAAGTGAAGCTATGGTTAGGGTTAGGGTTAATACCAAAATCGGATTATTAGTTTACAAATTACAGTTTTTTAAGTGAAGCTATGGTTAGGGTTAGGGTTAATACCAAAATCGGATTATTAGTTTACAAATTACAGTTATTTAAGTGAAGCTAGGGTTAGGGTTAGGGTTAATACCAAAATCGGATTATTAGTTTACAAATTACAGTTAATTAAGTGAAGCTACTGTTGCAAATGTAAAAAAAAATGGAAAAATCTGAATTTTGTGTGTTGGTAAAGCATTGCTTTCTGATGGGGAAATATACTGTTCAATCCAAGCAATGGCTTTATAAGTGCTATTCAGACTCTTCTCTGTCAAAAATAACTGGTGGTATGCTGACTTTAAACATGGTTGTACAGACACAAATGATGCTGAATGCTCAGGTGGCAAGTATAAAAATTTGAGCCCAATCAGATGATTAGTTTCCAAATTTCAGTTATTTAAGTTGATAAAGCATTGCTTTCTGATGGGAAAAATACTGTTCAAGCAAAGCGATGGCTTGATAAGTGCTATTCGTACTCCCTGCATAGGAACCAATAGTTATGCTGACTTTAAACAGACACAAATGATGCTAAATGCTTAGGTGACGCAAATTCGGCAGTTGTCTTAGAAAAACATTTTTAAAAATCCAGAAACTCGTTTTGGCCGATCGTAAAATGAAGTTGCGTGAAATAGCAGAAGAGCTGAAGATATCAGAAGGCGGTATATTCACCATTTTGCAAGAATATTTGTCAATGAAGAAAACTGTGTTCAAAGCGGGTACCATGTTTGCTCAGTTGATCAAAAACAACAATGTGTTGATGATTCAGAACATTGTTTGCAACTGTTTCAATTCAACAAAAAGGAGTTTTTGCATCAATATGTGACAATGGATGAAACATGGGCCCATCACTTCAGTCCGGAGTCAAATCAGCAGTCAGCTGAGTGGACAGAAGCAGGTGCAAGCTGTCAAACCAATGCGACCAAAAATACAAACATCAGCAGGAAAGGTTTTGGCCTCCGTAATTTAGGATGAGCATGGTATTTTGTTTATCGATTACCTGACAATTGTGTGGAGTACGATCAGAGCAAGAGAATTTTCATTGGGAAAAAATTCTAAGATCATTAGAATTTATTTTTAAATCTAGATAAGAATTTCTAAAAGATACATCATCCAGAATCTTAAGATAAGCTTTACAGAAGATAATACTTATTTTTATTTTGATGTTGAATATGTTAAAATAAATACTATATGACACGTGGATATGTGTTGGATATCCATACCAGGTGTACCGAAAAGGTAATCAGGCAGGAATAAACATACTTGATACAGACATACACCTGGCCGGAAGAAAACAACATGATTGATTGTTGAAAATAAAATAATTGTTGATTTGAGTCAAAGCCAGCCGGCCAAAAGAAACAAACATGATGGATAGTCAGAAATAAAATAATTGTTAATTGAAACAATCTGAAAAAGTTAGCTGCAGACGGAAATACTCCGTCACTAAATAAAGGCACTAGATGCATGGCTACATTGACAGCGAAGGCGAAATCCTGCAATGAGCGTTTGAGGTTGGATGAGTAGGTGTCACCAATTGTTATATAATATCAACCCAAAATTGAGATAGTCAGTCTACTGGGCCTGAGAAAATCGTCAGATTTCTGTGTGTGTGTTCGCCTTACTAGTCCACAAATATATATCATTATACTATATTTTTTTATATTAGTGTTGTTGTCATTCTTTTAAGCATAACATAAAAATCCAACGCAGATCCTCACCACTTACCAAGGCCAAAAGCCACTCAAAGATAAGGGTCAATGAGATTGTCAGCTGGACGATGAACAACACCATGAGATGATTGAAAAAAAAATGGATGGAATGGACAAAAATTGACTAATTAAGAGGACAGCTCGATTTGTATTTATTGACATTGAACTTGAAGACGACCATGTTGTATTCTACTGGGAAGCAATCCCATGGTAATGTGGTCCACATGTGGGAAGTCCTTGGAAACAAACTTTGTTCATGGAAGTTCTGTTTGGTTTTAGGTACACAGAGGAAGAAAGGAAAGTTCTTTTCAATGGTGGTAGGAAGATGAGTTATTGTGTTGTCACATTTTCAGTTTAAAAAGGGACAACATTCTTGCACTGGGTGGAAGGTTATGTGTTACCTCTGAATAGGCGAGTTACAGAGATGTTACAAGATCGAGTATTAAATCAAATCTTGTTTAGAATAAAGGACAATAAATGAAGTAATTGTACAGAAGTGGAAAATGAATAGAAAATGGTGTAATATTTAATGGAGAATTATTTAGTACAACTAGAAAAATGTAAAATGGAGGTAATTAACTTAGAACAACATTTTTAATTTCTTTTTTTATTAACATCGGGATGGAGCATTCTTCTTAATACCAGACAATCGCTTGTTATTTAGACGTGCCAACCGAGTGTTCTTTTAAGAATTCTGGCAGTTCCCTTAAGTACAATTATTTGGATTTCTTTCACACTTGGTTTTCCAGGAATATTTTCCAGATACTTTTTAAGTCTTCTTCATGAGGTCTTTAGCTCCTATTATAACTGGGATAATGTTGATGTTTTTGAGGTTCCAGTTTCTCTTCATATCATATATTAGACCTTATTCCTGAGTTCGACAAGATACACCTGAGGAAGGTCAGAGGTTACATCGATCAGAATGTGAGAATAACATCCAAGATACGAACAGTAGTACGAATAATACAAATGATCAATCCTCATCTCAAAAATTCTGAAACATGAACTTGTGACGCATACTAAAAAAAATAAAAATAAAAAAATAAAATAAAAAATAAAAGAAAATAAAAAAACCAAAAAAAACAAACGTTATGTTTGTTCATCCTTTCAGATCAACAAATGGAAAATTCCCAAGACTGAACTGTTGATAAATACAAAATGGAACAGTCTATATTCTTCTTTTTGAAACTTACCGAAATGAGTAAATGAGAAAGTTGACAAAAAAAAAAGTTATTTATTTTAAAGTTGCAGTATAGTAAACAACTGAGAAATAAAAAATTAAAAAAAATTACAACTAATAACTTTCACAAAACGATTTAAAATTAAATTTTCTACCGACCTCTATACTTTTAATGTTCTTAAACTGTTTTCGTTCAAAGCTATCCTTTCGACACACGAGAACAAACAAAGATGGCACCTGTTGGTTAGCTTTGAAAAATAGTAAATAAAAAAAGAAGACTTATTCTATCACTAAACCTAAGTCAGGAAGGTGGTTTGGTAAGTCATTTTTTTAAAACTTTCCAGTCCCCCCCACCTTCTCTAAGATTCAATCGACAGTTTGTTTACTCTCGCATGTCGAAAAGAGAGCTTTGAACAAATCTAATTTTGAAATTAAAAAAAACAAACTTGCAAACAGTTTCAGAACATTAAAGCGTACAGGTCGGTAGAAAATTCAATTTTAATGCGTGTGCTAAAAGTTATTTGTGATAATTGTTTTTCTCGATTTTTCTGCTGTTCACTATGCTGCCACTTTACCTTGTTTGTTTTTTTAATCGCTTTTTCATAAGGAATGATTATGTTTCATATTTATAAAAATGAAACCTCAAAATGTGAAATCAATAAAATAGACAATTAATAAAAGTAAATTTTGTTAAATCAATATGCAAATTAGCCATCTCATTCGTCATCATCATCAGATTTATTTTTAACAGGCCTTTGATTAGTCCTCTCGGCCTTTTGGTCGAGATCAAAGTGTAGTATCTGTTCCGATGGATACTGCACCCTATAGACTGGTATTGTCTTGGCCTTCGGGGCTTGATTTACGCCGGTCTATGGGATTGTCCTGTGCAGTTCTAGGAGGTCCACCCTCCCAGGCTTTGCCTCCCCTCTTTGGGGAGGAGTAAGTTAATTGCTTACTGCTTGAGGCGCCCCTACCGGGGAATGCCGACGGGGCTGCCCAGGCAATTTTTGATGGTCAGAGTGCTCACCTCTCGGGCGCTGACTTTTCAACCCTCACTTTCCGACCCGAGCTTGGGTCACATCTTACTTGTGGGAGTAGGATAAAAACTGGCCTTGTGCCTAACTCCTGGAGAGGAGTAAATTACTCTATAAGAAGGTAGGGCTTCTCTTTTGGCCAAGATCAAAGTGTAGTATCTGTTCCGATGGATACTGCACTCCATAGACTGGTATCGTCTTGGCCTTCGGGGCTTGATTTATGCAGGTCTATGGGTTTGTCCTGTGTAGTTCTAGGAGGTTCACCCTCCCAGGCTTCGCTTCCCCTCTTTAGGGAGGAGTAAGTTTATTGCTTACTGTCTGAGGCGCCCCTACTGGGGAATGCCGACGGGGCTGCCCAGGCAATTTTTAATGGCCAGAATGCTCACCTTCTCGGGCGCTGGCTTTTCAAGTCCCACTTTCCCGACCCGACCTTGGGTCACATCTTACCTTGTGGGAGTAAGATAAAACTGGCCTTGTGCCTAACCTCCTGGGGAGGTAAAAAAAAAAAAAAGAGGGTGGGGCCTGCCTGTCAGTCTTGATCGAAGTCCTCCTTTCCTGGCTCGATAATCGCAAGGACCAAAGTTTGCAATCCCCAAGGCTGCACGGTCACATTTACACAGCTCACCCCAAGGGAGCTTTGGTCTTACAGCCTGCCGACTTGATGCGATTGATATGTCTCTGACACAAGAGATCCAGCTGAAGCTTCGCTCGACATGGCCATATTTAAAGCATGTAGGAATGGGATTAGTGTGCTATAGGTTAGAGTTAGGCTTAGGGTCAACAATATAAATAATATAAGACAATAATTCTTAATGTTTGAGATTTTAAATAAAAAGAAAAAGAATGAGAATATGGGGTAATAACTGAGGGGAATTGTGTTGTAGGTCGTGAAGTAGTTTTGATCACGGACAAACACCCAATCTTCATTATAATAAGACCAAATTTTAGTTACAAACAGACACTAAATCTCCATTATAACAAGATGCCAAGTTCCAAAATTCTAAACTTGTGTCAAGTAGAAAACCCAATTCTGTTGCTGGTCTCTTCACCGAAACAAAAGAATTTGGTCAGTTTTACTTACCGATAATGATGTGCGTTAACATGCTGCCAAAAACCACAAACCACCCCCAGCCGCCATCGGGAACCACAGCTGGGGGAGGTGAAGGGATAGCTTTCTCCTTTTCCTCTGGTTGCTTCAATTCCACTTCATTCATCGCTGAAGATTTCCAACAAAGCTAAAAGACAGAGGAAGAATTTCTATTAGAAATTATAGGAAGCATAAACAAATTCTTTCCAAAGCAAAGTAAACATTCTTCCCCTACACATACTCTTAGGAAGCTGTTTTAGATCGTCAGTGTGTCGTAACCCCCCCCCCCCTATGTTTACGATCCAGTCACACTTTACGCCCATGATTTTTGTCCATGCAGAAACATCTCTGCCAATCAGATATCATCAAAGGGTATCAGCAGCAGCTGACTCAGTAGTATATAAAGACTGCATTTTTCTTACTCGAGAGACTTTGCCTTTTTGCTAGGATCAAAGTGTAGTATCTGTTCCGATGGATGCTACACCCTATAGACCGGACTAATGAAAAAGAATTTCAAAAACTACCTGGCGAATATACCCTGTGAACCAAGTGCAAGAGAGATACAAACAATTGCACTTAAAGGGACGGTTAGAATCTTAAAAAGATCTTTCGGCTGAAGTGTCTAATTCATTTTTATTTCTTGTTAGCGGTTACACTGGACGGTTAGAGTACCGTTTATCTCCCGCTCAGGTTTTTAAATTTTGTCAAAGTGATTGACTGCAGTTGAAGCCGACTCAAAGGCTCGCTTTTCCAAGGCTTCTCTACCAATAGTATAACCTTTTAACCTCTTGAAGTATAGACAGTATACTGGGCAAAGGTGCATTATAGTTAACAATGATAAAAGGGGGTGAAAGAAAAACACATATTCAACAAATAAAGCCAATAAAAGTTACTTTTCTACCTAATCTTTTTGTGTGTGTTTATTTCAATATAAGATTTCGTTCAAATCGGATATCGTTTCAGTCATAATCCAAAATAGCTTTCCGGAGATCACCGAAGTCTGATTACTTTTTTTTGGGGGGGGGGGGGGGGGCATTTTCTCCTTTCAATTAGGCAGAAAAGTAAAGTTTATTGCGTTTGGAACAGTTATTTGTTGTATATATGTTTTTTTTTTTTTTTTTCACCCCAAAAGACGAAAAACTCATGAATCAAACTTCGGTAATTTCCGGCAAGCTGGCGGTAGCCATTTTGGATTATGACTAACGATATCCGATTTGAACAAAACCTTATACTGAAATATAAAAAAAAAGTTTAATATATATATATATATATATATATATATATATATATATATATATATATATATATATATATATACATATAAACTAATCTTATTCGAATTTTTGAAGAAACTGTTTAGGACGACGATCCCATTTACCAGAAAATGCCTACTTCCTCAGAACCCATATTTACGACAACTCATGTTTAAGGGAAATGACTGTGATAACATTCAATAAGAGTTCTGTCCCTTTGCTTATAATAATTTAATGCATGTAGTTTTAACTTTTTTGACTGAATCAATTTCGTTTCGTATATTTCGGGGTTTTGTATTACTTATTTCTACGGTGTAACGTTATTTTCTTTACAAAAATAGAACCGTAACAAGAAAAGTTGTTTTGTTTCTTGTAAGGATCGTTGAATAATTTTTGCGTTATATTGTTTATACAGGGTGGGCAAAAATAAGGGTCCTATTTTTAAAAATTCATAACTTTTTTATTTATTGATTTTTTTTTTTTTTTTTTTAAGAATAAGTAAAGGACCCCTTCCGAAGCAAGCATGAGCCGTATTAGCCCTAAGGAACGTACCCTCATTTAGAAAACATTATTTTTGCTTAAAAAACTCAAAACAGTGTAAAAAACAATACTTTAGTTTTTGTAAGTTTTAAGAAGTGTTTTTCGGCTAAAATTTGTTTTGTTTATTTCAAAAAATCTCGGAAGGGTCAGTCTACACACACATAACGTTTGGTGAGTTTAACTTTTATTTTGTGGAAGTTATTCAAATTCAAGTTATTCAAATTTAAAGATAGGACCCTTATTTTGGCCCACCCTGTACCTTAAAAGATATTTTTCAAGCAATGGCTTGATAAGTGTTTTATTTACTCCTCCCCAGGAGTTAGGCACAAGGCCAGTTTTATCTTACTCCCACAAGTAAGATGTGACCCAAGATCGGGTCAGGAAAGTGGGGTTTGAAAAGCCAGCGCTCGAGAGGTGAGCACTCTGGCCATTAAAAATTGCCTGGGCAGCCCCGTCGGCATTCCCCGGTAGGAGCGCCTCAGACAGTAAGCAATAAACTTACTCCTCCCCAAAGAGGAGAGGCGAAGCCTGGAAGGGTGCACCTCCTAGAACTGCATAGGACCAGACCCATAGACCGGCGTAAATCAAGCCCCGAAGGCCAAGACAATACCAGTCTATGAGGTGTAGTATCCATCGGAACAGATACTACACTTTGATCTTATCGTCTTGGCCTTCGGGGCTTGATTTACGCCGGTCTATGGGATATTTCAATTTCATTTTTAATAAACACTGTTTGGTTTTATTATTTGTTTCTTACAAAACAAAACATAACTTCCCTTACTCCTAACCCTAAGTCGAGGTGGCAACATTTTTTAATCAACACTTTGATTTTATTATTTAATTAATATTTGCAAAATAATAATAAGGAAATAAATCCGTAAAAATCAGTAAACAAATTATTTGCAAAATAATCTACAAAAATACAATTTAATCCGCAAGAATCCGACAGAGTAAAACAGTGGATTAATTTGCTCTATCATCGCTGTGCAAATCAGACAAAACTAGTGGATTAAATTTGGCAGCCATTTTGAGAGCAAACTGCTTCACTGTAACCATTTAGAATGAAACCAAACGATAAATTTAAGAAAAAGAAAAATTAAAAAAAACAAATAAATTAAATACAAACAAACAATAAAGTTACTCGTGCAGAAAAAAATCAAATTCATAGAAAAATCGGTGCTTCTTGCTTAAAAGTCCGAAAAAAAGATTTATTTGTCTTTTACTGTTTAAGAGGTAAATAAGGGGCAGTAACTCTTAATTGTAATTTTGAGCCAGATTTTACGAGCATACGATCGCCTTGGTGCCGAAGGATTCCATCATTTGCGTGTGAATCACAAGTACAATTTTGTTGATCCACAAACCGGGGCCACCACCAACCACGTTGAACGTATGTGGTGTGAAGCAAAAAAGAAATAAATAAAATTGAATGTGGCACCCACACGCAAATGGTGGATTCCTATCTCGCAGAATTCATGTGGCGGCAGAAATTGCCCAAATTTGCAAACAAATTGCTGAATTTTATTCAGTATAAAACCCAAGTATAAACACAATAAATTCTTAAATTTTCCATTGCTGTATACTTTGTTGTTCATTTATTACTAATTAATTTTCTGTAAATTACGTTACATGTAATAACAACAGTTGATAAGAGTTACTGCCCCTTATTTACCTCTTAAACAGTAAAAGACAAAGAAATCTTTTTTTCGGACTTTTAAGCAAGAAGCACCGAAAAATCTGTCGGATAATTGGTGCTTCTTAACATAACACTCTCTGGTAAATGCGCTAAATAAAATTCTAATTTTTGGAAATACATACTTGCTATGGTGATTAAAAACCGGTAAACAATCCAGAAAGTTTGTTTTTGTTGTTATTATTATTATTATTATTATTTTTTTTTTTAAAGATATTTTTTTTTTTCACTTGACTTGATAGCTACAATTTTTTAATAATCACGTCCGTTTATGAAAAAATTGAAAGTTGAATATATTTGAATAATAATACTAACAAACTATTGGATTATTTTCTGTAAAATTTTGTTACCGGTTGTTAATAAACATAACAAGTATGTATTTCCTAAGATTAGAATTTTATTTAACGTAGTTAACGGGGAGTGTTATGTCAAGAAGCACCGGATAATAATTTAGGGTGTTTGTCGAGATAAGGTCGCAATTGGAAAACGCAATGCAAAAAAAAAAAAGAAGAAAAAAAAAAAGAAAAGGAAAAAAGAAGAAAAAAAAGAAAAGAAAAGGAAAAGAAAAGAAGAAAAAAAGAAGAAAAAAAAAGAAGAAAAAAAAAGAAAAGAAAAGAAAAAAAGAAGAAAAGAAAAGAAAAAAAGAAGAAAAAGAAAGAAAAGAAAAAAAGAAAAGAAAAAAAAAGAAAAGAAAAAAAAGAAAAGAAAAAAAAAGAAAAGAAAAAAAAGAAAAGAAAAAAAAGAAAAGAAGAAAAGTCTTGTTTATACTTACGTATTCGGCAATAATTAGTATACACAGAAAAAAAAATTATTGAGTAGATTTTTAATCAAACGTAAAAATCAATTTTATCGTCTTTCTGAATCCACGGGCAAGACCTGTTAGGAGAGTTACCCCCCCCCCTCCCTCTGTTTTACTGAATTATCCCGAAGTGCTGTCTGCCCAATGTAAAATACGATCAAATATTTTATCGTATTTTACATTGAGCAGACAGCACTTCGGGATAATTCAGTAAAACAATTTAATTAAAAATCGGTACTGATATCGATCCTGAACCAGCTTTCGTGACGTTCGACTCGGAATCATTCGTTTGTCCTACGCAAACGGCCGAGTGTTGACGAGCCGAAGCAGCGAGCAGCCGATAACTTTGTTACAAAGTGAAAATAAGTGCTTTCGAAGACGGATTTTTTGTCAGGAAGTTTTTTTGAAGAAAATAAACCCAAAATGAATTACGAACAGCTTTGCACTGCAGTATCATCGCGAGCAAGTAAAAATAAATAATAAAATTTAAAAAATATGTCGTGATAAAAGTAATTTTGGTACGTTTTTTTTTTGTTTCTTCAAAAAAATTCCTTGTAAATAAAAATACAGGATTCATTTTATAACAGTAACCTCGCTATGTTTTTTTTTCTGTTGTTTCTTTCAAAAAAATTCATGTGAATATGTTTAATTTTCTTTGTTTCTTTAAACAATTCCTAAGCCTAAACCCTAACCCTAAACGTAACCCTAACAAAATAAAGCAAAACATTATTATCATAGGACGCAGCACCGTATAAAAAATGTCGTCTGGTACAAATCGGCTCGTCAACTCTCGGGCGTTTGCGTAGGATAGCCGAACGCTTCCGAGTCGAACGTCACGAAAACTGGTTCGGGATCGATAAGAGCAGTTAAAAATATATTCGATACTTTTTTCCTAATTCTTTCTGTGTATACTATTTATTGCCTAATACGTAAGTATAAACAAGTTTTTATTTGTAATTTCGTTTTCCAATTGCGACCTCATCTCGACAAGCACATAATTTAGTTGAATGTTTGAAATTTTCTTTTTCTTCTTAATTCGTTCTTACTTATATTATCATTTTCCTTACCACAAAGATTATTTAACCGAGAATTTGAAGAGCTACAGACAAGCATTATTTCTATTATTTCTTTCAATACTGTGACCCACACAACAAGAGCGAATATGAAAAAAAAAGATGAGAGAACCTCTATAAATCACCTGAAAATAACTGTTTATTTCAAAGCCTCGTTAGGCGACGGCTAGCACCAATCACTATGACGTCAGCAGAAAAGCGGGCCTCAATGCAAAGATCTTCTCTTTACGAAGGCCACGCTTTAACACGTAGATCTTATTATTACGGTCATTGTTGATAAAAATATAATTAGAATGACTTCTTCTTGAATGAATAAATGATGTCGAATCTTTCGGATTTGATTTCCACTGTTAAAACAAAACAAAAGAAAACCCAGGGCGGGGGTGAAGTACAGAATAGTTCACAGTCGTAAACAAAAAGGAAAAACAACAAATAATTCATAGCAAAGGTAGTAGTAGAATTAAATAATCAGTAACGTTGCAGTATAGTTTACAGCCGAGAAATCGAAAAAAAATTTACAACTAATAACTTTTACCAAACGCATTAAAATTAAATTTTCTACTTTTAAAGTGTAGAAACTGATTGTGAGATGTATTATCTCTGAAATTGTTATTAAGTTGACTTATGCGAAAAGAAATGGGGGTCTTTTTTATTTCGGAGGTAGTCGCGTATCTTCGTATAAAAAGATAGTAAAAAAGAAGAGGTACTTATATCGATCTTGACCCAGTTTTCGCGAGTTTCTTGTCGGAAGCGTTCGGCTATCCTACGCAAACGCCCGAGAGATGACGAGCCGATTTGTACCAGACGACAATTTTGATACGGTGCTGCGTCCTATGATTTTAATGGTTTGCTTTTTTTGTTGTTAGGGTTTAGGTTTAGGGTTAAAAATATTTATTTAATAACAGTAATTTCGCTCTGTTTTGCTTGTTTTATTTGTTTTGTTGTTTAAAAAATTTCTTGCAAATATAGCTAAAAATCCGACAAGAAACTCACGGAAACTGGGTCAAGATCGATATAAGTACCAAAGAAGAAAACTTACCCTACCACTAACCCTAAGTCCGAGTAACAAGCCCCGGACTTAGGGTTAGTGGTAGAGTAAGTCTTTTTATAAATTACTTTAAAAAGAATAAAGCCCCAACAACAACAACAGATTGACAAGCAGTCATTTTTATTCGTGTCGAAAAAGAGAGCTTTGAATGAAATCTAATTTTGAAATAAAAGCAAACTTGAAAACAGTTTCAGAACGTTAAAAGTATACAGGTCGGCAGAAAATTAAATTTCAATGCGTTTTGTAAAAGTTATTTGTTGTATAATATTTTCGTTTCTCGGCTTGTTAACTATACTGCAACTTTATTAAATTCTCTACCAACTCATATACTTTTAACGTGTGGGAACTGTTTGTAAGATTTTTTATTTCAGAATGTTTTTCGATGTTCGTATGTCGATAAGAACTAAAATGGCAGCCGAGGCGATCGTTTAACTTTACAATAAAAAAGAGAATAGAAACAATTACATACCCTACCACTAACCCTAAGCCCGCGTGGCAAACCAGAGTAAAACCAAACCACACTTAATCGTCTAAGTGTAGTAAAGCCGCCATGTTGTTATTTTTGGCGATAAGACACTCGAACATTCAAATAAAATACTGGAATTAAAAAAAATCTTAGTTTCCACACGTTAAAAGTCTACAGGTCGGTAGAGAATTTAATTCTACTGAATTTGCTATAAATTATTTGTCGTTTTTTATTTATTCTTTACGAGTTCTTCGCTGTTAACTATTCTGTACTTTACCCAAAACCGGTACTTGTAATGAACGGGTATCCAGAGGACTTCAGTACTTACGGAGTCGATCCCGAGTATCGACGGAGAATCCCGAGTCGATTTTAAAGACGCCCACCCCACAACAAAGAAATGTAAAAAGGCAGACGACACTAAGAAGGCGAAGGGTTAGGTTAGTGTTAAAAAACGTTAGCCGTAAAATAAATAAAGTTGAATACCCGAACGCTATGCAGGCTCCTTTTCAACGACTCCACTCCAGTCAACAACACATCGGCTGGTCTTCTTAGTGATACAGCCCACGACGGCATCGCCGAGAATGATCTCCCGCCGTTACCAGAACTCTAAAACAGATAAGTTCTAGCGAACCACGTTTTCGCAACCCAAATCCACAAATCTCCAAACCCCAAACCTCAAACCCCACCTCTCTACAAACCTCAAACCATCCTCTCTATGATTTACCAATGCCTAATGAACTGTTTGAAACTGTAAATACTCGCTCCATCTTTCTCTTTCTTACTAAAATGATATGAAATTACACCCTTGTGTTTTGTGTTCCTTCTTCATCTTTGATGAATTTATCTGCACATGGTTACCCCATTCTCACGTGGGAGAATTGAACTTTATTTCAGGATTATTTTAATCCCAACACTCATGAACAGCCATTTTTTTCGTTCTAACTGAACAGGTGGACACCAGGTTTGTTTTGAACAAAAAAACTCTTTAAAATAAGTTAAAACACAAATAAACTTATCCAGGTTAGTAGAAGAGTAACTTATCTTGCGTAACAATTATTTGTTGCCTCTTTGGGTTTTTTTGTGTTTTTTTTTACCCCTTTTTCGTTCTGTTAGCTGTCGTTATAAATGCCCTATTTTTCAATAACAAGTAAGTATTTCATAAAGTTTTCCTGTCATTTTATTTTTAACTGCAATATTTCACAACCTAATTTACATACACAAGCATAAAAAGTTTCTTTTTTTTAAAGAAATTGATTTTAATATGTTGCGAAAACAAAATAATTTGAAATAAATATTTTCATATATTTTGTTTTTAATAAAATAGAAAATAAAATAAAAACTCACTAAAAAACTATACTTCTTTTCACTTCGTCTTATTTTTTACCCCATTCCAACTTTTGAACTACTGCATAGCGTCTTTCAAATAAAATTACCAAAAAGCCCTTTCAACGTTGGCTGTATTTCATAAATGAAATCAAAGAACGAACTCCATTTGTAAACACACGATGAAAAACACGGCGGCCCTAAAAAGAAATGGTTTTACGTTTCCCTCGATAATTTTTTTGTTTTAAATATTTGTTTCGATGGCCATAGAATAACATTTGACAAATCTAAAGTTTTTCTATTTCTGAGTTTAGTGGAATTTTGCAAGATATTTTATGAAAAGAGCAAAAAAACAAAACAAAAAAACTTTTGATAGTTACTGTTGCGAACGAGACATATCCGGTGTAAATGTAGAAAATCGCCTTTTAAATATTTGACCGTTTCTTGCCTTTTTGAGAAATTTTCTTAAACTGAACATTGAACACTGAACAGCTTTTAGGCTTGAATGAAATTACACACACACACACACACACACACACACACACTCTAACTAAGAGTAGGATAGACAAAGGATGACCAATGACCCCCCCCCTCCAACCCACACACTTTCCATATTTTTGATGGCCTTGTGACTAATTGTTAAATTGTATTTTTATCTTATAGCAAATAAATAATTCAAGGTGCGGTACCATCTATTCTGTCCTCGGCCAGTGAAGAAGAGATCCTTCTAGACTGAGGCAACTTGAATTTTTGTCCCTAATCCAGAGTGGTCATTTTAGAGAGCTGGATTTTTTTCCGACATTAAAAACCGACCTTGTGTCTAACACTTAGTTTCCTTTGCTAAATTATTTTATTTATTTATTTGGGTATATGTTACGACGCTCAGCACAGTCGCGAACGGGGTCCAAAAAAAGAACGAGAAAGGGTTTAAAAGCATAAATTTGCAACAAGTGAAGTTGACCTGCGACGAGAATAGATATTTTTCTATTTACCTATGTAATTTGTTTTTATTTTTACGTATTATAAATGGGTTTTTATTAGATGTAAAAAAAAAAAATGTATTGTTTTTTTTCCCAAAGGCTTGCACAAAATTCAAGATGGCGATTCACGTGCTCCCTTACCAAATGCCCCCCCCCCCAAAAGCGGCCATGTTTTTCCCAACTTACGGTGATAAACCTATTGATTTCTAATAAATAGCGGTTGTAACGGTCTAAAAATACAAACAAATAGCACATGTAAGTTTGAAACTAACTTTTACAGCTTACAGTTACTTTTATTTGTTGTAAATTTGTTTTTTTAGCGTTTTTACTCTGCTGAGTCTCGTAAAAGATGCCCATTTATTTGTTGGTATTCATTGTTTTTTTGTTACTTTGTTTTCAGAAGGTTATGATTGTGTGTGCAACGTCGGTGGTCAACAGTATGGTGTGCTTACCGAACGTCGGGGTGGGGGGGATGAGAGTACCAATTTGTACGAGAATATCAGAAAAATTAAAATGTTTGCCTCGTGGCTAAGTAAATTAAATTAAGTATATTAAATTATTACTTAATTATAATTACATTTATTAATTATATTAAATTATTACTGCATTATAAGTCAGTTAAATTAATTATATTAAATTATTACTAAATTATAATTAAATGTAATTAATTATATTAAATTATTACTAAATTATAATTTAATCAAATTTATTATATTAAATTATTACTAAATTACAATTAAATAAAATATATTAAATTATTACTAAATTATAATTAAATAAAATTATATATTAGATTTATTATATATTAAATAAAATTATATGAGACGAAATTAAATTATATATTAAATTAATTATATATAATTATTAAATTAATTATATTAAATTACAACGAAATTATAATTAAGTTAAATTAATTAAATTACATTGTTACTGTGGGTCATGATAGATCCAAGGACGTGACCATTGTCTATATCTCATCCAAGCCGAATTTCGGTAATAATGTCACAAGTAAAAAATGTCACAGGTAAAAAATGTCACAGGTAAAAAATGGCACAGGTAAAAATAGAACACAAGAAAAATATAGATGGAAATCTCACAATGAATTCATCAAAATCTGGAATACAATATATAAAGTGAAAAAATTAAAAAGTTTGTCAAATTAAAAAGAAAATTATATCTTTATTCAAAAGTAAATGATTAAAACTTACTCTATTTTTATTTCTAGATCCACCCCTGGGTTTATTTATTATACCTGTACTTTACTTATACAGTCGAAAACTAGTAATATATAGATATACAACAGATGTACAACTAACATTAGTGGATTATGATCATGTCTTGATTGGGGGTCGCCCGAGAAAATGGTTTGGAACTACTACTCTATTTTCTTGTTTTGTGCTATTTTTCATATTCATTCACTTGTGCCATTTTTACCTGTGCCATTTTTACTGTGACATTTTTACATGTGTCATTATTACCGTGTATCCATCAAAGCCACGATCAACACTACACAGAGTTTGCAAAAATGTATTTATTTGTCACAGTTCAAGAGAAATTGAGGGGTGATCTGATCTTCTTCTTCAAGCATAAGCTGAAGGTTAAAATTAGATGTGATATGAAAAGATTACATCCCATGCAATTCAACAAAAGGTGCGTGCATGTTGCAAGCTTGTCTTTACAAAAGAGAGTCAGTTATAAGTAAGTGTTCCCTGCCTGAGCATGGCGTACATGATTCTGGGTCCCTGTGTTGGATTCCACCTCGATTAAGGTAGCCTCTTAGTTCAGTGAATGAGCCCTGTCACTTCTTTTAATTTTATCGATAATAGAGATCGCCCAAGATGCCCACTTCCCACTTTTTATTCTTTGTCCTCCCTCTAAATTGCTTTTATCTTGGAAGGACACTATCAATTTCCAAGCTTCACCTTTTTTTCTTTTTTCTGCTTCTACTTAGAATCCCACTCCAACTTAGAGACCGATCTGCTTGTTTTCGGTTTTAAACAAACCAGAAAACAATGGACGAGCTACATTAATAAAGGGTTGGGAGGGTCTTACTAATCTTACCCGGATCTTATTTCATTTTTTGATTTTTCTTTCTTTTTTAGTGTTTTTGCTATCCCACTCCCCATCATTTTTCATAAAAATTGTAAATATCTTTTGTAAATAAAATTAAAAAAAAAAACGCTGGGGATATTTTAAGTAGGTTAGTCCAGTGGTCCTCAACCTTTTTGTTGCCGCGGACCGGTAAGCGTTAGACAATTTTACCGCGGCCCGGGGGTAGATTGTTTACTTGCAACTTACATGTAGCATCGTACCAACAACATAACATGAAAATAAAAGCCTCGAAATAATAATAAATATATCATTAAAAAGTTTACATTAAAAATTTACTTTAAACATTCCTTTCAAAATAAAATACAGGTACACCAGAATAACGAATATAAAGTGCATGACTTATTGTCAAGGTCACGCCGAAGGCAGCCAACTGCTGTTGAGCAATCACAACACGAGTCACAAGACACACAAACACACTTACAACACTAGTGACTAAGCTTACAAAGCGTATGACTAATCTTATGACAAAGCGTACAAACTGAGATAAAGAGCTTTAAAAACTGTGCACATGTATGCAAACTATATTTCTAAACTGTATTTCTTACGCGGCCCGGTACTAATTGGTCTACGGACCGGCACTGGTCCGCGGCCCACCGGTTGGGGACCACTGGGTTAGTCAATAGAGTAAATGTATTGTTGCGACTGCGTCTAGTTAAGATTAGTTTGGTTGTTTAGTTTTACGACATATAAACCCTTTGCGGATTATTTAATGCCAAATCCGGTAATTTTGGAAACGTTTTATGCTTCAAGTTCTGTATATCTTCAAATATTTATTCATGGTGTTTGGTTTAATTTTTTTTGTTTTACGGCATATCAACCCTTGTGTGGTAATTTAATGCCAAATCCGGTAATTTTGGTAAAATGCTTCAAGTTCTTTATATCTTCAAATATTTATTTATGGCGTTTGGTTTGGCTGTTTTGTAGAGGAAAATTTTTGTTTTCGTTTTTGGCTTTGCCGAACATGATTGAGTTTTGCAAAGTGGAAGGAAAAAAAACAATCACATCAATGTTTGGTGCATTTTAGGTCAGGAAGCTAGTATATTCAGTCAGCCTGATCTGGTAGCACCAGGTCTGGTTAAGAGTAAGAATAGACAGAGCATGACCATAAACCCCCTTCGCTTCCTTCCAAAACCATTTCCGACCTTGTTCCTAATTTTTCATTCATTATCTTTTGGAAAATTAATTGTAATTTTCATAGCGAATAAATACTTGGTAATGATAGAGGAGAATCTGCCAAACGGTAGATCGCTTTGTGGTTCATCGCAACAAAACGTTTGGGTATTCTGTTAGCTAATAGGAGAGTAGAAAGTGGATCTTGGATTTACTTTCGGCAGTCTCATAACTCCCGCTTCCCTTATTTTGTCCTTTAGTCCTCACATTCAATGAACGATGTTTCTGATAAAGGGGAAAGAATTGCTGTTTTCTGGGTCGGGATCTATCCATCTAACACTTATTGTTTGTTAGTTTTTGGTGTTGTTTAAAAAAAATTTTTTTTAGCTCCTTACATCAAGTGGCTTCATGCCTTGTCTGGAGCGATTTCCATAAAAAAAAAATTAAGAGGTCAATGAATAAAGTGTAAATTTATTTATCCTCATGCTAACCATTAAATAAAAATTAAAAAAACAAAATACTTTCATTTTGACAAGTTTTAAATAGTTAAAAACTTAATTTATTATTTAAATAATCAACATAAATTAACCAACCACAAGCCTCTCCCTTGTGGACAGGGTGCAAAAAAATACCTAATAGACCCCGCACTGTCTGCCAAGCTCTAACCCCTGTCGCATCGCAGCAGTGTTACATCCCTGGTCTTGTTTTACAAGTATTTCCACGGAATGTGCTTCGATGAACTTACTACACTTGTACCCCCTTAACGTAATTACCCCAATCCACTCGACTAGCAGCAAACTCCCACCCCTTCACTGTATATGTCCCTAGATGCTGGAAGATTTTCTACTCTAATAGCTTCTTTCCTCGGACAGCTTGCCTTTGAAATTACCCCCCTGTTTCCTTGAGCATACCAACATACAGAAATTTAAATGTAATGTGAACAAACATCTTGCTGCACAACTCCCCACTTTGGATGCACCCTTTAGATCTGGCCCCTAATTAAAGTAGCCCCTCACGTCTCAATGGCAATATGCCTTTTTGGGGCTGAATAAAAGTTAATAGATATACAATGACAATTATTTTCGCGGAAGAAGAGTCATTTTTTTTTTCTTAATAGTATTGACGTTGACAGACATGTATTATTTCAAAAGTAATATTATTATTAGCAGTAAATTATACAGATTGATGTAGAAAGCACCGTGGAATTTCTGCAGGGTCCCGCTAGTCATTGTATATTATAGTTACAAAAAAATACAATTACAGCAATAAACACGACCGCCCCTTTTTACTTTAGGTTGCCAAATTGTCATATCAAAGGAGATAACTTATCTCAAATGAAAAATATGTATCAATTAATGTTAACAAATTTTTTTTTCACCACTAACACTAAGTCCGAGTGGCAAGGTCGTAAAACCACACGATTTATAGGGTTAGTGGTAAAATAAGATTAGTTAACATTAATTGATACGAATTTTTTCGTGCAATATTGACTTTATTATAATAAATGTTCTTCTTCCTCAAATTTTTTTTTACATAAAAAATGAGTGTTTTCAATTTTTAATTGGAACAATTATTGGTTATTTCAGTACTTCTGTAGTTTACGGACCGTGCGGAAATAATAATGTATTATTTAGAAACCCATTCTAAACATGGAGAGGAGAGGGGCTACGGTAACTATTCTGTACTTTCACCTAACAATTTAATGTACAAAAGATACTGTAAACATTGAATTTAACTTGAAAATCTTACTTAAAAAATAGCACTGTCTGTAAACTGCAGAAGTATGGTTATTTCTTATTTTAGTCACGTATATTATTTCGACACGCAGCAGCGTTAGCGGAGAGCCGCAAGCGGTGAAAAAAATGCCGATCTTATTGATAGATTTGTATTTCAACCGATCGCTGTGGAGACGAGTGGAGTGATTGGCTCTGCCACATGCGACTTCCTCGGCATCCTTGGTCTATTAATGACGCGCAACACCGGAGACAATCGCGAATTGTCTTGGCTTTACGAGCACCTCTCTATCGCCATTATTCGTGGAAACGCCTTGAGTCTGCTATCGGCCTGCCAAGCCAGTCGGACATTCGAAGAAAACTATTAACTGTGATACAATTATATATAAGGAATCAGGATTTCTCGATATTGAACTAAACAATGTCAAAGTGACGAATAAGGGATTTATTAATTATTTATTGAATTATTAATCTTATAGTTTATTTTTTCACCGAATGGTTCAGTGTAATATATTTGTTTCTTATTTTTTATTTGTGATTAAATTATTTCGAATCAAATGGATTTCGGCATTCTAAAATAAGTTCAGATAAGTTATCTCCCTTGATATGACGATTTGGCAATCTAAAGTAACACAGTAAGCTTAATTGATAAAGTTACCCATATTTATTACTAATCTGATATATATATATATATGTATTTTTGTGAGGCAACAGTTCATGAACAGTACATTACCTCGTGATTCTAGTTTTAGTATACACAAATATAACGGTTCTATTTTTATGACCGTTTGATTAAGGGAGATAACTCTGAACTGGTTTATCACAAGTTGTTTCCCTTTTGCTTACAATAGTGAGTCATATTTAACCATAAGTACACGGCAGAATCACCTTCCCTAATGAGATCACCTAGGTTAAGCGACGTTGAGCCATCTCAGTTCAAGATGGGTAACCATTTAGGAATACCAGGCGATACAAAATCTAACCTCGTAAAAAAGGACTGCGGAATATGCGAATCGCTATCCCGAGGTTATCCTGTCTATATAATAACGCCTTTTATATAATCAAAAAGCATCGTTTTATAACCTCGGAATAGCAGTTCTCATATTCTGCACTCCTTTTTTTTTTTACGACGTTAGATTTTGTAGGACCTTGTATTCTTAAATGGTCACCGGTCACAAACTATCACATCAGTATTGCAGAGTTTCGAAAATTCACTGGCGCCTCATTAATATCCACTGTCATCAAATGTAAAGTCTTGAGCATGTTTGGTCACATTAATTTGGAAATTTCACAAATACAAAAGGGGATTCAACTATATATATATATATATATATATATATATATATATATATATATATATATATATATATATATATACTACAACGAAAGCTTGCAAAAAAAATTAAATAAATGAATTTTTCATTTAAATTACACGATTGTTGATTTTCAAAATATTTCACTTTAATACATTCTAATCCGTGCTTCAAAGATGTCAATTTCCTTACTTAAAGAAAGCGCCAATCTGCGCATAACATCGCCAGGACTACACTTATCCTAACGTATTTAACAACTTGACGTCTCTTTCTGCTCATATCGTGATTCGACCCCTCGGGGTTAATACCATCAAAATGAGGAGGAATAATAATAATAAAAAACTATAATAAGACAGTCTCGCCTGGATGTTCTACAACGAAAGCTTGCAAAAAAAAATTAAATAAATGAATTTTTCATTTAAATTGCACGATGTTGATTTTCAAAATATTTCACTTTAATACATTCTAATCCGTGCTTCAAAGATGTTGTCAATTTCCTTACTATATATATATATATATATCTCTCTCTATATATGTTATTGTTTATTTATCTATGGACGTATACGTTTCGTCTCTTTTCAATCAAGACTCATCAGCATAGAAGTACGACTATTCACTACCGGTCACACGATTCGAAACCCTGGATTACAAGTATTTTTCAACCCCAATCCAACGTCACTAACCGATAGGCCAGTTCTGAACAGCTTATAAACAATGATAATTTTAACACATTTAAAGGCGGCGAGACATACAGGCATTCAACTTCTATAAGTGAAGGAATGATGCATATAAAGCAAGTGACGTCACGCTGTGTTATTACTACCATTTACAGTGCTCTACGTTTTAACGCGGAGCTTTATATATATGTGTGTGTATTTAGGCAGCATATTTTCATTTAGGCAAACATTATTAAATAACACGGAGTGGTTTTGTTTGATGCGACTTTTTTTTTTATTTTTTCAATTTTCCGAATTGTCCATCTAATGTTTCGGTCAAATTTATGTAAATATGATCCATGGGTTTCTTGTTCCATTCTTTTTTCTTTTTTGCAAGTACTTTCGATTTGAATCGTCAAATCATCTTCAGGCGGTATTCGTTTTAGTGTCTTTACTGTTGTGCTCATTTTTGAATTATAACGGCAAGTAGTTTATATTTGAAAACGCGTCTGTAAAGTTGAAATGTACATGAGAGCGTGATGTGTAGAACGCCATCACCTATATGCCTATATATATATATATATATATATATATATATATACATATATATATATGGGTTTTAAGTAGGGTAATTATCGTACGATTGCGTTTTGATGAATGGAGTATGAATGTTTAGTGTGCAGGAGGTTAGACACAAGGTCAGGTGAGGTTTTGAAAAACCAGCGGACTAGGTTAAGTGCACTCTGTCCTTCAACGATGTATGCGCAGCCTCATCGGCATTCTCGGGTCAGAGTGTCTCAGGCGATTAGCTATAAACTACCCCCTTCTCAAAAACAGAAGGTAAAGCTTAGGAGGGTGAATCCCCTTGGACTGAACAGAACCATACCTCAGCCAGACAGCAACAAAGCCAATGTTGGAATGATTGTCGAAGACGTATCCTTGACTGGTATAGACAACACCTACTGACAGAATGTTTAGTATGATTGTGATGTTTTGGTTAATGATGGCCAATAACGGCGATTAGCTAAGTTAGATAGTCTACTAAAGTAAGTGAAAAACAGTCTCTCCCCACGACCTTGTGCCACTTTTTATATATGTAGTTTATATATGAATAAATATCGTTGGTGTTTTAGACATATGGTCATGTTGACGTCTCGTATATTTTGCTGTTCCGTGCCTCTACCAGTGATGTGATTTGCGTCCATCGAAAAAGGTCTTCTTAATGGAGCCTACCACGTATTCTCTTGTCCCATGCTACCGGTGATATTGCTATTTGCGTCCACCGTGAAAAATCTTCCTATTGGGGCCTACACCGTATTCTATTGGCCTATGCTACTGGCGATACTGTTATTTTCGTCCCCGTTCCTGTTACTTCTATTTCCCGTTCCTGTCCGTTTCGGAAGATCTTAAAGTTCATGGTTCGTTGTGTAACTCAACTCTTGAAGTGGAGAAATCAGAAGTCCCAGAATTCAGGCTATTTCGACGAAGTGGAATAGGTCGAACATGCTGAGCTCGTCCGTGCGATCTTCGGGACGTTGGATGTTCCATTCCGTTGCGACGAAGAGACGGGGCTCTCACGGTCTATAGGCAGCTCAACAGGTGAATGTTTTCACGGTGGATTCTTTTGTGACGTTTGACAGCTTTCCGACACGACAACTAAGGCCTGGTCACCCTGTGGATGTATTCTTGTCTGAACTTCCCAGGCTTTCTTTTCTTGTCGGAGAATCTCCTCTGAAAAAAGGGATGGTACGTGCGTTTGTTGCTGGACTGTCAGCTCACGTAAGGTAACAGCTTTGGGCACCACTGAGAATGGACGACATAACTCTGGCCCAGATTCTAACAAGAACTAGAGTTAATATGACAGACGAAAGAGAAAACGAGGCCCCAGCGATTACACAGCCAGTTCAGTACCGGTGTTGTTTCAACTAGTGCATCTGCCAATAAAAACGTCACGTATTGCAGATACTCTGGACTAGCTATTTCGCAAGGGATTGCTAATATCAACAGGAAGAGGAGCGCAGTGGGCGTTTACAGAAGCGCTACTCCAGATGGAGAAAGATAGGCCATGTTCTGTCCCAGTATCCGGGGAACAGAGAAAGGAATGTGACACGAGCGTCAGTCTTTCTCTAAATAGTTTAAAAGAGTTCCTCTTTGTGATTGAGATTTTACGCGATTGACGTTGTGATTAACGCATGACACTGCTTGATTCGGTGTGTTCACGTTCCTTTGTGACAGAATCCTTGTGTAGTCCTCGGCGTATACAACATATAGGCATAATGACAGTCGACGGCAAAGTGTTTTGTGGGACCATCATGCTGCTGATGTTCAAGTCGTGAATACATCAGCTGTTGGGCTCCGACCTACTAAGTGTTATGGAAGTTAATCAAAATGCTGGGTGGAGTTACAATCAATTAATTCGGCGAAGCTTCATTGTCGATGATAAAACGTCATGCATGAACTGCGATCAAAATAGAAGAACGCGATTTTAGCGCAGAGTTTAATGTCAGGACCGAATTATGAATCAGAGGAATTAATCATAACCAGTAGGGGTTTACAAATCGTTTCTTAAACTACAGGAGAAAGGCGTCAATTTACGCACTGTTAATGGGTATTGATTTACTCCTCCAGGAGTTAGGCACAAGGCCAGTTTTTATCTTACTCCCACAAGTAAGATGTGACCCAAGGTCGGGTCGGGAAAGTGGGGTTTAAAAATTGCCTGGGCAGCCCCGTCGGCATTCCCCGGTAGGGGCGTCTCAGGCAGTAAGCAATAAACTTACTCCTCCCCAAAGAGGGGAGGCAAAGCCTGGGAAGGTGAACGTCCTAGAACTGCACAGGACCGTCCCATAGACCGGCGTAAATCAAGCCCCGAAGGCCAAGACAATACCAGTCTATGGGGTGTAGTATCCATCGGAACAGATACTACACTTTGATCTTAGCCAAAAGACCAAAGAAAAAGAGAAAAAATTGAGAGGTCAAAAAGCCTGTAGTGTTTCTCAATAGTTTTAGTAAAAAAAAAGGTGCTTTTACAGAGAAACGTGTGTATTAAATTATCAATACCACACAAAAAACAGTATTATATACTTACGCAGCAGATTTAAATAAGTATCCTCAAAAAATGTAGAACAAATTATCGAGTAGAACTTTAATTATAAGCAAAATCCATTTTTCGAGAACAGCCATTTGACATGTTCAAAGGCCGCCATCTTAAGGTAACCGGCGACAAAATCAGGGGACGTAAGCGCGTTTGGCATAATTGTCTCCGGTTACCTTAAGATGGCGCTCTTTGAACATGTCAAATGACTGTTCCCGAAAAATGGATTTTGCTTATAATTAAAGTTCTACTCGATAATTTTCCTACTTTTTGGCGACGATACTTATTTAAATCTGCTGCGTAAGTATATAATACTGTTTTTTTTTTGTGCTATTAATAATTTAATACGCACGATTCTCTGTAGAAGCACCCCCTTCCCAAAAAACTGGTAGCAAGAGATTCAGTGTTGACTCTAGAGCACAATAAAATGACAAAAAAATACGCTCCAGTGCTACCAGTTATTGATGACATACTGGCATATTCCGGGTCAGCAAACACCTTTTTAAAGTTAGATTTGAAATTTGGATACTGACAGATTAAGCTTCGTGAAGATTTAAAAAAAAATTTATTTTTTATTTTTTATTTTTTATTTTTTATTTTTTATTTTTACTAAAGTCACCACTTATGAAGGCCCAAAGGCCACTCGAGGATAAAGGATAATGAGTGTCAGGTGGACGGTGAGACAATATTGGTAATGATGGTGCCAGTTTTGTAGAATTTGATTATTAAGGAGGACTGCTTAATAAGAATTTGATTACATTGGACTTTAAAACAACAATGTTGTAGTCAGTTGGGAAGCAGCCGCGTGGTATTGAGTTCCACAGACGGGTAGTTAAGTGCATTTACTTGCGACCGGGGATTGTTTCATTTTAATGCGATGCCATTCGTACTGGCAAACGATGTCTTCCAGGAATTGATGTCGATTATATTATAGGTACAAGATGATTTCATTCTGGTAAATCTAGATGACATTTTGATATTCCGTAATAAAATGGATAGAAACTTGCGACTTATACATAAAGACTTGGGTAGTTAGTAGAAGTATAATCTCAAATTGAAACCCTTTAAACGCGAGTTCTTTAAAAACAAATTCAATACATGGATTTTAAAGTTAGTAAGAAGGGGACACAACCGTATTTTGATTAACCAAGAATATAAAACAAATTTCGACTCCAACCATCGTTCGACATGGAATGACCTCGTACTAACCGTCGGTTTATTGGAAAATTTCGGATATTGCTGAGCCAGTGATTAATCGAACGATGAAGTATGCGCGTTTCCAATGGGACGATGCATGTCAGGCCGCTGTTGATAGCTAAAACTGAAGCTCATGGAGAGATTAATGTTAGTGTATACCGATTTCAATAAGAATAAAAGACTAAAGCGGATACCATACCTTTGAGACACATGTGAATGAGGATTTTAGTGAGATCAAGAAAGAATGTGAGTACTTGCTGTCGACATATGAGGATTATAGTGAGATCAAGAAAGAACGTGAGTACTTGCTGTCGACATATGAGGATTATAGTGAGATCAAGAAAGAACGTGAGTACTTGCTGTCGACATATGAGGATTATAGTGAGATCAAGAAAGAACGTGAGTACTTGCTGTCGACATATGAGGATTATAGTGAGATCAAGAAAGAACGTGAGTACTTGCTGTCGACATATGAGGATTATAGTGAGATCAAGAAAGAACGTGAGTACTTGCTGTCGACATATGAGGATTATAGGTCTATGACACACGGGTCGAAATGTTCGATATTTCAATTTGTGGGAAACGCTCTTAGCTATCTTTTCTGAGTTAACATCAGAGGATGACCTTCATTATTGTCGACATAGTTGGCATACTAATATGTTTCGGATTGGTGACAAGACGATAGATTGTTAGATGTGGAGCAAGTAGACGTCACACGGAAGGATAAATTACTATGTCAATTTTGAAAGATACTAGATCGAAAGGAGAGATGCCGTCCGAGAAGTAGTACCCATATCTGGAGACAGGTAACAGTTACGTAGCTACGAGGGTTGGTAAATAGATGTAGAATAGGGAATTACGACTCACGGGTTCATTTTAGGGTGCTATATGTAATGGTTGGGAATTTATAGATGATATAACTAGTCCCCCTGTCAAGCTTACATTCAGATAAAATCAGGTCCTATGGTTATGTTTTTTTTTGCTTTTCAAGTCAGTGTTGGGATTAAATATCCCTGGAAGAAAGTTCAGTTCTCGCACGTGAGAATGCAATAACAATTATGTAGATAAGTGCAAAATAGAAACAGGGCAACAGCTTTTGTGAGAAGGAACACAACAACAATTGTATATAAGTTTAAAACAGTTTTACTTGTGGGAAAACATGAGGGCATATATATATATATATATATATATATATATATATATATATATATATATATATATATATACATATATATATATATATATATATATATATACAACAAATGGTGAGTTCAAAGTTCAGAAAGGAGGAAGTTAATTTAGGTTTGCGAAAACGTGCTTCGCGAACTTATCTTGTGGGAGTTCTGGTAACAGGTTGCACGTGCGCCCGCCTCTAATTCTGGCTCCTGTCGAGATGTTGTCATTTCAGTCCAAGATGGTTGGTAACAGGAAGGAGTGGGGGCTCTCTGCGACTGCCGTCGTGGGCTTTATCTCAGAAGAATACAGCCACGATCCTACCAGGTTCAAAAGGTGGGTCGAAAAGAGGCCGGTACACAGCGTTCAAGCGTTTTTATGGGCTGACTCACGTGACCCCCAAGGGAGTAGGGGTTGGGATGCCTGACAGCCAATCCGTGAGACCCTTAAGGGACTAGGCTGCAGCCAGTCAGTGAAGGGGTCGTTAATACATTCCAATATCAGACTTTGAATGACATGCGGTGGACATAATAGCAGCTTCCTGTGTTCGAACAAAGCATTTTTGGAATTAAGAGGTAAATTATATATAAAATTAAACTCGTAGTATTGGTCGAATGTCATTTACCAGATGTTAGTTTGAAAATTGGGGCGTGGTTAGCGCCACCAATCGGATAGTAATTAGAATGTCTATTTGTATAGCACAGCCTGGAGAAGAACGAACTTTCTGAACTAAACATTAAGGAATACTTTTTCTATTATTCGATTTGAAGAAAAGGAGAAATATGCGAGTAATATGTATGAGGATAAAATACATGATATCTCATGAAATAAAATGTCCTCTAGACAGAATTTACGAAAGCAGAGTGAAAAAACAAAACAAAAAACAATAAACTAAAGATTTACCGGTTTGTTCGGATCTTTAAAATAGTGAAAACTTTTAGAATAAAAAAATCTTTATTTTTTTAAAGACATTCGTTGATTTGAACGAAACCAGTCAGTTTCTCGTTTTTTTATTTCCTTGTGTTTAATTGCATTTTTCCATTTTTCTTTCATACATAACGTGTATACGTTGTGATATACATTCTATTATAAGTAGGGTAAGAAAATGTATACATAATGTTCATAAAAGAAAAAAAATATTGATCGAAGACATTGTGTTGGAGACATGACGAAGTTGGATTTTATAGGCTCTACGAATTTTATTATATTATATTATATTATATTATATTATATTGATCACAGGGCACACAATAATTTAATGTTTTTTTCTCTTTCATTTTGTATTATGATTCGATTGTAGATAGTCGGGGGGCAGGGGGAGAGATTCAGTGAAAATTTTTACGAGTGAACATTTTTGAAAATAGGATGGTGAGGAATATTGAATATCCATCAAACAGGGTTACTTTAATGTCATACCGAGATTGACGAAAACAGGATTACACCTATTGACTGAAGAAATAATATATGACTGCGTTAGCGTGACACCTACTGGATAAACACCTGCATAAAAACGAAAAGAAATACAGCCGTCCGCTAAAAGCCGAATATACAACTGGAAGCTGTTACCGGAGAGGGTGGGCTTACATTAAGCGTGTAGGTCAAATCTCGGAATAGGTGTTCCAGTTAAGGCGCTCGGGCGCGTAAATATGCTATATTAACGGGTTCGATTGAGAGAACCTTGAGAGAAGCGAGTGACAAAAGAACCCAAGAATTCAACCCGCGAATTTCTGTGCCTCCCCTTCTCCACGATGCTCACTCACTTTACTTACTCGTCGCTACGTAGAATAAAGATATGCGATTATGTTTGTATACACAAGTGTCCACCGTATCTTTTTTTAAAGCACATCAGCAATATATCACAAATCCAGTTAGTATTCAATATGTTAATCGAGTTAGTATTCTATACGTAATATCAGTTAGTATGTTTTACTTCATTCCGCTTGTATTCTATCAGTTATACTAGCTAATATTCCATATGTTATTCCAACTAATATTCTATATGTTATTCCAGCTAATAGTCCATATGTTATTAAAGTTAATAGTCCAAATGTTATTCCAGCTAATATTCTATATGTTATTTCAGCTAATATGCTATATGTTATCTCAGCTAATATTCATATTTTATTCGAGCTAATAGTCCCTATGTTATTCCAGCTAATATTCTATATGTTATTCGAGCTAATATTGCATATGTTATTCAAGTTAATATTGAATAGGTTATTCCAACCGATATTCCATATGTTATTCAAGCTAATATCCCATATGTTATTCCAGTTAATATTGCATATGTTATTCGAGCTAGTAATCTATAAGTAATCCCAGTTAGTATTTTCTCTTTTGTTCCGTTAATATTTCATATGTTATTCCAGGTAGTATTGCATATGTTATTCCAGGTAGTATTGCATATGTTATTCCATGTAGTATTGCATATGTTATTTCAGCTGGTATTCTCAATTTAACCCGGCTAGTATTTCATATGTTATTCCAGCTAATATTCAAGATGTTATTCCAACTTGTATATCATAATTTAGTTAAGCTAGTATCCTCTATATCATTCCGCTATTATTATTCAATATGTTATTCCAGTTTGTATTCACTGTGTTATTCCAACTCGTATTTCGTATGTAACTTCAGCTTGTATTTTCTACTTTATTCAGCTATTATTCCATATATTATTGCAGCTAGTGTTCTCTATTTTATCCCGATAGTATATTATATGTTTTTTGAGTTAGTATTCAATATGTTATAACCGTCATTATTCCATATGTTATTACAGCTACTATTCCATATGTTATTCCAACTATTATTTCATGTTATTCCAGCTAGTATAAATATGTTTTTTTTCCGTCATTATTCCATATATTATTATAGATAGTATTCCATGTTATTCCAGCTAATATTTAATATGTTATTTCCGACATTATTCCATATGTTATTCCAGTTAGTGAATGGTAACCTAAACACGAAGGTGTATTCTTATGATGCATCTTTTTAATGAGGCGACGGAAGGACGGGCGGACACGCTCTTTTCTGGCGATTCGATGACGTATTTGAAAATCGTGAGATCATATGTACAGACAGAAAAGCTTCGTATGACGTTGTTGGCATCATCACCATCATCATCATTCCATATGCTAATCCAGTTATTATTCTATACGTAATATCAGTTAGTATTATTTATTTCATTCCGCTAGTATTCTATAAGTTATTCCAGCTAATATTTCATGTTATTACAGCAAATGTTCCATAGGTTATTCCAGCTAATATTGCATGTGTTATTCCAGCAAATATTCCATATGTTATTCCAGCTAATTGTCCATACGTTGTTCCAGTTAATAGTCAATATGTTATTCCAGCTAATATTCCATAGATTATTCTAGCTTATATTTCATAGGTTATTCCAGGATGTATATCATATGTTATTCGAGCTAATATTCTATAGATAATATTAGTTAGTATTCTTTATTTAAATCCGCTATAATTATATACGTTATTCCAGCTAATATGCCATATGTTATTCCAGCTACTATTCCATATGTTATTCCAGATAATAATCAATATATTATAACCGCTAATATTCATATTTTATTCGAGCTAATAGTCCCTATGTTATTCCAGCTAATAGTCCATATGTTATTCGAGCAAATAGTCCATATGTTATTCCAGTTAATATTCATTAGGTTATTCCAGGATATATTCCATATGTTATTTCAGCTAATATTGCATATGTAATTCGAGCAAGTAACCCGTAGGTAATCTCAGTTAGTATTTTCTATTTTGTACTGCTAGTATTCCATATGTTATTCCAGCTAATATTCCATATGTTATTCCAGCTAATATCCCATATGTTATTCGAACTAATATCCCATATGTTTTTTCCAGCTAATATTCCATATGATATTCCAGCTAATATACCATGTTACTTGCATATGTTATTCACGGTAGTATTTTCTATCTGATCCCTCCTATTATTTCATATGTTATTCCAGCTATTATTTATATGTTATTTGTGGAAGGATTGTAATAAAAGAATGTAATAAAAACACAAACTTGCTACGTGTATCTCATTGTACGTGTATCTCATTCAAATATTCTTGAAAGAAAAACATGGCGGCTTTCGAAAGAGAAATTTATTTAAAAGAAAGCGATATCGCGTTCAGCGTTATTTTTAGCGAGAACATGCCCCACTTAAGTAAATTTTGGCTCCTTCTGAGAGTGTTTATAACCTTACAGAACGATTGAGTCACAGAGGTGAAGTAGGTATTTACCTCTCTCTCCCACCGCGGGAAGATGCGACACAAGTTCGGAAGGTGGGGATTGGAGAAAGCCAGTTAACAAGAGGCGTGTGCATTCTGGCAGTCAAAAATGCCTTAGCAGCCCGTCGGTAATCCCAGATAGAGGCGCCTCAGACGATTAGTAATGAACTATACTTTTCTAAAATAGACAAACTAACGCCTGGGATGTAGGACCTCCTAGAAATGCACACGATTCTATCTCGGGCCGAGAAATGCAAGGTCATCACTTAGTCAAATATGACCCAGACTGTCAGACTAATTGTTAAGGATGTATGCTCGACTTGGTATGAATAAAACCCTACTCAGACTGTGTCAGGTATGGCCTTACACAGTGATTAAGAACGAAGGGCATACGTGGAGTATTCAGACTGAGAATTTGAGAGACAGACGTGTATTAGGAAAAACGGAAAAGAAGTGCAACGGAGATAAATGTATATTAAAAACGCAAAAAATACAAATAAAACTCTTGGCCTTTTGGCCAAGATCAAAGTGTAGTATCTGTTCCGATGGATACTGCACCCCATAGACTGGTATTGTCTTGGCCTTCGGGGCTTGATTTACGCCGATCTATGGGTCTGTCCTGTGCAGTTCTAGGAGGTCCACCCTCCCAGGCTTCACCTCCCCTCTTTGGGGAGGAGTAAGTTTATTGCTTACTGCCTGAGGCGCCCCTACCGGGGAATGCCGACGGGGCTGCCCAGGCAATTTTTGATGGTCAGAGTGCTCACCTCTCGGACGCTGGTTTTTCAACCCCCACTTTTCGACCCGACCTTGGGTCACATCTTTCTTGTGGGAGTAGGATAAAACTGGCCTTGTGCCTAACTCCTGGAGAGGAGTAAATAATACTCTATTATTCCATAGAATATTATTTATGATATTCTCGCTAGGATTAAATATGTTATTCCAGTTAGTATTTCATATGTTATTCCAGGTAAATTGCATATGTTATTCCAGTTTGGTATTCTCCATTTAACCCAGCTAGTATTTCATATGTTATTCCAGCTGATATTCAATATGTTATTCCAACTCGTATACCATAATTTAGTTAAGCAAGTATCCTCTATATCATTCCGCTATTATTATTCAATATGTTATTCCAGTTATTATTCACTGTGTTATTTCAACTCATATTTCATATGTAATTCCAACTCGTATTTTCTACTTTATCCAACTATTATTCAATATATTATTCCAGCTAGTATTCGCTATTTTATCCTGATAATATATTACATGTTTTTCGAGTTAGTATTCAATATGTTATTACCGTCATTATTCCATATATTATTGCAGCTAGTATTCGATATGTTATTCCAGCTAGTATTCAATACGTTATTTTTTCCGTCATTATTCCATGTAATTATAGATAGTATTTCATGTTATTCCAGCTAGCATTCAATATGTTATTTCCGTCATTATTTAATATGTTATTCCAGCTAGTATTCCATATGTTATTCCAGCTTGTATTCAATATGTTATTTCCGTCATTATTCCATGTTATTCCAGCTAGTATTCAATATGTTATTTTTGCCCGTCATTATTCCATATGTTATTATAGATAGTATTTCATGTTATTCCAGCTAGTATTCAATATGTTATTTCTGTCATTATTCCATATGTTATTCCAGTGTGTGAATGGTAACCTAAACACGAAGGTATATTCTTATGATGCGTCTATTTAATGAAGCGACAGACGGACGGACACGCTCTTTTATGGCGATTCGATGACGTATTTGAAAATCGTGAGATCATATGTTCAGACAGAAAAGCTTCGTATGACGTTGTTGGCGTCATCATCATCATCATCATCATCATCATCATCATCATCATCATCATCATCATCATCATCATCATCATCAAATTATTAATATGGAATGGTGATGATGGCGATGATGCATCGAACCAATTTTATATTATTTGTAGATGGTCCATTATTTTTCTGTTATATCTTCGTTTTCTGTCTGCCAATCAAATCAAATACGGCAATTGGATCTTGTGGGAGCTCTTCTTCCTTCTTTTCATACCATTCAAGGAAAGAAATCGAATAGAATCGATTATTTTTAGTTTCTCTTTTTGCATCTCATTTTTTTCTCGCTTTCGCCTCAAATTAGGCCATTACGACGAGCCAATATGGTGTTGTTGTTTGCAAAGACTTCGACTCATTCGATTTTGCCGATTTAAAATTAATTTATTGTCGTCTAGCTTTTTTATTTTTTCGAAGACAATGAATGTACACATGGAAATATTGCAACAACAACAACAACAACAACAACAGCAGCACCAAGTTTTATTATTAGAGAATAAACCGGCGTAGTGTTATATTTTCACTTACCAGTGTGTGTATAAACCATTATACACCCGTGTCGTCGTTGTTGTCGTCGAACCCATGTACTTTGCCTCTCTGTGTATACAAAATCACTCGGACGCCGATGTTGAAGGTTTTTAAAAAAAAGAGAAGAACAGTCACAGAAAACATGTGAGAGACAGGTTACGCGTGTGAGAGGAAGGCGGGCAGAGAGATAGACGGATAGATCGTCGCGCTACACTTACTTACATTGTGCACCACCCCCATTGGAGACAGCACAGGGGCATGCCTTTTCTTCTTGAAGTCACGCCAACCAAGAGATCGAAAATCTCCTGCCGGAAATCACGTGGTTTCACGACTCCTGTCTGGCGTCATATCTCATCTTTAAAAGTGTCACCCAAAATGTTTCAGTTTAAACACGGTCCTCCTTATATAGTATGTAGGTAAGACACGTTAAAGTTTTACTAATGCTTATGACAAACGCTTGAAAAAGTAAAATAACTTCTACTCTAAAATTTTATAAATCTGTAACAAGATCACCCGGGGTGATCGGAGAAGAAAGATAGTGAATAGGAATTATAATCTAGATTATAGTGAATAGGAATTATAATCTAGATTATAGTGAATAGGAATTATAATCTAGATTATAGTGAATAGGAATTATAATCTAGATTATAGTGAATAGGAATTATAATCTAGATTATAGTGAATAGGAATTATAATCTAGATTATAGTGAATAGGAATTATAATCTAGATTATAGTGAATAGAAATTATAATCTAGATTATAGTGAATAGGAATTATAATCTAGATTATAGTGAATAGGAATTATAATCTAGATTATAGTGAATAGGAATTATAATCTAGATTATAGTGAATAGGAATTATAATCTAGATGATAATGAGATATAGGTCAGGAGGGGTGTGTGGATAAAGGTCGCGTTTGGAATGCGATTGTGGCTGTTTTGATAATTTCAAGGTTGGGATGAAAATGTTTGTCGTTTGAGTTCTGTTAGATTGAGGAATATATGAAGAAAAACAATTTTCATAATTACGGTCACTGATCGATAGAAATTCGGCGAAAAACAAGACAGTTAGACTTGAGAATGCGGTAAACGGACGTTCCTCCTTTTGCTCCCTTAATCGGGGGCTGGGGAGCTGACTGTCTATGTAAAGCTGAGTGTGCTAAGAGAATGTCGGCATTCTACCAAAATAAAATGTAAGCTATGAAACACCTTTCTTGTTTCAACGCTTCATTTTTGCTGAAGGAGAATGCATTTTTGAATCCGTAAACTAACGGGGCATAACGCCATAATCTTCGGAAATACACCTCTGGCTAGATAGATCTCTGTCACACGGGACATATCGTGCATTTGTACAGCTACCACTTATCTTATGAATTTTACTTCAGTGTAAGTTCTCAGAAATCAAGAGGCCCCTTCCTTGGGTTAACGCTTGATCTCTATATGAGATACATAGCTATCCGTGTATTCCATTAAGGTACTATATTACTCATCAAATGTTGAGTTAGTAATCAAGTCAAGAACATTAATTTTCCTCTCCCCAATTAACCAGTTAACTTATGTTTTGAGGCATTTCCGTCCGTCCGTCCGTCCGTCCGTCCGTCCGTCCGTCCGGATTTTTTCCCGCAACCATCCATTGAATTTCTCTGAAATTTTTCATGAAGTTGTAACTTTGGTCAGGTTAGAAAGTGACATTCTCCGATTTTTGAAAAATATCTGGCTAGCCCCCTCCAGGGGGTCAAAAGGCCCCGAAATAGTAAGAATTGAAATTTTTTGAACCATAACTTTTCATCCATTCAATTTCTCTGAAACTTGGCCAAAATGTGGAGGCAATTGTTCCTAATAGAAAATAAGTATCGCTGACATTGGAAAAAATTTGCTTCGCGCCCCCAGGGGGTCAAAAGCCCCCAAAATGGCAAAAAATGACCTTTTTCTCCCATAACGTTTGATCCATCCAGTCAATTTTTCAGAAACTTGGCCAAAATGTAGAGGCAATTGTTCTGGATATAAAATGAGCATCCTCGACCTCAGAAAAATTCTGGTTCGCGCCCCCAGGGAGTCAAAGGGGAGTAAAAAATGCCCCAAATTGCCCACATTTATTGCATTTTACACTCGCCACATCGAGTCACATACAGAGGGGGACCACGCACGCGCGGCTTGTTTCTTGTGGTCTCTTGGACGTACCGGATTTCAGAACAAGAATACATGTGGTCTGGTGGAGTATACAGCTAAGTGCTGTTACTTGAAGTAACATCACTAGGAGAAGGTGCACGATTCCTAGTATGATCCAGTGTATAGCCGACGACGACGGCAATAACAACGACAAGGTTCCACAAAACTTTCTTTTAATTCAGGGGATGTTAATCCTTTATCCCTTTTATTAAAGTCGTAACGTTATATAATTATGATGTTATAATAAATCCCTAACTAACACCCTCCCTCCACACAGGAAATATACTAAAAATCACCCGAATTATATTGCCTAGTGTATTAATAATGTATATGCGTATACTATCAGTTTCATGTCTTAGACTTGTGTATTGACCTTTTTCGCGCTGTTTCCTCTTTGTTCCTTCTTTTGATAGCGTCTCTTTGATCCCAAGTTTTTATTCTACGCCTATAACCCTATTGTCACTGTAGGTTTAGTATTACATGTTACATATCGCAGTGTTGGGCCGTTCACACTTGCTGACACCTGCTACGGGAGGAAGGAGGCGATCTTTGGCATTGAGCTTAAGTGTTTTTTGGCGTCTTTGCTAAGCACGTGGTTTTAAAAATCCCTTTTTTCAGGCAGTTGAGATTTTGCGAGGCTACTATGAACCTCGTGTCAACTCCAAGGATCTTTAAGCATTTTCTCTAGTGTTGTGTGTTGCGGGGTATTAACCACGCTGCCAACTCTGGATATTCAGAAACTCTTTGAACATTAAAGACCGAGCTATATGTAACCTCGTGTCTAAATATTATTTAAACATTTCTAAGTGATGATCGCAACTTTCAGGCTGATCACGCAGTTCTCGCAACGTTCTGCAATTTGAAAAGAAGTCACTTCCATGAAATCAAGGTTAAGTGTGAATTTCCTAGCGTTGCGATTCGTGATCTTTAGCCATCGTCTATGTGAGGAGAAATTCTCACATATAAGATTGGGATAATGTTATGGGGAGATGGAGTAGAATTATAAGTTAGTTGGGCCATTTGTAACTAGAAAACTCTGATTTTCATAAATTAACACTTGCGATGAGAAATACGCCGAGAATTCTTCAAACCACCGATGTCATTGTAAAAGGTGAAGATTTCCGCCGGAGACATGTATGGACCCTGACCTAAAAAAGCAAAGTAGTCGACCATAGGCTCTCCTTTCATTAGCTACTAAATCGAAGTGTAGAGGAGGGCGCCATTTTTGTGTCCCCCCCCCCCAGGATTACTCCACTTACCCTTGATCCTTCACGATGCTGAGAGTTAGGCAAGAGGGAATCAAGTACCATTTTTTTTAGCATTTCGTATGACTCGACCGAGGACTGAACCCCGGTCGCACAGCCCATTAGCGAACACTATAACCATTGTGCCAAAATAGCCCCAGTCTAGCGTAACAGAATTAAACTCGCACGGCACATGGGATATATGATGATGAAATCACCTGTTAGAGATCAAATATAAGGGGTAACATTATACGCGAAATCGGACGGAAGTAGGTGTTTCTCAAAGCACTCTTTCCTGCCTTGACAAAGTATAAAATCGATTCCGAACAGTCCAAGAGTGGCTTTGTTGCAGTCGGGGTGATGTATGATTCTGTTCACTCCTAGGGGGTCCACCGTCACAGGATCTACCTTCTCTCTGAGAAGGAGTTAGTTTATTACTAATCACCCGAGGCACTCCTACCGGGGAATGCCGACGGGGTTGCTCAAAAGCAGAGCACGCTAATCCTAGTGTGCTGGCTTCTCAAAACCACACGTGACCTTGTGTCTAACCTCTTGGCAACAAGGTAAATACTATCTAGTGAGGGATGATCTCTTCCCTCCCGTACATCCCCTTTCTCATCGAAGAGACGTCGCTAGTCCTTTTCTACTCCATCGTTATTTCCATAGAAAGAAGCTCAACTGAGCGCCAATCTCTGGTTCCTCCTTGTAAGATATTCATAGCAAGAACTCGTCTTACTGCCACAACGTAAAATAAATATTTCCTTTTTTCCCAGGTGCCTAGCGCCAGGTAGAACTTCCCTGGACAGAGTTTCTTTGCAAGGGCGTCTTGTCTGTGGACCACATTACCGCGGGACTGCTTCCCTGCAGACTACAACATAGTCGTCTTTCAATCTAACGTCAACAAATAAGTGTCATAAACCGTTGCATCCGTAATAAAACAGTTCATTCCATTGATAAATTTTAGTACTCCCATAGGGTACTTCATCCTTCAGCTGACAATCATTCCATTCCATTACCCCTTATCATCGAGTGGCTCTCGGCCTTGATAAGGAAAAATATGCGGTATTTATTTTCTAAGATTGTAAACAAGATTTTGCACCGGGGTGGGGGATACCGAATAAGAATTGAAATCATTTGCAAAAGTAAGTGAGAAGGGGGGTCATTTTTTAAGGTTTACTCAACAGTTGGCACACAGCTTGAATTAAGGGACATGTCAAGGTCCAGAAATAAAAAATTACCAGCGAAACTGTTCGGTCCGACTGTCAGGGCTGTCTGCTGGAATATTGACGACTCATAAGAGCGGTATTTGCTGCTATTTATAGCTGATGGAGTTTATGCGAGCGTGGGTAAATTACCGTAATACTTAGTGAGGATCTAACTTAATGGTGAATAAAATACAGTATAAAAATAAATTACTACATGATGACGTCATTGTAGCAGGTTTTGTATGGTTGTTTTACGGCATATCAGCCCTTTTTAGGTTATTTAATGACGAAATAAAACACCCCTTAGAAGAAACGGTTCATTGTACCCCAGCCCTCTCCCCCCGGGGAATTGTGTGATCGATTTCAATTAGCCAATTTCATAGTCTGCAATGGAATCCATTAGGCTAATCACGCATGCTCTCGAACTTCGGGATCTCTGCTTACTGCAGCCTTGCTTCCAGTCGTCTGGTCAGAAGGAGTGCGGTTCGATATTGCGCACCCTTTGCTTCAATAGAACCTTCTCACCGACAAGACACTGATTCCGGGGGTATCCGTTGTCTTTCGAGACAGGAGTATGAGAAACAGCAGCAGCAGCAGCAGCAGCTGCAGCAGTGAATGTTCTTTTTAAGTATCGACGTGATTGGAAAAAAGCTCAAACCAGCGGTTTCTTTTTACTCAATCACAGGTGCGAGAATATTCACTGCCGAAATTTTGAGCGTAATATAAAAAAAAAGAACTCAAACACAGCGTTTTCTTCCTCTTTCCTGTTTTTTAATTTTTTTCTTTCCGGCCAGACGCATGTGGGTACGTCATTCAAACGGCTGACGCAACGAGAGACATTGCCAAACTACTGCACGCACAGTGCCAGCACATCATATACACAGCTTATCGAACTCACGTACACACAAGTTCGCACATACTCTCACACTGACTAAATTCTACTTCTCTCATTCTAGAACGACTCTTTCGCACAGAAGTTCTTATATGCATTCTCTAAATGACAAAACAGGCACACTAATATACACACATATTTACAATGCCTACTGGTTTTACACACACCGTCACGCGCGAACTCGGAAGGCGACAGCCGAAATGAACATGTATACTAAACTTCTCCTTACAGATCTGTTCTAATACGGCAATTCATATTTTCTGTTGTCGGTCAGTGAAAGGGGGAAATCTTTCTAGACTGGGGTAATTTTTATTTTTGTTCCAATCCAGAATGCCTCTTATTGAGAAGGTGGATTTCTCCCACATTAAAAACCGACGTCGTGTCTAACTCGAAGGCAAGTAAAGCGGAACCCTGTTTTCATCTAAAACGTTCTTGGGAAACTCTGCACTGCGATTCATTAAGATCTCTTTATCGTTCGTTGTTAATAAAAAGTAATCATTTTGTGTATAGATAGACTTAATCACTTTTTAAAAAAAATTCTCTTTAAAAAAAATGGAAATCTCTCCAGACAAGGCATGAAGCCACTTGATGTAGTAAGCTAAATAATTTTAAAAAAGCCAACTATGAGAGTTAGATGGATAAATTCCGACCGAGAAAACAGCAATTTTTTCCCCTTTGTCAGAAACATCGCTCAAAAGGATAAAATAAGATAAGTGAGAGTTACGAGGCGACCGAAAGTAAACCGAAGGTCCATTTTCTACTCTCCTTTTTTTGATATTGCCTTTCCATCTACACGAGTAACGATTACCATTTCATTACAGTAAATCGATCTTTGATAAAATCGATGGCTATTGTTTGGGGGTTTCTTAAATATACATTTTTAATCGTCTTTCTTTTAGGTCTGTCTATCAGATATGACGTCAGTACATGAGTCCGTTTAACACACTTGAGTAGATGGGGGGGGGGGGGAACTACAAAACTGACCCAACCATCTGTGTATGTGAAGAGGAGAACCATACGATGTAACATTGTATCGTCTAACCCCCCCCCCCCAATCGAAACGGTGCAGCTTGAAAGATCTTGCAGAGTACAAGAATATTTATTTGCCTCCTCTCCAGGAGGTTAGGCACAAGGCCAGTTTTATCTTACTTCCACAAGATAAGATGTGACCCAAGGTCGGGTCGGAAAAGTGGGACTTGAAAAGCCAGCGCCCGAGAAGGTGAGCACTCTGGCCATTAAAAATTGCGTCGGCATTCCCCGGTAGGGGCGCCTCAGGAAGTAAGCAATAAACTTACTGCTCCCTAAAGAGGGGAGGCAAAGCCTGGGAGGGTGGACCCCCTAGAACTGCACAGGACAAACCCATAGACCGGCGTAAATCAAGTCCCGATGGCCAAGACGATACCAGTCTATGGGGTGCAGTATTCATCGGAACAGATACTACACTTTGATCTTGACCAAAAGAATAACGTAAAGGACTGCATTAAAAAAATGGGAAACTGTTGTATGACACTATGACACTTCAAAGACACGCAAAGAGGAATCATCATCATCATCATCATCATCATCATCATCATCATCATCATCATCATCATCATCATCATCATCATCATCATCATCATCATCTTCTTCTTCATCTGCCACAGCGAACCAGTAACAACATCTCAGGAAGAGACCAGACTACAGCTGTGAACCCAACGGCTAGATAATAACCCCCCTCCTCCCATAAAGACATGGTAATCCCTCCTTCTGCCCCCCTCTCGGTTTAGAAGCATCCTGGCTACAGTGGAAAACACTAACCCGCCTGGGAATGAGAATGGGGTGATCAAAGTTGCAATAACTAGATGTGGGCTACAAAACTGACCCAACCATCTGCGAATGTAGATAGGAGGACGATACGATGCAACACCGTCTTGCCCCCCCCCCCACTACTGCCAAACCGGTGCAGCTTGAAAGATATTGCAGAGTACAATAACAATAATTCAAAACACTGTGTAAAAAAGTGGGAAACTGTCGTATGACCACATGACACTTCAAAGACACGCAAACGAAAGAAGGGGACTACTCAAGTTTTACACCGCATTTTCCAAGCTAAAAACGCAGGTTTAATGGACCTCCCACATTTCCTAAGAGATGGTAGATTTGGCATAAGGCCAGTAAAAAAGAGCATATAGTGGGTTATTACTTGCACCAAGTTAAGCGATGCGCCTCATTTTCTAAATCACAGTTGCGATTTAGTATTACGAAGTACTCGGTGAGGATGGGACTCATTAGCAGAAATGCACCAAGCCAAAAAAAAAAAAAGAAAAAAAGACGAAAAAAAGCATACACAAAAAAATACATTATCCGTTAAACCGCGTGAAAACACCTACGTACGGATGAGATAAACAATGTCTTATGTTGACCCGCAGGTAGTATATATAGCTCGGCGCCCATCTAAAAGCATTGGGCAACTCGATATAAAATAAACATTAGTCGAACGTAAATAACAGGACGTTTCGACTGCTTATCTTCCCGGTTTATCAGCATGCAACGAACGCAGATGCGCACCTCGTTCGTGTTGCCAAGATAACACCCCTTGTAAACAAGATGGGCGTAATCAAAGAACACTAAATAAGCGAAGGTATGCATTAAAGCCCACCTTCCCTCGGGGAAGAGGGGCGAGATGACACCTTTTATCTGGTTGTTAAATATTCTCTCTCTCTCTCTCTCTCTCTCTCTCTCTCTCTCTCTCTCCCTCTCTCTCTCTCTTCCTCTTCATTTCTAAAGTCAATTTACAAAGTTAAGACACGTGTTCCCAACCAGGAGAAGACAACTCTTTCAAAGCAGACCAATGTGTTCTTTTTTGTTTTGTTTTTTGAATCATTAAAATCAAATTATTCAATTCCAGTGAATTTTCTCAGCGTTTATTCAATAAATTTGCATATTTTATAAAGAAATAGAACAATACCCGTCCCAGGACGGGTAAAATTAATTCCCCTTAACAGAACAGTTTTGCACCACTTTTATGTCCCCTTACGACGATAAAACCTGAGATATAATGCTACTATACGTTATATCTAGAATCCTTATTGACATTTTGATTCTAGAAAATGTCTAAAATGTCTAAAATGTAAGGCTTCAGAAGAAATTGAAATGCACGGAATCTCGCTTAATTGGTGTCTCATGAGTAAGCATCAAATTTAATGCAGATCTGAAATATTTGAATTTTCAAATGGAAGGTTGTACCCATTTTATGCCCATAAACAACCTTTAAAATACTCCAAAGAAACTGAAATTTGAGGAATATTTATTAATTGATAGACATCAATACCTATATGTCACAAAAATCGAAGGTATCTGAATTTTCTCGAATCCCCCCATTTGTCGCCTTTGTATAAAACTAAATTAAACTAAATATAACCTACATTACCAACCCTTACGCCTAGCAGCTGTATTCTAAAAATATTAATGATCAGTTAATTAGTTTAGTTTAGTAGTTAATCCTATACATAGAAATATAAAAACATAAGCCTAGTAACTCTCGCTTCCCTTATTTTGTACTGTAGTCCTTAGATTCCATGAGCGATGTTTCTGACAAAGGGGTGGAAATTGCTGTTTCTGGGTCGGAATCTATCCACCTAACAGTTATCGTTGGCTATGTTTTGACCTTGAAGTAATATTTTCTTTTAGCTCCTTATATCAAGTGGCTTCATGACTTGTCTGGAGCGATTTTCATTAAAAAAATATACCCATACCTAACTTTATATAAATAGATATATTTTAAATATTGACCGATTTCGTGATTATGGATTGCATGGACATTATTGGGGGCTTTTGGATGAATTCTTTTAAAAATCTGAACTTACTGAAAGTTTCGGAACTTTTTAGATGGCGATTGATAATTTGGAGTATTTGGATTATTCGGACTACTGTTCTCATTATGTCGAAATTTCGTCGGAATTTCGAACTAAACATTGGCCCGTGGCGCAATGAATAAAGCGTTAAGTAATAATCAGTTCTAAGTGAAAGTCTACTGGAAGTTGAAGGTTCAATCCTCAGTACAAGAGATACTTAGAGTATAATTAAGAATTACTTAAGTCTTTTACTCGATTATGGTTGACGGAACGAGAACAATCTACCTCCGTAGATTATATAATGGCTTCCGTTTGAAATTCAGTACAGAATATTCGAGTTCGACATAAATATTCCCGAGTTAGTCAAGACGCACCTGAAGAAGGCCAGAGGGTACATCGGTCGAAAATTTTTGTCAATAACATTCAAGATTAGAAGAGTAGTCTGAAGAATCTGCAGAAGCGAAGTTTACACTTCGATGCCGAAAATGAAAGTGCTTAAACTCGTTTCTGCGCACACCGCTTTGCGCACGAATCCGCCAGAATTAATGAAAACAAGTAACAATATTTTGAACCAATCAGAGGATTTTTCTGAATTTATAGAAATTGCCCTTTTGAAACCATCTCGATCTCATATAAGGCCAGTTTTTCTTTCAACTGCATGTTTAGCTCTAATCCACGAGAGAGCTAACATCGACGTTTCTATAGCCCCCATTGCCCCTCTGTAGGGCCTTGGGAATGCTGAAAAACTCCTTTTCTAAACTAACGCACACATAGCCACACTAACATCAACGCACATACAGACGCAATGCATTAAATCTTTTACTGTCTTACGTATACGCACACTAAAGGCAACATACACTGTTTGAATCCCCTTTCAATGTCGTCTGCATATTTAAAACCAACTTATAAACTTAACCATTTTAATACTTCATACATTTCTCACTGAACTTTCTAATATGAAAACAAATGATGATGGACTCTATTTAATAACTTTCAATGATATGTAATTGAGTGAGGAGGTTTTGATTACGAGTTTTCAGACCTGTGGACAATTCACAGCCCATAAATTATTGACTCAGGCTTCCTCGATATCTCAACTAATGAATCCCCCTTTTCGGCAAGAACACTCAAATATGAATAATTATTCTATGTTTTGCTATCTTTGTAGACTTCCATTTTAAACGTATATAAAATATCTCTTTTGTGAATTTATGCTTTTGTACTCTTTATTTTGTTTGTTTATCATATAACATTTCTCTCGCTCTGTCACACATTTGAATATTACTTAAAACTGTTTTCTTTTCAAATGTTTCAATAAAACTCAGCTCTCCCAAAATCTTTCCCCAAAAACAGGAACCCTAAAAAGGGTCCCTCCAAAAATCCAAATAATATAAATTATTGGAAGGTGTTAGGATTAGGATTGGGAATAGGATTCCTACCCACAATAAGAATATGTGACACAAGGTCAGAAAGTGGGATTTGAAAAGCCAGCGCACGAGAAGGTGAGCACTCTGGCCATTAAAAATTGCCTAGGCAGCCCCGTCGGCATTCCCCGGTATGGGCGCCTCAGGCAGTAAGCAATAAACTTACTGCTCCTCAAAGAGGGGAGGCAAAGCCTGGGAGGGTGGACCCCCTAGAACTGCACAGGACAAACCCATAGACCGGCGGAATCAAGTCCCGAAGGCCAAGACGATACCAGTCTATGGGGTGCAGTATTCATCGGAACAGATACTACACTTTGATATTGGCCAAAAGGCCCAGAATGTATTTAGGTAAATACATTCCTTGGGAACATTTATTTCTACATTAAATAAAAATTACATCCTTTGGAATGTATTTACCTTAGGCATGACGCCCTGTATGTAAGGGGGAAGGGGGGTGGGGGGGTATAATTGAGACAAGTTTTTTGACATTTTTTATTTTCAAAAATTTTTCAAAGTAAACATTTTTTATTTTCAACAAGACATTTTTTATTGAAAATAAAATAAAAAACAGAAAACATTTGCTAAACTAGATCCTTGCACCAAAATACCGCATTCACTCTGTGGGTGGATCCCTACTTAAAATATCCCCTCAAAAACATCGATGTAAAAATGAATTATCGTGGGAGTGGGATAAAATATTAAAAACACCCAAAAAGAAAGAAAAATGAAGAACCAAATAAAATGATAAAAAAGGGGGGAGGGTTAGTATGGCCCGGCTTTCCCTCATTGCTAAGTGTTAGACCGCCCACTGTTTTCCGGTACAAGACCGAAAACAAGCGGGTCGGTCCCTAAATGGGAGTGGGAACTTAAAAGAAGAGTGTTCAAAAATAAATTCTTCGGGAATGGGATCAAGGGGTGGATGGCGTCTTCCAAGATAGTAATGCCAAAGGTTTCAAAAGACCGGGGACAAAATAAAACAGTGGGAGTGGGAATCTTTGGAAGCTCTCTACTGCCGGCAAAAATAAAATATGGACAGGATATCTCTCATTCCTACTAGTTTAGCATTTATCCAGTTTTTTAAAATAAATCAAAAAACTCTATAGGGGTGGGTTCCGTAGAACCCAGTACCGCGTGTGCCATAACTATGGAGGGAACACGAACTCAAACCTGGCGCCTCGTCGGATGCACAAACTAGTGTCATGCACCCATCTCCTATTGAAATCCATGCGATGTAATCGCTTCCAATCGCATCTGATCTTCACTTTAAGTTGGTGTTTAAAGTAAACTACCAGATCACGATCCGAAACAGATCCAACCCCATGAACCTCATCAAGACGTGTAACCCACGTCACTAGTCTCGCTACGGCTAGGATGGCTAGAAACACCATTCGTTTCTCCCCAGACCACGGCGGTGCTGCGTTGTTGATGACAGATGCTACATCCAGAACCATCGGCTGTTCGGCGTCGATGCGAGCCGTCACCTCTCTGACGTATTCCCAGAGACGTCGAAGTTTGCTGCAAGTAAAGAAGGCGTGCTCAGCCGTTTCTTCTTCGTCGTCTTCACAGCGCGGGCATAAGGGGACGTCCCTTAAACCATCTCTGCGTAATCTGCCATAGAGGGGCAGTGCGTTCCGAACTAGTCGCCAGGTCAGAGAATACTCAGAATTGTTAAGGTAACTCTGGCCTGGCACCCAACTCCACTGGGAGCGGGCCGCCTCCCTCGACAATCCAAGCCGCTCCTCAAGTGGGTCCGAAGCGGTACCCTCCACTAGATCCCGATATAGTCTATCCTAGACCGGGCAAGGTCACTGGACCCCAGCAACGCTCTAAGCGCGGTTCGGCATTCGGCGAAGAACAAGGGCTCACCTCTCGGCCTACATCGACCTTCGACCGAGAGGTCGGGTATGAGGTTGGGAAAGGCGCTCTCGACCGCAGAGACCCACGGAGTGTCTTCCATCAAAGTACGACTCAGGAAAGCCAGTCTCTCGGCATGTCGATGACTTGCCAAGTCAGGCATCCCCAAGCCTCCCACACTCGGAACTTAAGTACAGACCTGTCTGCGGACGTACGCTTTCCGGCTCTTCCAAAGAAGCGAGAAAAGCAAGCGCGTGAAAGCATGAAGGCGGGCCGCAGGCAGGGGTAGTACAGACAGCCGGTAAAGGATGAGAGGGAAGACGTAAGTGGCGCACGCCTCCGCTCTGCCCTTTAAGGAAAGCTTCCTTCGAATCCAAGCCCGAACCGACGATTCGACCTTTGTCTGTACTTCCGACCAGTTTTTTTCCAGCTGGAGACCCGGTTCGAACCATACGCCGAGGATTCGAACAAAAGGCCGAGAAAGGTGCGGTAAAAAGAACAAATAAATATTTATTTCGGTCATTTTATTTGTTGCTTTCTTCGTCAAGACTAAGACGTTGCGGGATGACGTCATAATGGATATGGCGTCGTCCTCGGACAATAGGTAGGGAGATGCGCCGTAACATGCAAGCGATTTGATTATTATAAATAAAAAAATAATTCAATGAGTATTTATCTAAGTTACGCATAGGCGAGAAATACACACAAACACACAAGAGGTTATCGGATAGCTTTATTACTTAAAAAAAATCATAATGATCTTATTTCGAAATAAGCAAAAATAAGGATATATAAATATGCAATATAAAAAAGACTCGAATATTTTGAAGCACAAAACGAATAAATGTTTTTTGTTTTTGATTTGTTTTGAAGGTAGACAACTCGTGTCCCCCCAGCTTATATCATCAAACAATTGCTTCTTTTATTTATTCCTACTGTTATAAAAACAACTGTGCTTGATAGAGCTTATGAAGTCGCATCCGTCTCACAATAACATACAAACATAGATAACTATTTATAGTCATGTATACATTAAAGAGTTCTCAATCAAGGGAGATAATTTCCAACGTGCACGATTTTTGTTGTTGTTTTCTACGTCGAGACTTAGACGTTGAGAGACGATGTCATAATGGATATGGCGTTGTCTCGGGTGACAGCTAGGGAGATACGCTGTAACATCCAAGCGATCTCCTGGTGCTTATTCTTACGTGACTATCATTCGTTGAATCTCGTATGAATCGTGATGTATCAAGACAGGACAGCTTCGACTGAGATCGGCATAAAAATGAAACGGTCACTTAGTGAGCTGTATTTGTCATTTTTTTTTCTGGCCTGAAAGGGTTGGAGCCCTATTTATCTACTTCTCACAGAGTAGAATGTGACACAAAGTCGGAAAGTTGGAATTGCGCACTCTAGAGGAAGAGTACTTGGGCTTTTAAAAAATTGCCTGAGCAGCTCCGTCGGCAGTCCCCGGTAGGGGCGGCTCAGGCGATTAGCAATAAACTAACCCCTTCTCAAAGGGTGAGACTGAACTGCACAGGACAATCCCATAGACCGGCGTAAATCAAGCCCCGAAGGCCAAGACAATACGAGTCTATGGGTGCAGTATCCATCGGAACAGATACTACATTTTGATCTTGGCCAAAAGGCCAAAACCGAAAGAAAGCGTTGAAAGGGTTGGAGCAAGTGGTGCCCCATATTGTTTTCTTAATTAAGACTTAGACGTTGCGGGATGACGTCATAATAGAAAATGGCGTCGCCTCGGATGATAGCTAGGGAGTGACACCATCACCAGAAGAAAAATATATAAGTTCTCTTTTTTTGTTTTGTTTTTCAAAGATGGTGACGCTTCCAAACAAACGTCTTACTTGTTCTTGATATTCTTTTAAAGTAAAAATCTAACGTCCGTTTCTATACAATACTGACTTGTAAGACAAATAAATATCGGACCCATTAACGACCTCCTGCGTGAAATTTTCTCGCTAATCATAGTCGCGCTCTGAGTGGATAGTTTGACGGATATGTGATACAAAATTACCCAAAACTTTCAACTTCCGGGCATCTCTGTTCAGTTCTTGAGTTACCAAAGCTTAGCAAGACTTTTAGGAACATCCGTATATCTCTTCAAGGTATTTTGTCCGTCCGTCCTTTGGTCTGTCATGCTTTCGTTTGAAATAGTATTTTCGTTATTCTGTCACATTTAAGATTTAGATAATATTCTTACATAGTCTACGCATCTTTATAAGTGGCGCTGTTCGTTTATTCGGTCGGCCATCATGCTTATATTGAAAATATCATTTTCATTGGTCTGTCACATTTAAGTTTTACATAGTATTCTTACATACGTCCACACATATTTATAACCGGTGCTGTCCGTCCATTGGATCGACCATCATGCTTATGTCTTAAATATCATTTTCGTTTATCTGTCACATTTAAGTTTTTAACAGTATTCTTACATACGCATCTTTATAGTCGTGGACGCATGTAAGAATCCGATTAAAAATTTAAATGGATCGACCATTATGCTTATGTCTTTTAGTTGGTCTGTCACATTTAAATGTTAAATGTGGACGTATGTAAGAATACCATTTAAATTTTAAATAGTATTCTTACATACGTCCACGTATCTTTATAGTCGGTGCTGTCCGTCCATGGGATCGGCCATCATGCTTATTTCTCAAATATCATTTTGTTGGTCTGTCACATTTAAGTTTTAAATAGTATTCTTAAATACGCCCATGCATCTTAATAACCGGCGCTGTCCGTCAATTAGATCGACAATCATGCGTATGTCTTAAATATCATTTTGTTGGTCTGTCACATTTAAGTTTTAAATAGTATTCTTAAATACGTCCATGCACCTTTATAACTGGCGCTGTCCGTCCATTGTGTTGGTCTGTCACATTTAAGTTTAAAATAGTAGTCTTACATACGTCCAATCATGTTTATAACCGGCGCTGTCCGTCCATTGTGTTGGTCTGTCATATTTAAGCTTAAAATAGTAGTCTTACATACGTCCAATCATGTTTATAACTGGCGCTGTGCGTCCATTGGGTCGTCAATCATATTTATGTTTGATATAGCATTTTGATTGCTGATCGCAGAGATCGTATGGACGAATCCGTCTTTGTTCTTCATCTTTCTTTTTCATGTTTACTTAAACGCTAATTTGAGTTAGCGTGTCATAATATTTTGGCAGTTTTATTCAGTTGGACGCATTAAAGAGGTTCTTATGCGAAACCCATTTCTTGCGAAGAGGCTTTTACGATTGCAAAGAGAACACAATATCAGATTGGATATCTCCATAAAATGTTACGTAAGAATGAAGACTGACACGTAGCCGGCGATAATAGGTCTGAAAATACGACGAAGATATAAACAGATGCAGTTAAAACAATCATCATTTATTGGATGTGTTTTTGTCGACCGCGAAACGATTTTACTAAATACAATAAACTATTAGAACTACGAAACTTTGACGAAAATACCAGAAGAAAAAAAAAACAAAGAAAGAAAAATAAACAGATGAGCCCTTCCCTTTGCGGTATGATTACAATTTACATTAGTTGCACGTTTGTGACCGTTATGCTCATCAACTTGCAACTTGGTTGCTGTCTCGGCCGTTGTATTCTCAGGGCTTCTTCAAGTCGTAGTAGTTTATCTTCCGAGAACCCTACCGCTGCCACGGCGCCAATAAATAAACAAAAACGTAACACGGGAAATCATTCGAGATGTAGAAATGAAACTTTATTAGCGAGCGTACACATAACAACGAATATTGATTCAAAATAGCCGACCCGGAATAATCCCGCATCTGAGACTAGGTACAATCACTCAGGCATACTCCGTTACAGGCTAAGAGAATTTGAATTACCTACTAGACACCATCCTCGAGTGTCTTCAGTCTATCTGTAGAAGGTTTTGTCAGGAAAAAAAACCTAACATGACGATACTTCACCCTACAAGTAAACCCTGACCAAATATTCAAAATAACATAGTATTCAAAACCCAAATAAGATCCCCTCGGCACAGCTATACATTGGCTCATACGAGTAATGATGCATCTTCTTCAAGTAATATTACCTCGAGTAACAGCATTTTTGCTGGATACTCCACCAGATTAGATAAATTATTGTCTTGGAATCCGGTAAGACCAAGAGACAACAAGAAAGATATACTATAACATAGTTAACTGGTCAATTGGGGAGAGGAAAATTAATGTTCTTAATGTTCTTAACTTCTTTACTAACTCAACGTTTGACAGGTAAAGGTAACTTTAATGGAATATTAAATAAAAGTAGCACTCGAAATCGTTCAGAGGTATAAATGAGTCTTTATTACCTAGTGTAAAAATAACAACGACTATTGATTTAAAATAGTCAACCCGGAATAATACCGCAGTCGAGACTAAGTACAATCATTCAGGCATACTCCATTCTTGGCCTTTTGGCCAAGATCAAAGTGTAGTATCTGTTTCGATGGATACTGCACCCCTATAGACTGGTATTGTCGTGGCCTTCGGGGCTTGATTTACGCCGGTCTATGGGTCTGTCCTGTGCAGTTCTAGGGGGTCCACCCTTCCAGTCTTCGCCTCCCCTCTTTGGGGAGGAGTAAGTTTATTGCTTACTGCTTGAGGCGCCCCTACCGGGGAATGCCGACGGGGCTGCCCAGGCAATTTTTAATGTCCAGAGTGCTCACCTCTCGGGCGCTGGCTTTTCAAACTCAACTTTCCCGACCCGACCTTGGGTCACATCTTACTTGTGGGAGTAAGATAAAACTGGCCTTCTGCCTAACTCCTGGAGAGAAGTAAATAAATACTCCCTTACAGGCTAGGGGCGATAACTCTATTCATAAGTTTACAATCTAGCGCTGCATTCCATACCTTGAATTCATAACCTGGAGGTAGAATTCAGTATTGTCTATCATTTAGGCGTTCGCATTCTCATATATTTATAATGAACCATACTATCGTCAGACTCTGTGATCATCGTGGTCACTTGATAACATCTATATGTGATTAGCACTGAATTATGTCACATGATTTTCTCCGACTTCAGTTTTCTTAAAACGATCTTTCAATCTGTGCTTTCTATATTTGATCGAGCTAAATTGATGTATTTACAGTTTCTTCGGAAGGTGACACGAGTTAGTCGAAAGCGTGAGAAAGAAAAATAAAGAACGTTACAACAGCATAACTTTTGGAACAATTTTATTTATTTTTACAAATCAGTCTTACGTAAATTTGTTAGAATTTTGAAAAAGAAAATGAAGACAAAGAAGTTCAATCAACACAAAACCGATATTATTCAATTAAACGTTTTTTACCATATCATATACTAGACGTCCTTAACCGGCGTAGCCCGGTATTTAAATTAATGTTGTTTTAATAATACGTAAGGAATAGCAAAGTAATTTAAAACCAGATAGAAGAATTTCACGAAGTAATTAATTTAAATGGCTGACTTGTTTTTATGAAATACAGAAAAGCATCAGGTGCTTCTGTAGTTTCACAATGTCATGTTAGGCATTCTATAAAAAATAGCTAAAGATATGTATAAACTTTGTTATGTACTTACGTGGTAGCTGAAAAGAAGACTGTACACCAAATACTACGCAAATCCAGCCAGTATTTACTGAATTAAAATTAAAATAACGATTTTATATATATGTCGCCATTTTTCTTATATTTTAAGTTTTTCTGAAAGTTATCTCCCTTGCCTAATCAGTAAGCTGAAATGTCTACCGATACGTAAGATCGTTTTTTTTCTTTTTCTTATAATTTAATAAATACTGGATGAATTTGCGTAATTTTTTCTGTGAATTCTTATTTTCAGCTAACACGTAAGTACATAACATACTTTATATATTTCTTTAAATATTTTAATGTCATTGTGAAACTACAGAAGCACCAAGCGTCCTCGTCAATATAATTTAAAAAAGAAATTATTTTTTGGAAATGTAAGTATAATTTTTTTTTCAGGAAGTAATTCATTAAATTGGCTGACGTGTTTTCTAAGAAACTAAAATGCATTCTAGTGGATTTAATTTTAGCAGTAAATTATATTTTGTAAATAAATGATTGTTTCGAAATAGGAGTTCTATTTCCCGAATTTATTCATTAAAACGGCTGACTTGTTTTCTAAGAAACTGTAATACATTATATAAAAAAAAAACTTATCTTCTGATCCCAGCCCGAAGCGTCGTTAATGAGCAGGAGAAGCACTACTTTTCGTAAACAATATGCAGTTTTTACGCGTTCAGAAATAAACCTTAGATTTACATGTATCTCCACAAGAAGAAAAAAAAAGGTTTGGAACCCTATTCTGGACAACTGTGTTTTGAATTTGTTGTTTGTAAACTTTTGGCGTAGTATTTTCTTGTTCTTCACTTTGATGAAAGAATAGATACGAAAGAGTCTGTTCTGTGCGGTGAGATATATAGCTACAGTGGTGAACGTATTTTTTGGATGATATCGGTCAGTTTTAAATTGGTCTCTAATTACTCGCCAGCTCCCCAGTACGAGGATGTCAAAGTTAGACAAAAGGTCAGTTTTTTTATGTGGTAGAGGACAATCCAGCTCCCACAAAAAGGATAAGGAGCAAAAGTATAAACTGCTTTCTACTCAGAGCGAGGACAGATCAGCTTCTGCACTTTGATACCAGTCTGACATGTCGGTAATCATCACGAGAAGAATCACGTGATTGAACATTATGGATTTTGCTACGCGATAGTTCAGTGGTTCTCAACCTTTTTTTCGACCTTGAACTCTTTCATCATGCATCAGAATGATATCCCCCCTCTTTCAAAAAATGTTTCACTCAAAATGTGCATTCATACTAACAATAATAACTAATACTAAAAATAATAACTAATACTAAACATAATAATTAATACTAAACATAATAATTAATACTAACAATAATAACTAATACTAACAATAATAACTAATACTAACAATAATAACTAATACTAAACATAATAATTAATACTAACAATAATAACTAATACTAACAATAATAACTAATACTAACAATAATAACTAATACTAAACATAATAATTAATACAAACAATAATAACTAATACTAAAAATAATAATTAATACTAAAAATAATAACTAATACTAACAATAATAACTAATACTAACAATAATAACTAATACTAAGAATAATAACTAATACTAAACAGAATAATTAATACTAACAATAATAACTAATACTACCAATAATAACTAATACTAACAATAATAACTAATACTAACAATAATAACTAATACTAAAAGTAATAACTAATACTAACAATAATAACTAATACTAACAATAATAACTAATACTAAACATAATAATTAATACTAACAATAATAACTAACACTAACAATAATAACTAATACTAACAATAATAACTAATACTAACAATAATAACTAATACTAAACATAATAATTAATACTAACAATAATAACTAATACTAAAAATAATAACTAATACTAACAATAATAACTAATACTAACAATAATAACCAATACTAACAATAATAACTAATACTAACAATAATAACTAATACTAAAAATAATAACTAATACTAACAATAATAACTAATACTAACAATAATAACTAATACTAACAATAATAACTAATACTAAACATAATAATTAATACTAACAATAATAACTAATACTAACAATAATAACTAATACTAACAATAATAACTAATACTAAACATAATAATTAATACTAACAATAATAACTAATACTAAAAATAATAACTAATACTAACAATAATAACTAATACTAACAATAATAACTAATACTAACAATAATAACTAATACTAACAATAATAACTAATACTAACAATAATAACTAATACTAACAATAATAACTAATACTAACAATAATAACTAATACTAACAATAATAACTAATACTAACAATAATAACTAATACTAAAAATAATAACTAATACTAACAATAATAACTAATACTAAACATAATAATTAATACTAACAATAATAACTAATACTAACAATAATAACTAATACTAACAATAATAACTAATACTAAAAATAATAACTAATACTAACAATAATAACTAATACCAACAATAATAACTAATACTAACAATAACAACTAATACTAACAATAATAACTATAATTAAAAATAATAACTAATACTAAAAATAATAACTAATACTAACAATAATAACTAATACTAAACATAATAACTAATACTAACAATAATAACTAATACTAACAATAATAACTAATACTAACAATAATAACTAATACTAAAAATAATAACTAATACTAACAATAATAACTAATACTAAACATAATAATTAATACTAACAATAATAACTAATACCAACAATAATAACTAATACTAACAATAATAACTAATACTAAAAATAATAACTAATACTAACAATAATAACTAATACTAAGAATAATAACTAATACTAACAATAATAACTAATACTAACAATAATAACTAATACTAACAATAATAACTAATACTAACAATAATAACTAATACCAACAATAATAACTAATACTAACAATAATAACTAATACTAAAAATAATAACTAATACTAAAAATAATAACTAATACTAACAATAATAACTAATACTAAACATAATAATTAATACTAACAATAACAACTAATACTAACAATAATAACTAATACTAACAATAATAACTAATACTAAAAATAATAACTAATACTAACAATAATAACTAATACCAACAATAATAACTAATACTAACAATAATAACTAATACTAACAATAATAACTAATACTAAAAATAATAACTAATACTAAAAATAATAACTAATACTAACAATAATAACTAATACTAAACATAATAATTAATACTAACAATAATAACTAATACTAACAATAATAACTAATACTAACAATAATAACTAATGCTAAACATAATAATTAATACTAACAATAATAACTAATACCAACAATAATAACTAATACTAACAATAATAACTAATACTAACAATAATAACTAATACTAAAAATAATAACTAATACTAAAAATAATAACTAATACTAACAATAATAACTAATACTAAACATAATAATTAATACTAACAATAATAACTAATACTAACAATAATAACTAATACTAACTATAATAACTAATACTAACAATAATAACTAATACCAACAATAATAACTAATACTAACAATAATAACTAATACTAACAATAATAACTAATACTAACAATAATAACTAATACTAACAATAATAACTAATACTAAAAATAATAACTAATACTAACAATAATAACTAATACTAAACATAATAATTAATACTAACAATAATAACTAATACTAACAATAATAACTAATACTAACAATAATAACTAATACTAACAATAATAACTAATACTACCAATAATAACTAATACTAACAATAATAACTAATACTAACAATAATAACTAATACTAACAATAATAACTAATACTAAAAATAATAACTAATACTAAAAATAATAACTAATACTAACAATAATAACTAATACTAAACATAATAATTAATACTAACAATAATAACTAATACTAACAATAATAACTAATACTAACAATAATAACTAATACTAACAATAATAACTAATACCAACAATAATAACTAATACTACCAATAATAACTAATACTAACAATAATAACTAATACTAAAAATAATAACTAATACTAACAATAATAACTAATACTAACATAATAATTAATACTAACAATAATAACTAATACTAACATAATAGCATTTAATACAAACGCTAGCGGAGAGAAAATCAAACTAGACTGTTCAGTAGTGATAAGCGATGCACACTGTGTATTATATGACCCTGGATCCAGTTTGTATCTGCTATACCTGGCACACACGCTAGGGAGTAAGTGTAGTATCTGTTCCGATGGATACTGCACCCTGTCCTGTGCAGTTCTAGGAGGTCCACCCTCCCAGGCTTCGCCTCCCCTCTTTGGGGAGGAGTAAGTTTATTGCTTACTGCTTGAGGCGCCCCTACCGGGGAACGCCGACGGGGCTGCCCAGGCAATTTTTAAATGGCCAGAGTGCTCACCTCTCGAGCGCTGGCTTTTAACCCCACTTACTCGACCCAAGCTGTGGTCACATCTTACTTGTGGGAGTAAGATAAAACCGGCCTTGTGCCTAACTCCTGCAGAGAAGTAAATAAATATCTGCTAATCTGTGGTGCCAATACCCCACCCATGAAACCCTTAAATTCCCCACCCCAGAGAGGAAGGGGAATCTCATCGGTTGAGAACCACTGCGCTAAGAAATACATGTAATGTACTTATCTTCCATGAAAACAAAATTTGCGACCCGTTTTTCGTCCAATTATTTTATTCAATTTTAAAATTATTTTTTACTTGTTTCTTAGCAAAGCGACATAATAAATACGAAAGAGTCTGTTCTATTTGGGGACTTGTTCAACGATAAACTTACACACTAATAAATGCACCCCAAAACTGCTGCTATGGAAACCATCCAAAATTGTTGAATTGCTACTCACACGACACCAAACATTTACAGTGAAATATGTATCCACACAACCAGTTGCTAAAGTAACTATCCTAAACTGCTTAATTTCTACTGGCTAAACAACGAACGCTTAAACACTGAGAAATGTACGCACACTACATAATTACTACTGCAATGCTTTTTTTCAGAGGCGACGAATACTATACAGTCATTTGCTCATAATATATACAGTTTATATATTTTGTACGGATGATTGTATATGAATTAGGTTTGAGGGCAGAATTAAAATTGCATTAGACTTAACATGAGAATAAGCGAATATTCACGAATTCCGAAGGCCGCTTGCAACATTTCATTAAGCCTGCATTTAGGAATTAAATTATTCGACGCATTATAATGATATACATGTAGTTATAAAAAGTAAATAAAATAAATAAAATTTGGTTTGCTGAAATCTGACATAGATAGAGAACTGTAGAATTTTTTTTGATTAACGACGTAAGCAGCTAATACTATCGATGTGATTAGTGATAAATGGTCTCAGTTTAATGATGTTCCGAGCTGGAATATGTATATTTTGGAAGAAACATAAGCGAAACAGATATTTGATCGCAAAAAAAACATGTTCCAAAAAAAAAAAAAAATTGGCTATCCAGAATGAAACATGGATATTGTAAAAACTATCGATGACAAACTCCGAGAATCAGACTGGCTTTTCTTTATATATTAGATATATAAGATAGGTTTTTTTTTTAATATGAGGGCTGTCTATAAAATAACGGTATCAGGTGTGAATTATTGGGAAAAGAGGGATAAACGGATTGTGTAATAATCAAACATGATATATTGGTAGCAAGCGAGACTAACTACCAAGATGAGAACCCGAGTCAGAATAATCCAAATATTACAAATGATCAATCCCGACGTAAAAAAATTCCGAGACATAAATATAAATTGTTTTAATAGAAACCATCTTATTCTGAGAGCAAGTCAATCTGAAAACACATGTTTCCTTTACGTCTGGGAAGGCGTGGTCTTCAAGTGATACAAGACACAGTGTCGTACTAAACCCGTTCTTTTCAGATGCCAATAACATTGAAGTGCTGAATTAACACTTGGTCTAAGTTTTCAACTTACTTAAGTCATCATCAGTGTCTAGAGTCTATCTTGTGGAAAGATCTGTACAATTTGAAAGTCCAAGTAATTAAAATTTTTTCAAACTTTGAAATAAGTTTACCGAACAGACATCAATAAATCTACCCGATTATCGATGTTCGACGTTTCTTTCATTTCTTCTCTGAACAATTAAGAAAAATGGCTCGATACATGGAAAAGTTGAAAACGAAAAAAACAACTGATCAAAGTTATTCTTGATGGCCATACATCGAAACAATATCACATTAACGCGGGTATGACCCAACGGGTCGATACTTGGACCCTTATTATTCCTAATCTTCATTAAATATCTCCCTGATACAATCGCGTCCGAGATGGGTATATTCACTGATGACATAACGCTCTATCTTCGACATGCATCGAGTACTGTTCCCATATTTGGGCTGGTGCTCCAACCACTTGTTTTTCTATATTGGACAGGGTGCAAAAAGAGTCTCAAACCTAATAGGTCCCGTACTGTTTATCAAACTCCAGCCCCTGCTCTATCGCCGCAATGTGGCACCCCATGTGCTTGCTTTACAAGTATTTCTACAAAATATGCTCCGATGAACTTAGTGTATTTGTATTCCCTCAACGTTAATACCCCCGATCAATCAGACTAGCAGCACAATCCCACCCCTTCACTGCAGAGGTCCCCAGATACCGGAAAACTTTCTACTCTCATAGTTTCTTTCCTCGGACAGTTTCCCTTTGGAATTTTCTCCCTGATCCCTGTTTCCCCGACTGTAGGAACATGCAGAAATTTAAACGTAATGCGAACAAATATCTTGCTGGACAAGTCCTCATTTATAATGCCCCTATAAATCTGGCCCCTAATCGCAGTAGCCCCCTTTACGTCTCAGTGGCAATGCGCCTTGAATTGATATGAGTTGATGATTTCCTTATGCTATATTAAAAAGTTTAACATTTGTTATACGTTCAGTGCTTTCTTCATAGTAGCCACTTCAAGGCCCATCTCCCTCGATCACCAAGGTGTGCATTATCTTGTATGGTGTGCTGCATGAGCCATGGTCGTAAGAGAGATAAACGGATCGTATAATCATTTTAAAATGGTATATATATATATATATATATATATATATATATATATATATATATATATATATATATAAACTGCAATCTTAGCTTTCTGTAACTATGGCATTTTTTCCACATGCGTTTGTTTACACATTCTCGTCTTCACCATGACAATGCACCTGCACCAAGATGAACACCACCATACTGGAACAACCTCCATCTTGACCCGAACTTGATCCATGTGACACTTAACAACACAATATGAGGATATAGTACGCCCTCTATTCTTCCACTTGACTCACTACTTGGCTTTCCGGCTGCGATTAAAATGTAATATCTGTTCTGTCCTCGGTCGATGAAGGAGATATCCTTCTCGATTGAGCAAAATTTCATTTTGTGCCAACCCAGAGTGCCTTTATTTGAGGAGCCAGATTTTCCCCGCATAAAAAAACGTCCCTCGTGGAGATGCAAGTGAATAAGGGTTCTACTTCCACTACTACAGGAAGAAGAAGAAGAGAGATGTCACAACTTATTGATCTTACTACTACTTCGTGTCAACAATACGGCTGTTAACTGGTTACGTTTGTAGCAAAAGAATCGACCGTACCGATACAGTGTGAGCGTATATAAATACATATAAATAACTGCATTCTTAGTTTTCTCCAACAATTGCATTTTGCACATACTTTTGTTTTTTGCATTCTCTCGTTCACCCTTAGCTATCGGGTGTTTATTTTTTTGCCGAGTAAAACAAGTTTGTGGACAAGCGTTTTTTGCCTTGATCTTTCAAAAAATAATTTCTTTTAAATAATTTCATCTACTTAGTACACAATGTATGTCTGAAAAGTAACGAGACTAGCTGTGCTGCGTGAGCTATGGGAGAAAGAGGGATAAGGGGATTGTGCTATCATCTGACGTGATATCTTAGGAGTATATAACAGATATCTTAGATTTCTGCTAATATTGTATTTCTATAGCCTGTTTTTGCTTACAAGCCCCCTTCTTCACCAGGACAATGTAGCTGCTCACAGTACATGGCATGTAGGAGTTTCGGAAATAAAAAACAAAACACAACAAACCAAAACACAACAAAACCAAACAAAACAAAACAAAAAGGCAACAAAACATCGCCGTGTTGGAACAACCTGCTTATTCGGCTGATTGTGTTTCGTGTGAAATTTTTCTTTTTCTTAAGCTCAAGTAGATCATTTTGCATTCCATCCCACAGCGCGCCCCAACGATTGGTCAATCAATAAAAACCTTCGTTTCCCACAAGTAGGGCGATCATCCAATAATACCACAATATTACGGGAACTAAGCTCGCCTTTTAATTGCGACAGCTAAGCTGATTATCCAACGTGGGGCAGATGTAGCCAGTGACCTTTTAAATTGTAAAATCTCATTTGTTCACCTGCGTCAGTCAGAGCAATTGTTTTAAATAACCCAGCCCGCACGACAAGCATAACCTTTAAATCATTAATTAATTGACTTTTCCAGAATTATTGTTTTCATAAGCCACTTCGAATTACACACGTGCAAACTTTTTTGCACCTGTGCAAGCGATATGCCCCCTCTCAGTTTATAAACAAAGCTTAAAACTAAAACCTGCCTTTCATATGCCACTCAGACTAAGGTGCGCTGAAAAATACCTCATCGTGTTACAATTCTATCCTCTAAAAATACATCAAACATAACTCATTACCACTAACCCTAAGCCCGAGTGGCGGTCAGTGAGGGATGTGTTAGGGTAAGGATCAGGTTAGAAGACGATAACAAATGTTTTGAGAAATAATTTATTGGAATGTTCTGAAAAATTATTTATTGGAATGTTTTGAAAAATAATTTATTGAAATGTTCTGAAAAATGATTTATTGGAATATTTGAAAAATAATTCATATGGATGTTTTGAAAAATAATTTATCAGAAATAGTTTGAAAAATAATTTATTGAAATGTTCTGAAAAATAATTTATTGGAATGTTTTGAAAAATAATTTATACGAATGTTTTATAAAATAATTTATTTATATGTTCTGAAAAATAATCTATTGGAATATTTGAAAAATAATTTATATTGATGTTTTGAAAAATAATTTATCAGAAATGGTTTGAAAAATAATTTATTGAAATGTTCTGAAAAATAATTTATCGGAACATTTTGTAAAATAATTTATACGAATGTTTTGAAAAAAATATTTATTTATATGTTCTGAATAATAATTTATTGGAATATTTTGACAAATTATTCATACGAATGTTTTGAAAAATAATGTATTGGAATGATTTGAAACATAATTTATTGAAATGTTCTGAAAAATAATTTATTGGGATATTTAAAGAATAATTTATACGAACGTTTTGAAAAATAATTTATTGGAATGTATTAAAATAATTTATTCAAATGGTCTGAAAAATAATTTATTGGAATATTTAAAAAATAATTTATATGAATGTTTTAAAAAATTATTTATTGGAATGTTTTGAAAACTAATTTATTGAAATGTTCTGAAAATAATTAATTGGAATATTTAAAAAATAATTAATACGAATGTTTTGAAAAATAATTTATTGAAATGTTCTGAAAAATAATTCATTATAATATTTAAAAAAATAATTCATATGAATGTTTTGAAAAATTATTTATTGGAATGTTCTGAAATAATTTATTGGAATATTTAAAAAAAAAATTAATACGAATGTTTTGAAAACTAATCCATTGAAATGTCTTGAAATAATTTATTGGAATATTAAAAAAAATAATTAATACGAATGTTTTGAAAAATAATTTATTGAAATGTTCTAAGAAATTATTTATTGAAATATTTTGAAAAATAATTTATACGAATGTTTTGAAAAATAATTCATTGGAATGTTTTGAAAAATAATTTATTGAAATGTTCTGAAAAATAATTTATTGGGATATTTAAAAAATAATTTATGCGAATGTTTTGAAAAATAATTTATTGGAATGTTTTGAAACATAATTTATTGGAATATTTTGAAAAGTAATTTATACGAATGTTTTGAAAAATAATTAATCGGAATGTTCTGAAAAATAATTCATGTATATGTTTTGAAAAGTAATTTATTATAATATTTAAGAAATAATTCATACGAATGTTTTGAAAAATAATTTATTGGAATGTATTAAAATAGTTTATGTCAGTATTAGCAATAATTTCCAAATAATCTATTAGGAGTATAATTGCAATAAACAAGTAGGAATTACAAAATATCGGCTATGAAAGAATTAAAAATCTCTGGTAAAAATGAGTGATTTAAACGAGTATATGTCTACTATTTTTGTTCAAAATTACATAAAAATATGTCCATTAGTTTTATGATACATGGGTACTATTAGTTTAAAAGGGAACGTTCAGCTCCTTTTCTACCATAACAAATGTATCAAACATAGCTCATTACACTCCCTATAACGTCTACTATGTTCCAAATTTCATAAAACCTAGTCCGTTAGTTTTTGAATCTATGTGCACATTATATTTTAGGCAGCGTTCTTTTCCCGTAAACCCTTTGGATCAAACTATACATAGCCCGTATTACTCAGCATTACGCATAAATGCTATCTTCAAAAAATCATATTGATCAATTACTTACTTTCGGAGTTTACTTGATACAAACATATATGAAATTGAAACAACCTCAATATTATAGAAAGAAAGAAGAACTCGTCTAGCTACAACCACAACAAAGACATTTTCGTTCTCCCTCTCTTTACCAAAAACCAAACGGAACTTCCACGAAAAAAGTTTCTTTCCTAGAATATCTTATCTTTGGAACAAGATTCCACGAATCTGCTTTCCAACCGACTACAGCATGGTTGTCTTCAAGTCTAATGTGAACAAATACTTGCTGAGCAGTTCTCTTGGATAATTAATTCCTTTTAAGTAACCTTCTGTCCATTCCACTCATTGTTTCCAATCCTATCGTGGTGGCGATCATCGTCCAACTATCAATCTATTTAAGCTTTATCCTCGAGTGGCCTCCGGGCCTTGATAAGCGATGACCCATTAGTAAAAAAAGAAAGAATTATGAAACCAGAAAGGACATCATAACATTTATTGAAATGGCGGCTTGTGTGTGTTTTTTATGGCGTCTCAAACATACGTCTTGAAAATTTTGTAAATTTTCTAAATTCGTCTCTTATCGCCATGCTTTAAATTTCATACAAATCGGAGATATTTTAATTTTAAGGGCGGGTCACTTTTTAACACCCCTTCCCCCAACCATCAAATTCTTTGGAAACCTTTACTAAAACATCCCAAATAATTTGCTGAAAAATCTCTTTGTTGTATATATCTTTATAATAAAATAAAGTCGTTTTCCTTACGTATTCAGACATTATAGGAAAATAACCGACCACTTCATATGCTAATCTGTTCCGCACTCCAATTACCTTAAACACTCATGAGTGTTTCCAGAAATTCATCCTCATTCCAGGTTTATTATATTTTACTGGTCCTCCAGGACTCTCCTAAACATATCTTTCAAAGAGAAGGTAGCATTAACTTTCACCCGCTACTATTTATCTACTACCACCGCCACCTGATTCATCATGTGCTATTTTTCAATCGTTTAAAAACTAAACAAACACCGGTTTACTCAGAATACTTAACGAACACTTATCTCTAAAAAAACAACTGTCCAATAAGATTTCAGATTTCTGTATCGGTAAACTTTTCACATTACTTCACCCTAACTCTGACCTCTTCTTCTTTCTCTGAATTGATTATCTGATATTTACTTATTTTTTAAAATAACAATACTACTTCATCTTTTCAACGCACAACGTCGGCTCACTTTATACCTTACCGCGGAATACAGGAATATCAGATTGTATGCCAAACATTCCTAACCGTAGTGAGCTAACTTATTTTAAAACTTTCCTAGCGATTCCGAACCGTTATTAGTGGTGAGCTAAATTATTTATAACTGTTATCACAAATTACTTATTTAATAATTGACTCACTCGAGAAGAATGTCACCTTTCATGCCGGATAACAGAACATATCATGTTTACGTTCAAACTGAATTATTTCATGAATATTCTTACAAATGTCTTCTTTGTCAATCGCCTCAATCGAGAAGTATTTCAGCTTCCATGACCGAAAACAGAACAGACTATGTTTACGTTCGAGCTTTATTATTATATAACTTTTCTTACAGATTTCTTCTTTGCTAATTGCCCCAATCAAGAAGGATAGAGTGAAACAGAGACGCAACACGTATTATTATGATTATTATTACGGTTGATTGAGGCACGGAGAAAATGTCAAAGAACGGATTAACTGGATTTTGAAAGTCTCTGATATTTCAACCCACTGCATAAGCTGTAATATTGCATCAAACACTAACCCTAACCCTAACCCTAACTCCAACCCTAACCCTAACCCTAACTCCAACCCTAACTCCAACCCTAAACTCCAACCCTAACTCCAACCCTAAACTACCGATAAAAACAGATAATCGGTACATTCTGTGTGTGGGTGTTTGGCGTTAAGTACTGAAACATCTACTAATAAAAACATTCCAATGTTTTATGATGTCTTCATGTGCGGCGTGGAGAACAAGTGGGAGTATTTATTTACCTCCTCTCCAGGAGGTTAGGCACAAGGCCAGTTTTATCTTATTCCCACAAGGTAAGATGTGACCCAAGGTCGGGTCGGGAAAGTGGGACTTGAAAAGTCAGCGCCCGAGAAGGTGAGCACTCTGGCCATTAAAAATTGCCTGGGCAGCCCCGTCGGCATTCCCCGGTAGGGGCGCCTCAGGCAGTAAGCAATAAAATTACTCCTCCCCAAAGAGAGGAGGCAAAGCCTGGAAGGGTGGACCTCCTAGAACTGCACAGGACAAACCCATAGACCGGCGGAATCAAGACCCGATGACCAAGACGATACCAGTCTATGGGGTGCAGTATCCATCGGAACAGATACTACACTTTTATCTTGGCCAAACAAGTGGGAGTAGATGAAAAAGAAAAATAGAAAAGCAAAACAAAAATAAACGGCTGCTGAGAGAAGAAGGAGAGGCGTGTTACTTTCAGTGGCGTGATTATTTTAAATGCTCAGCTCAGGGGGTGTCCCTATTTACTTGTTTCCCACCCGCCAGACGAGGGCAGAGTTAGGCACAATGTCGGGTTTTACTGTTGGGAAAATCAACTCTGGATTTGACCAAAACTAAAAATTGTCTCAGTCTAGAAGGATTTCTACTTCACTGACCGAGAACAGATACTACACCTTGCTCATAGCGAAAAGGCCAATGAATAACCGTATTGGTTGTCGGATTATAGAACATTTCGATGCTTTTTTACTTTGGGACCTGCGCTAAAAGTCACTCGGCGTCGGTGCTTTCCGGATGTTTACGTTCAACGCCGGAGAGTGCCGAACGAAGAATTCGTTTACTTACCTGGCTTGAAAAAAAAAAAGAAAGAGCACAAACGAGGCTGGATTTACAAGCTGGACACAAAAAGGCAAAATTGTTTCGAAATTATAATTTTAAGTTTAACATAAATGTTTAAATTAATATGTTTTTTATTTTACTTTTTTTTCTTATTAAACATTTGTACAAAAGATATTGTAGCAGTTACCCCCTCCTTTCAAAACATAACTACACCGGTTGGCCGTTAGGTGGCGCTTTTTCACCGACAGGTGGCGCTGTAAAGCGACACCAGAGTTATCTGCCCTTCGGACTATAAAACCAGGTGCATAACGGAATATCTCTCTCTTCTTCACCGACCAGTTTCGGCAGAACAACGCTGGCACCAGCGCTCCGTTTCACTCGCTTTTTGGCCTCGATAGAACGACGCTGACACTAGCGTTCCGTTTCACTTTTCTCTTCTGGTCGATTGGCCTCGACAGAACGACGCGAATACACTAGCGCTTCGTCTAACGCTTTTCTCTACAAATGGCATCGGCATAACAACTACCAACACACGTGGTCAAACAACGGTAAGAGTTCTCAACTCATTTTCTTTGTGTACGGCTTTCAAAGACTTTCCTCACGCCGGATTCATTTCTTCTTATACCTTTTTCAAGAACTGTTTTTCCATCGACACAAATGCATACATCACACACTTCATCATTCCACGTACACACACGTTCAATAAACGTTATTTGAACTACTTCATTTTGTTTATTAATTATTACTCTGTCTTTGCATGCAACATTGCTTGATTCAACTTTGCACGTTTATAATCGGCGGAACACCACTCGGTCCCGTAACAATATATTGAAAAGTTAATCAAGTAAGTTTTTTTTACATTTTTTTGTGATTTTTTTTTCTGACTTTTTTAAGAATTAGGGTTAGGAATAAGGGTTAGAAATTAGGGTTACGGTTAGGAATTAGAGTTAGGGTTAGGGCAGGGTTAGGAATTAAGGTTAGGGTTAGGAATTAAGGTTAGGGTTAGGGTTATGAATTAGGATTAGAGTTAGAAATTAGGATTAGGGTTATGAATTAGGGTTATGAATTAGGGTTAGGACAGAGTTAGAAATTAAGGTTAGGACAGGGTTAGGAATTAGGGTTAGTGTTATGAATTAGTGTTAGGGAAGCGTTAGGAATTAGTGTTTAGACATGCTCATTAATTAGGGTTAAGGCATCTATCTTCACATTTTTTGCATTTTTTTTCTTTGCCAATCAATCAATGGTCCTGACAGAAATTTATTGTGCTAATATGTAAACATTCATGTTTAAATGTAAACTCGCGTTTCGATTAGATTGCACGTTCAACGTTTCGTTCAGTTTGACTGCTTAGATGTCGTCTGCTTACTCGTCTCGCTTCGGGCTTTTCCGGCGTTTACCGTAAACCGCCGGAAAGCGCCGACGCTGAGTGACTTTTAGCGAGGATCCCAACGTAACAAAGTACCAACATTTCTTAAATATCTAAAAATATGTAACTCTTCACGAATTTGCGTGTCATTTTTGCGCATGGGCTCAAATTAATCCCCGTATCATTCCAATCTAACAGATGCACTACCGAAGCGAGTATTATTATTTAATCACTGGGAGTTTTCATAGAAGTCATTATCAGCTGTGTTCTCTGGAGTCTAAGTGACAACAAGTCTCCCCAGATTTTTAGCCCACTCCGCCTTCCGAAAGTCAAGATCATTCATTGATAAAAAAAAAAGGTGCAGCGTTATGGTCAGTGATAACTGTTGCAAACCATTTTGGATTATTGCAACAGTCGTTTACCATTGAATTTTCGCTAACAGCGGCTGTTGGTTTCTCAGGAATTTGAGTGACAAAATGCCTTCTCAAGATTCTAGTTTTCTCTGCACCCTTCCAGTGGAGATCTGTTTAGTACTCTCCCCCCTCTCTGTCTTTCCATCCTCCTTGATCCTTCACGACAATTTTATGTGGTATAATCCGTGTGTGTGAGTGTGTGTGTTTTCCTCTTTTCATTTATCTGTGACTGGTAAGCGTTTGTTGTTTGTATGGGTTGGTTTCCGCATTCAAGGATTTTCCTTAATATTTCGGCTGTTTTCGTTCGTTGTATGGTCTCAGTCTTTCTTTTGATTCACAATTTCTCCAAGTTTTTTTCCCCAGTTTTTTTTTCGGGACTGATCCTAGTGCTCCTACGATTATTAGTATTATGGTAATTTTCTTAATTTTCCATACTCCTTTCAGTTTTCTGGCAAGTATTTGCTTCATTTTTTTGCCTCTTTGATCTACACTTTGTGATATGCTGGGACGACGAAATCTACGATTTGGCAGGTTTTTCCTTCTTATTGACTATTATCACACCGGGCCTTCTTGCATAGATGCATTTTTTATTTTATTTATTTTTATTTTAAATTTTTTAAATTTTATTTATTTATTTATTATTATTATTATTATTATTATTATTATTATTATTATTATTATTATTATTATTATTATTATTATTATTATTATTATTATTATTATTATTATTATTATTTACTCACTAGGAGTTCTCACACAGGCCATCAGTGATTGCTCACTGACAACCGGTGGTATTCCCTGGGGTCTGAGTGACAACAAGTCTCCCCAGATTTCCAGTATTCCCCACCTCTTTTCGATGGCCACCGCAAATAATTTTGCAGTCTCACAACAGCCGTTTACCATTGATTTCTCGCTTGTAAGGACCATTGGTCTTCTCTGGGATTTGGGTGGCAATAAGCCCCCCCCCCAAAGGTCCATACAGTCTCTGCACTTCCAGTGGAGGTCTGGTTTGTGCTGTCTCTCCTCGGTCTTCTCATCCCCTTGACCCTATGCAAATATTTTGTGTGGTGTCAGCCTAGGCTGGTACCATTTTGTTTTTGTATTATTTATTATTGTTGTTGTTGTTGTTGTTATTGTTATTGTTGTTATACCACTACTACTACTACTACTACTACATTTATCTTTTTGTTTTCATTTGACTCACTAGGAGTTCTCATACGAGCGATTATCAGTGATTGCAGAGAAATGGACAAATCCTCTATAATATAAATTTACTTCGCCCACTTGGTTAGGTGAGTTGCTGACGGGCGTGGGCGGAGATCGACACTCTCTTTTATTCTGCGTGGGAGTTGGCATCAGAGCAATCTCTTAGCTCTAACGTTAAACCTTTGCTTTCATTACAGAGCATATATTTTAGTACCTTACCTTTCTTGCATAAAGACGTTTGTGATCTACCTTTTTTCATTTTTTTTCATTTCTTTTTTTCTTTTTTTTCTAGACTTCCTTTATTTCACCCTTTCATTCATTAATTCATTCATTAATTTTTCCTTTCTTTCTTTTTTCGTTTTCTTTTTCTTCCATCATATCTTTCTTCATTTCCCCATTCCTTTTTTTCTTTCTTCTTTTCTTCCTCCCTTCTCTCCTTCCTTCCTTCCTTCCTTCCTTCCATTAATCTTTTCTTTCTTCTACCCTTTCTTCGTTTCACCGTTTCTTTCTTTATTCTATTCATTCATTCTTTATTTTCTTTTTTTCTTTCTTTTTCTTCTTTCTTTCTTTCTTTCTTCATTTTTCCTCCTTCCCTTCCTTCCTTCTTTCCTTCCTCCCTTCCTTCCATTAATCTTTTCTTTCTTCTACCCTTTTTTCGGTTCACCGTTTCTTTCGTTATTCTATTCATTCATTCATTCATTCATTCTTTCTTTCTTTCTTCTTTCTTTCTTTCTCTTCCTTCCCCGATTCCACCTTTTCTATCTTCATTCCTCCATTCCTTTCTCCATTTATTTCTTCGTTCATTCCTTCCTTTCATCTTACCCCATCCACCACCCTTCTTGAAGACTGCTTAAAGTCAGTCAGGTATTTTTAGCAAGTGATTTTGGCAATGAATATTCTTGACAACGAAATCTATAAGTAAACAATGGCGGCCGCCGATCGATAATTCACATTTTTGGTTAAGGAAAAATTTGGTCACCGTTTGTTTTTGGCAGACTTAATATTTGATTTGATTTTTCCAATTTCTCTCGTGACTGGTTAACGCAAATACAAGTCTAATGTAAAAGAACAAACAACGGATTCTTTTTAAACAGAATGAAATATAACAGAAGAAAAAATAATAACTGAAATTCTTCTTTAAAAACAAGTAAGAATATTATTGTTCGGTAATTCGGTAATTCGTTGAAAATCAGTTTAGTCCAACAATAAGAAAACAATAGATATTGGCTTTAAGTTCTAAACGAGACAATCTCTATAAAATGCAAACATTGTCGATCCGCTTTTCACACTTCCCCATTCAATCCAGACGCAAAATCCACATCAATCATGGCAAACGTTACTATTGACGACATAAATTATTTTAAATGGAAATACAGTTGGGAAATAAATCAAAACAACTTATTATGCTTTACCTACTCCTTTTGGCTAAGATCAAAGTGTAGTATCTGTTCCGATGGATACTGCACCCCATACTGGTGTTGTCTTGGCCTTCGTGTCTTGATTTACGCCGGTCAATGGGTCTGTCCTGTGCAGTTCTGGGAGGTCCACCTTCCCAGGCTTTGCCTCCCCTCTTTGGGAAGGAGTAAGTTTATTGCTTACTGCCTGAGGCGCCCCTACCGGGGAATGCCGACGGGGCTGCCCAGGCAATTTTTAAACCCCACTTTCCCGACCCGACCTTGGGCCACATCTTACTTGTGGGAGTAAGATAAAAAAAACTGGTCCTGTGCCTAACTCCTGGAGACGAGTAAATCAATACTCATGTGTGACCTATTTGCGTTTAATTTTTTTAATATTTTATAGAAAATATGAGCAAGTAAACATTACTATTATCGATATAAACGAATAAATATAAATGAACATAAATATAAATCCCTACTCCCGACAGAAATAATATCGTTCGTACAAGTCGATGACACGTCCTCGACAATCTGTTCAACATTGTTTTTTTGCCGTTGGGCTGAGGTATGGTCCTGTTTAATCTTAGGAGATCTACCCACCCAGGCTTTACCTTTTCCATGACAAGGGATTAGTTTGTTGCTAATCGCTTGGGCCAAAATGGATCTACACTCTCGGGCGAAACAAATGAGCCTGGCTAATTTTTCCATAATTTTTTTGATACTGTGTTTTCAAGTAATTTTATTTTAATTGATTTTAGATCTTTTTTCCGGACTTTGTGTATGAGTTGCTAAATGTATCTTAATATTTAATATAAAATGTCACCTAAAAAAAAAATAAGCTTATATGTTTCTGAATTTTTGACATGAGGATCGATAATTTGTATAATTTCGATTATTCAGACTGCTGTTCTCATCTTGAGTGTTATCATCATAACGTTTCGACCGCTGTAAGTTCCGGCATTCTGCAGGTGTATCTGTCGAACTCGGGAATCGGGACGAAATTTCGAACGTAGTAATAAAAGTAGTGATATACAGTGACCATTAGTAAGACTACACATTAAAAACAAGAATAGATTTAAGGCTCCCAAAGTTCATACTAGAACTGACTGTCCGCAAGTGGATATAGTACTAAGTAAAATTCAGTTCTAAGTGGCAGTCATCTGAAGGTTGAAGGTTCAATCCTCAGTGCGGGCGATATGATAGATTGCGAATTACTGAAGACTTCTCCCAATCATAGCTGACGGAACGAGAACACGCGCGGATTAAATAAAGGGTTCCATTCGAAATTCCGTCCAGATTCCCGAGTTCAACAGAAATATTCCCGAGTTCGAAAAGATACACCTGAAGAAGGCCGGAAGTTACAGCGGCTGAAACGTTGTGATGATAACACTCAAGATGAGAACAATAGTCTGAATTATCGAAATTATTAAAAAAAAAAAAAAGCATTTAGATGAAATTACGAAAACCAGAATTGGCGAGATTAGAAAGAGAAGCTTGGAGTATAAAAACAATTTTACGATCTTTGAACAAGAAAAAGTTGCTACTTTCTTTTCCACAGTGAAAAGAATTTGTAAACAATATGAATAAATAGTTAATGTGGAAATGAAGACAGGCTCAGGTCGTCCCAAACGACGAACAAGAAGGAATGATTCCAGGCTGAAAATGACAGCTTTTCGTTACAGAAAAGGCACCCTTATAAATTAGGTTATAAAACCGGAGAGGATAAGTCTCTTTCTCGAAGAATAATAGCCAGGAGATTGGATGAAAACGATATATCATCAAGACGATTCGCAAAAGTTATTAAAATAGAATATCACGAATAGGATGAGCTTTGTTACTGCATCCGGCACTCTCTCCTCGGAATGGTTTCAGAGAGTTATTTGGCCGGATGAAACGGGGGTTTCTCTTGTGAATGCTGCTCCTGAACAATGTCTTCGAAAATCAGGTGATAAATTCAGTGTTGATTGTCTTCAAACTACAATTAAGCATGGAAATGTCGAAATTATGTTTGGAGTAAATTTTTTCATCATTTCGTGTTCGAGAGTTTACTCTTTGTGACAAGAGCATTAACACCAAAGAATAAATCTGTATTTTTAGAAAAAAATAGAAGGTTATTCCTAACAGTTTAAAAGTTGTTTTCTTCCTGTTTTCGGCAAATTTTTCTGCACAATAATGTCCCAACTTACACTGAAAACTTAACCAAAACGTGGTTGAATGACACCTCTTTTCAGACAATGTACATGAGGGACTAGAGATTGGAGGCCAGTCGAACAGCTACCATGAAAATAACGATAGAGTAGAGAAAGAATAGCAACGCCTCTTCTGTGAGAAAGAGGCTGTAGGGAAGAGAGGAGGATACCCCCCCCCCACTAGATTTCGAAGTCGGTTTTGTATCCTGTCAAGGCAAGAAAGGGTGGTCTGAGCGGCACCTCCCAAGATGTGGCAACAGAACTCCATTTTAGCACGTATTTGACTCTTGTACAAGTAGAGGAATTCGTCAGGAGTGAGAAACTTTTCAGGGCAGTAGAATGATCGAACCATTTTTTCCAGCGACCTTAGCAACAGATTTGATGCAAGTCTTCCGTTTCAGGTCTGGAGTGAAAGTCAACCCTAGTAGCTTATGAAAGCAGGAGGCTTCCTCGGGGAGAGAGCCATTCATTCCAACCTGGACAAAGTGAGAATCAAAACGTTGGTGGTGAAAGGAGAGAAGCTTGATTTTAGATGTATCAAAAGTAACGGGCCACTTTTCATCCCATTGCGCCACATACACTATACCATGTCAGAAAAGAGAGAATCAGAAAAATCTTGACGACGAATGCTCTTCGAAGTGATGCCATACATTTAAAGAATATTCAGCTGGCAATGACAATTATTTTTACGGAAGAAAAAAAAGTTATTTATGAAAAAAAAAATTATATTAACCGTATCAGACATTTATTGTTTCAAAAGGAATATTATTATAAACAGTAAATTATACAGATTGATGTAGAATTCACCTTGGAAATTCCACGGTGACTCACCCGTAAATCTTAATATTATAAAAAGAATTTACGGCCAAGTTTGATGAAACCTGGGGTGTCGATCGTTACAATAACCGTGAATATCTATATATATTGATTAACTAATGTGTTTTTTAGAGCCATTTCAAAATACGATATCCCTTGGTCTGTCACGCTTAAAATAGTGTTTCCATCATTCAACGCACAGATCGAATGGACTCATCTTATGAATGGACCTGTTCCGGTTTATTTAACAAACTATTGCACACAAAATGGCGACAAAAAACTATGCTTCGTCAGTGTTTGCACTCGCGGTTTATCTAGATATATTACTAAAATATTCATATAGAATCATGGAATTACTGTACCCCCTGCTCCTCAACCAAAGACGTCACCAATTTAGCCGTTCTTGAATCCGGTTAGTCACCTGTCACTGCTCGGGAAAAGTTGCTGCGCTGATGAAGGCCGAACATGTCGAAGGGTTCTGTCCGGCAATCACCGCTCTCCCACGCTATGATGCAAAGATCAGACAGCAATTGTCCGGCACTGGTCAGCAAATTAATACCATTGCGAAGCGAAGGGTTATTTCAAGCAGAACAATGCAAAAAAAAAAAAAAAATTCAACAACTCTGTTTGTTGGGTTTTTCTTTAGAAGAATAATTATTTGATAAACTTGTCCCGTTACAAGGCGGGGTAATTTCACACTTCTAACTTCTAACTCTGTGTTTCGGACCGGCAAAATCTTAACACGTTCTGGGCGATCTTAGTTTGGCGATATCAACCCCAAGTCCGGGAGGGTGCCGCATTTTAACGTCGTTGACTTCATGTGGCAAGCAAGAAGTGTCTCCGAAGCCTGTTATGCTTCGCCTCAAATTCCAATCCTTGCGGTGTTGTCTTACTGTCCACTCGTACATGCTCAGTAACCCTTATCCTCAAGTAGCCTTTTGGCCTTGATAAACGGTGACTGGTTAGTATATAAAAACAAAAGTTAACAGATGTCACGCCCTCCTCCACCCCCCCCCCTGTTGCCGATACACAAAAATTATTTAACATGGGAGACTTTAAATACTTGCCCCTAATGACCGGAAGTCTTTTATATAAATGATTTAAATTTCAGTAAACATCTGAGAAACCCCGACGTAGGCATTTACATCAAATCGTCAGCTTCCACACTATAATAAGAAGCTATGTGTATTTATTTGTAAATATATTTCCGGCCCGTCACAAAAACGTCCGTCCGACGAATAAGGGAAGGGAGAATGCAAATCTATTTCCATAATGAGACGTTTTCCCTTTTTTTCTTTTTTTTCTACTTTCTATACTGTTCGGCATAATGGCATTGCCACACCGGTTCTCGTTAGATCACCGAAGTTAAGCAACATGGAGCCTGGCCAGTACCATATGGGTGACCATTTGGGTATGCTAGGCGCTGTATGTCATCTTCCAATGGCCGAGATATACATCCCACTGAGGACCACTTGTAAATTTGATATTCCCTGTAACATATCCTACTTAAGGCTAAATACCACACCAGGTATTACCGGTTCGTTTTTTTCTATACCGATTTATATGCTTCATTTCTTTCCTTTTTATTTAAAAAATAATTTCCAGTTGGTTTTTGACTTCCACCGACGTCTTTGATGTTAAAAAGTCCGGCGCCATTTTTTAAATGTCGAGCTGCCTTCTACTCCCCAAGGATCAATGGGGGGGGGGGGGATTTAAGGAAGAACATAAAAAAAACCATGGCAGCGGTTGTTGTTTTTTTCTTTATGCCATAATTGTTTCAACTCGCGATAGTTCAGTCCTTAATAAACCTATTGAAATTTAAAAAAAGCATTAGAAAGCCTACATTTGAAAGCAAATAGCAAGCCTGACACACCCGTTGTCTGCAATGAACTCAGAAAGGAATCCTCCACTGTAAATAAAAGTCAATTGTATCTGTTTTTTATTGTTTAGGTCTTCAGAAATGATAATACTAATTTATATTTGAAAAAAGTAAATTACTGACGTAATTCTATGATTTTATATAAATAGGGCGAATACTGGCAACTATTTTTATCCATGACTTTTGATTAAAACGGAATGCTAAAAACATAATTGCATGCATCTCTAAAAATGTATGCATGTTATTGTTCGGTGATTATTTTAAGAGAATTTAACTGTAACAATAGTAAACAAGTACGGGTACTTTTAAGATGCGTCAATTCAATCTACGCGTTTATTTTATAGAGGACAATGGTATTCCAAACTTAACCGTGACTGGGCGACGGACCGACCGAGCTTCTTAGAGAGATACGTGGACGCAACTAAAAAAATGCTATTTGAAATTTACCCGTGACAGATCAGGAGGTACTGTTAAAGGCGGGGTAAGTGTAGAATAAATAACAGTTTTCCACGTTTATCGGATCACAGTTATTTCTTCCAAAAGCCCGATAGGAAACTTCACCTCAGAGCCAGACATTGACACTGAGACAGATTCATGTAAAGAAAAATAAAACAAAAAACAAAACAAAAACACACGTGTACTACGCGTTTCCGTCTAACACGTGAATGCAGTTTCGAACAAATCAAATTCTCCCTAAAGTGCAACCCTTTCTTACCGTGGTAATGGCGGCGTCAATGTGGTAGTGCCAGAGCTATGCCGTCTAGAACTCTGACTCCTGGCAGAATCACCCATGACGGACAGGTTTTGTACCAAGTGGTATTCGTGCCAAAACCCGGCTAACAATACTTTGGTAAAAATCCAGGAGGAGTCGGCATCAGAATCCGTCGTCCTTTGGTCGTCTCTGCCTCTGCGTGTGGCAAGCAACAACGTGCCAGGCACCGAACCGAAAATCAATGAAGTACAAGTGAAAACATTGTCATTCTTTTAAGGGTTTGCTGGCAAATCTTCCTCGGCTTTGCATGAAATCGTTGGGCCTTGTCGCTCTCGATGTCGGGGATTAAAAAAACATTCAATCCTGCAACTTATCGAATAGCTACAACCAACGAGGAGGGCTTCATGCAGACCAGACGATCCTCAGGCACGATTTGCGTGATATTTATGTAGAAGTTAGACTCGCTTAGCAAACAAACAAACAAAAACAATCAAATAATTTGACGCCTAGTTTCTTAACGCTCGAGCAGACAGACTGCAAAAAGCAGAGAAAGAGAAATCTTTCTTGAATGGGGAAATTTTATTTTTTTCCCCATTTATAATCCCCCTTTTGGGGAGCAGAATATCCCACACCTTGTGTCTAACTTTGCTTTCGTGGGGAGGCAAGAAAATAGAGATACAACTTTGGCTCTGAGGTGAAGTTTCCTATCGGGCAATTGGCTGTGTATTTTGGGAATATGACACTAGGTCAGGGTTCAGGGAATAGTTATGAGTTGCTTTGACTTCGACAGCGGCGCGCAAGGATGAACGTATCTCGGTGATGTGTTTCTCACTGCACGTTCCTCTGCAGTACTCGCCCTTTTTGGGTGGGTGGGTCATGGAGATGTATGAGAACCTCCCGTGTTCTTGGTCAAGTAGTATTCAAGTAGAAAATGTTTATTTTTTCATTTTTCTCTGGTCAAACCTAGATTATCAAGTATTAATTAATTCTCTTCTTACCTCTCTGGCTAAATTACCCAATTACTTAGCCGACTTGCCCGTTTCTCATCCATTAATACTTTTCTTAATTTCAGGTGGTTAATTTAGAATTTCGCCCTGTCCTCTAAATGACCGAATCATAATTATAATCTTAATTCCGTTTTCCCACATTCGGTTAGACTTAATCCAATTAGTTCGTTCGACGCTTTGGTCAACTTTAAGTAGAGAATCTTTCTTCAGTTTAATCTGCTAGCCACATGGCTACTTAAGATTTGTTCTTCGCTGACCGATGAGTCTGTAGCATTACCTAACCTTTCCACACATAAATTTACGCATACATACATCAGAGAGCGCTCAGACGTAATTATCTCCCCTTTCACCACGCTAGGGGGCTCTGTGATTGGGACTATAAAAGCTGAAATACAAAGAGGTTCTCCCTCTCTTTTCTCTTCCTTGCCTCGTCCGAAACACGTGCGCGTAACGCACGCACAAAATCTAAGGTATGTGAGACACATCCCCTCTACTTCACACACATATTCACACACTATTTTCATACTTTCTTAGACCGATGTGCGCATTTTCTACACACACAATCCAACTGGGAACGAATCTTTTTGTGTTCTGCGATAGATAAATGTTATTTCAAACATATCGCCTTCATTTACAAAATCACCCCAGACAAGGCATGACGCCACTTAATGTAAGGAGCTAAAAGGAATGAAATATAATTATCGCAAACACATGGGAAAGGACCGAGGCAATAAGTAGGAGGAACACAATCAGCAGGAAGAGAGTTCCAGAAGCTTGCAGTTCTTGGAAAAAAGCTACTGAAATAGGAAGCTGTATTACAATGAGGTATCAAAACAGAGAATTGATGGACACCACTAGACCAACGAGTTAAACGATCTGGAACAAATTAAGCAGGGGCTATATAAGACAATTTTGAAGAATACATGAAAAGACTGAGACTAGCAACATCACGTCTGAGAGAGAGAGAGAGAGAGAGAGAGAGAGAGGGTGCAGAGAAGAAGAAAAGGTGGGGCCAACCAAATTACAGATACGTTTCGCCACCTTATCAAGAACCCTTAATTGGACAGAGATTTCCCAGTACAAATAAGACCACAATACTCCATACAAGGTCTGATAGTAGATTTGTAGAGAACGAGAATAGCCCCAGGTGTGAGAAAGTGTTTTGAGCGATAGAGAGAACCGACTTTACGAGACGCATAAAGAGCAATAGTTTAGTTTTCAGTATCTGATTATATAGTGGGTGGAGTGAACCAAATGACATTTTTATTTCTTCTATGTTATTATTTTTGGTATTTTGTTCCTTATATTTAGTCTTGAAAAGCCCAAGACTATAGGCAATGGAAAACAATCAACAGGAAGAAAGTTCTACAAGGCTGCAGTTCTTGAAATGAAGCTACTAGAATAATGTTCTTTTGTTACATGTATTTGCTAGAATATGATGGAGGTACACAGCCCAAGCGTTCCCAAACTTTACAAGTCTTTTAGTTTATTGGGCAGCCATTCCCTTCTGCTCACTTAGTCGTGTTTGAGACGTGCAGCGCCTAATTACGTAGTTCGTAATCTTCCATTTAATTATTTCTACTTTTTAGCAAACCATGGGCATAAAAAAAAATGAAATTCTTTGTTTCTGTATCAAAGCCACTTGACACACGATTCTATTCAAAATTATTAGCGGTTGAAGGGCGGAAGGAGATTTTGATCACTGAAAATGTTTTTTTTTTTTGTCCAAATAGACCATTTACACCAGGAGAAAGTTCGGTGCTTATGCAGATGAGCGGACCATTAAAAATTTTTATAAAATTATGTTTTTATAAAAACAATATTATATACTTATTCAGTGTTATCTTCTTACTCACTGTGCAAAAAAGTAGAAAAAATTATCCACTAGAACTTTAATTACAAGTATTTTTCCATTCTGTGTATCGTAACAGCGACTCGTTCACAGAGACGCCATGTTTTTTATTATGATTTCGCAAGTTGATTATCTCCCCTACGAAATCTTCTTTCTTTAGAAACAAACTGAAGTCTCTGTGAACGAATCGCTGTTACGATACGCAGAATGGAAAAATACTTTTAATTAAAGTTCTAGTGGATAATTTTTTCTACTTTTTTGCACAGTGAGTAAGATAACACTGAATAAGTATATAATATTGTTTTTATAAAAAAATAATTTTTTTAAATTTTTTAATGGTCCGCTCATCTGCATAAGCACCGAAAGTTCTTATCGGACCACCGTTTTTTAATTTTTTTTAGAAAAAACGAAAGGTGACACCTAGACAGATTTATGTCAACGAAAATAAATACACACTGCGCATGTCTGTCGCGAAGGCCTATGCAGTTTAAAACCAATCAAATTGTTTGTTTCCTGAACAGTTTTGCACCACTTTTATATCACCTTACGAAGATTAAAATGAAGATATAATGAGACTAAAACTTATGCTTAGAATACTTATTCCAATTTCGATCTAAATTTATTACATGATTTGTATTCGGAAAATGTCTAAGTTTAAGGCTGAAGCTTAAGGGTTCTTAAGAAGAAATTACAATTCAAGGAATCTTGGTTAACTGGTGTCTAATGATATTGGATCAAATTCAATGCAAATCTGAAATATTTGAATTTTCACATTGGATGTTGCGTCTATATTATGCCCCCCCCTAAAAACTTTTAAAATACTCCAAATAAACTGAAATTTGGAAAATATTTATTACTTGATGTCTAATACCTATTGTAAAAAAATCGCAAAAATCGGAAGTGTCTGAATTTTCACGAAGGGGTTTCACCTATTTTTATCCCTCTTTGCATAAAACTAAATCAATCTAAATATAGCCTGCGTTACGATCCCTTACGCCTAGCATCTGTTTTCTAAAATTAATAATGATCAGTGAATTAGTTTAGGAGTGAATCCTGTACATACAACTATATAAACATATAGACCTACCTAACTTTATATGAATAGAGATTGCCTCAATTATTGTTACACGCAAATTAAAGGCTACAATAATATTTTTTTTAATAAATATTAAATATTTAAATACCTAGAGACATCGATGTTTCATGCTAACGCAATCTTCAGTCTAGGAACTAATTTTCAACGGTCGGTGGGCGCGAACCCCGAACACAAATCGCCACTGTGATCTTAACCAAAGGGCCATCGTCAATTAATTAGTAAATATAGAATAACTTTAACTGTAAATAGCGACACGTGGCCGCTATTTTTACCAGGCAGCTCAGAGTGATCTTACGAACCTTGTATGTATTTAGGCAGCATATTTTCATTTAGGCAAACATTATTAAATAACACGGAGTGGTTTTGTTTGATGCGACTTTTTAAAATTTTTTCAATTTACCGAATTGTCCATCTGATGTGTCGGTCAATTGATATAAATATGATCCATGGCTTTCTTGTTCCATTCTTTTTTCTTTTTTGCAATCAAAAGTACTTGCAAAAAAGAAAAAAGAATGGAACAAGAAAGCCATGGATCATATTTATATCAATTTGACCGACACATCAGATGGACAATTCGGAAAATTGAAAAAAAAAAAAAAAAAGTCGCATCAAACAAAACAACTCCGTGTTATTTAATAATGTTTGCCTAAATATATATATATATATATATATATATATATATATATATATATATATATATACTGATATTGAAGATTAAGACACACGGCGTCTTATTAATTTAAAGATAAAGTATTTGAAATAACTAATTTGATATTTCAGGTGAAACCATTTTTCTGAAAGTGTCACGTGACTTAATACAGAGAAAAGAGCTGAGGTGATCGATTTTTAAACGTAATTGTGAGACAGACAGTCAATCGGACAGAAAAAAAAACCCGTCTTTCATTCATTTAAATGGAGACGTTTATAAAAGCAGCTTTCCAAAAGAAAAAAAAAATGGTTGTTCTATTTTATTTTAGCTGAAGCTCGCCATTTTCTTATTTAAATGGATTCACAATGAATTGTTACACAATGTTTGTCATTGTTCTACAAGCCCCCCAACAATGGACAAGGAAATACAAACTAAAATGTAATAAAATGGCTACATGGGGGACTAATAACTGAAAGGTAACTCAACCAAAAAATCCTTTATTTATTATTATCTTTTTATTATTCATTATATATACTAGCAAAAATAGTCTCCCGCGGGTGCCTTATTTTAGCTAGTATATATGACAAACGAACATATATTACACTACGACCTTTTTTGGCTAAGATCAAAGTGTAGTATCTGTTCCGATGGATACTGCACCCCATAGACTGGTATTGTCTTGGCCTTCGGGGCTTGATTGTTGCCAGTCTGTGGGTTTGTCCTGTGCAGTTCTAGGAGGTGCACCCTCCCAGGCTTTGCCCCCCCCCCTCTTTGGGGAGGAGTAAGTTTATTGCTTACAGTAAAACCCGACATTGTGCCTAACTCTGCCCTCGTCTGGCGGGTGGGAAACAAGTAAATAGGGACACCCCCTGAGCTGAGTATTTAAAATAATCACGCCACTGAAAGTAACACGCCCGAATCACTGGATACGATTTATCTCCTTCTTCTCTCAGCAGCAGTTTATTTTTGTTTTGCTTTTCTATTTTTCTTTTTCATCTACTCCCACTTGTTTGGCCAAGATGAAAGTGTAGTATCTGTTCCGATTGATACTGCACCCCATAGACTGGTATCGTCTTGGTCATCGGGGCTTGATTCCGCCGGTCTATGGGTTTGTTCTGTGCAGTTCTAGGAGGTCCACCCTCCCAGGCTTTGCCTCCCCTCTTTGGGGAGGAGTAATTTTATTGCTTACTGTCTGAGGCGCCCCTACCGGGGAATGCCGACGGGGCTGCCCAGGCAATTTTTAATGACCAGAGTGCTCAACTTCTCGAGTGCTGGTTTATCAAATCCCACTTTCCCGACCTTGTGTCACATCTTACCTTGTGGGAGGTAGATAAATAAAACGACCTTTTTTGGCTAAGATCAAAGTGTAATATCCGTTCCGATGGATACTACACCCTATAGACCGGTACCGTCTTGGTATTCGGGCCTTGATTCCGCTGGTCTGTGGGTTTGTCCTGTGAAGTTCTAGGAGGTCAACCCTCCCAGGCTTTGCCTTCTCACCCTTCGAGAAGGGGTTAGTTTATTGCTAATCGCCTGAGGCGCCCTTACCGGGGAATCCCGACGAGGATGCCCAGGCAATTTTTAATGCCCAGAGTGCTCACCTTCTCGGGCGCTGGTTTATCAAATCCTACTTTCCCGACCTTGTGTCACATCTTACCGCTGTGGGAGGTAGATAAATAACGCGACCTTTTTTGGCTAAGATCAAAGTGTAGTATCTGTTCCGATGGATACTACTACACCCTATAGACCGGTACTGTCTTGGACTTCGGGCCTTTATTCCGCCGGTCTGTGGTATTGTCCTGTGCAGTTCTAGGATGTCCACCCTCCCAGGCTTTGCCTTCTCACACTTTGAGAAGGGGTTAGTTTATTGCTAATCGCCTGAGGCGCCCCTACCGGGGAATGCCGACGGGGCTGCCCAGGCAATTTTTTAAGGTCATAAGTGCTCTTCCTCTAGGGGGCTTACTTATAAAATCCCACTTTCCGACATTGTGTCACATCTTACTGCCGTGGGAGGTAGATAAATACCTACTACACTGCGACCCAGAGGAATAGGTAATGCCTGGGAGTATGGTTTTATGACAACAGAACAGATACTCCACTATTCCCCTAAAAAGGGAGTAAGTAATGCTTGTGATGATGGTATCATGAGGAACAAATATATACTACACTAACTCTCAAAATGGAGGAGGTAATGCCTGGGAACATAGCCCTGATGACAACAAAGCGAATACTACATAACCTCCAAAAGAGGAGGTAGTGCCTGGAAAGATGATCTCATGAGGACAGAACAGATGTTAAACTACCCCCCCCCAAAATAAAAAGAAACAAAAGACAAGGTACTACCTATGAGAATGATATCATGACCACAGAACATATATTATACTACTCCCCCCCCCAACAATGGAGGAGGTTATCCTGGATAGAAGGTTTAATGATGAACGAACAGATACTACACTTCACCCACCTCAATTAAGCATTAAAAATAGTAGAGTAGTCTGAAAGAGTATAGTAAACTGACTTGGGCATTAAAAGACGGTACAATAGTACATTAACAGAAGAAATAGTATAGTTTGGGCTTCAGACAGACAGATACCGAATCTCAATTAGTAATATATATATATATATATATATATATATATATATATATATATATATATATATATATTAATCCAGGTAGGGTAAAAATCCACAGGGTAGAAATCCAAAGGGAATCAAACCGGGTACATGTTTGAATAAAAGCATTCACTATATATACTTTCACTATATATATATATATATATATATATATATATATATATATATATATATATATATAAAGATAGGTGAAAGAAGAGTGATACACATGTACGAATGTCCAGATCTATTTCAACTTGGATTGTTATTGAACAATCCAAGTTGAAATAACATAATAAACTTGCGGTATCGCAACAGCCGCTTACCGTTGATTTCTCGCTGGTAAAAAAACATTGGTCTTCTCTGGAGTTTCGGTGGCAATACGCCTCCCAAAGGTGCCAACAATCTCCGCACTCTTCCAGTGGAAATCTGATGTGTGCTGTCCCTCCTCAAACTATAACTTATCATCTTATATAAATAGAGATTTTGTCCGTCCGTCCGTCACAATTTTCTAAAACGTAATAACTACATTGCCGAATTTCTCTCATTTCGAAATATCGGAGATCTTAACTACATTTTGAAATTGAGAATGTTGCATTAATAGTAAATAATATTTAATTCTTAACAAATAAACGGATTCCATGACCGAAACCTTGAGATCTTAAGTCCGAGGTTCTACCAACTGACCTATTTTGGACTTTCTTATGAATAGAGCTTAAAACGTTACTTTATCAAAATAATTATAGCTTTGACGTGACGTCATAGATTTATGATTGACGTCATGTTTCAAAGCACGAATTCAAACATAAGCGATAATAAAAAATAAATAAATGCGTAAACAGTATCAATAGCGTAGAAATTTATTTTAATAGTTCAAAACAATTTATTTTTCTGAATGCAGTTCTTTCAGAATTATATAAGTGTTAGGACACCGAACGAAAACAGAATTACCTCCCTTGAACCATTTCGGGAGTTAAGAGTTATCGCCCTTGGAAACTCTTGATAGTTCATCCATTTATTTACAAGTTATTATTTATAATTAACCTAAATTACGAGGTTATAAAAATAAGCCTAGGTAGATTGTACATAGATGTAATGCACTTTCCAAACTAATTGACCGTATATAGTTATAACGATAAAGTAAAGACGTCGTGTGAAACATTCAATGGAATAACTTACAGTCGCCCATGGGATGTTCGTCTGTATAAGCCGGGCCGAAACCCGGTAGATCTGTTCGTTTTAGTGACCAGCGAGCACATTGACGATGAGCGAAACTCTAATTAAGGGATCTGGTTTTCTCACGAGATCAAAGACAAGATCACGTATTCTCGTAAGATTCGGGGACTTGACCCCTTTCTCAAGGAACACAACCCTTAATAGAAAAGTCCATTCTCCCCAAAAGAGGTAACTTTGAGGGAGTTAACTTTGTCGTCCCTACACCACAAATACACATTTGAAGATATTAAGAACTTGAATCATAAAATATTTTACCAAAGTGATCAGATGCAGCATCATATAAATATTTAAAAAAAAAGGGTGATATGCCGTCAAACAAAACAAACATAAACAAATGCCTATAAGGGCATGTTCGATTTTGCGTGAAACTCCCCCAAGACGAGCTTGAAACGATTTTCCGAACAAGTGCATTACAGCAGGCGTTCAAACTCGAGCAAATCGGCTATCGAGCAAATGAGATAATTAAATACTTCGAAAATGTCGGAAATTGAAGAGAATTTAAAGAGTTATAATTAAATATCAAATCAGAAAGAAAAATATTAAAATGCAGGTCATTTACACTGAACACGTGAGGTGAGTGCAGGCGCCATTAAATGCTGTTAGGCTTCGTTGTCAATTTTTTTGTTTTTATCTTGAATGCTCGTTTGTGATTGGTTGGGCGCGATTGGTACGTCATAACCGCATGTAGCGTCGTTAAAATTCTGTAATGGTGGTTACTTTGACAAACGAACGAGTCATTACGTAAACTATTAGGTATACCTACCCAGCGTTGCCTGGGGGTCTTTTACTTTCGTTTTTGCTTCTTTTCTTTTTTCTCTACTAAGCTGTTCTTCTTCTTCTTCTTCTTCTTCTTCTTCTTCTTCTTCTTCTTCTTCTTCTTCTTCTTCTTCTTCTTCTTCTTCTTCTTCTTCTTCTTCTTCTTCTTCTTCTTCTTCTTACTACTACTACTACTACTACTACTAGGAGTTATCACACAGGTCATTGTCAGTCATTTCTCACCGACAACAACCCGTGGTATTTCCTGGAGTCTGAGTGACAAAAGCCTCCTCAGATTTCCAGTACTCTCTACCTCTTTTCAATAACCGCCGCAAATGAATTTGCGGTATCGCAACAGCCGCTTACCGTTAATTTCTCGCTGGTAAAAAAATCATTGGTATTCTCTGGAATTTCGGTGGCAATAAGCCTACCAAAGGTGCCAACATTCTCCGCACTCTTCCAGTGGAGATCTGGTTTGTGCTGTCCCCCTCGGTCTTCTCATCTTCCTTGACACTCTACAAATATTTTGTGTCGTGTCAGCCTAGGGCGGCCCCATTCATTTTTTTTTGGGGGGGGGGGACGGGAGCTTATGATATTTCTTGCAGTTTCTTGTGGTTTTGTTTTCTTCTTGTACTTCCATGTGACTGGTTACCATTCGTAGCTTATGCGGGTTGGTGTCCGCATTCGAGGATTTTCCTTAAGATTGCAACTGTTTTGATCATTGCCGTCCTTTGTATGATCTCAGTGATCCCTTTGATTCTAATTTCTCCCAATCTGTTCTCCAGTTTTTTGGGGACTGTTCTTAGTGCTCCTACGATTAGTGGTATTATGTTGATTTTCTTCATTTTGTGCTACCAGATCATGCCGTCTGAAGATATCGGCTTCCTGGCCCAAAATGCACCAAACATTGATGTTTTTATTGTTTTTTCTCTTTGCAAAACTCAATCATGTTCTGAAAACCCCAAACTACAACCAACAAACATCAAACAACAATTCCCCCCCTCTACATTTCTTTACCCTTCCCTCTCTCCCCTCCCCTATTTCAATTAACCAAACACCATGAATAAATATTTGAATATATAAGGAAGTTGAAGCATAAAAAACTTCCACCAAAATGGCCAGATTCGGTATTGAATAACCCGAAAAGGGTTGATATGCCGTAAAACAAAACAGCCAAACGAAACCAAACGCCATAAATAAATACTTGAACATATAAATAACTTGAAACATAAAAACTTTTCACCATACCATAACTAATGTTTCGGCATAAAATGACCCATAAGAGGTTGATATGCCATAAAAACAAACCAACCAAACCAAACCCATCACTAATATGTGGTTTTATTAAGATTAAAACAGACAATGTATTTACTGCAACTGAATAGCGATCAACAGATGTATTACGTGTTTTTTTAATATTTTATTTTGCGATGAAAATCTGGTTTTATTAAGATAATAAAAACAAATGTAATTACTAAAGTTGAACGTCGATTGTATAAACAAACTGGTGATGATGTTCGGGCGAATCTTGCTATAATTCTATGTGATTAAATTTTCTATTCCACACTTTAAATGCTTCGACAAACACAAACCAAAAATAAAGTGTATCTGTAGAGTTTGTTATATACATACACGTCTATAACAAACTCTACAGATACACTTTTTTTGTTTTGTTTGTGTTTGTGGAAGCATTTAAAGTGTGGAATAGAAAATTTATTCGTGGCGCAGAAAATAAAATAAAATGAAACAGAAAAAATCCCGGAAACGATAAATCTCTTATTAAAAAGATAGGAGAAAGAAGAGAAACGGTAAGAAACATGAACGCAAAACAGAAGACATTGCGTTCGAAACGGCTATGTTGGAAAAGTTTGAAGGCGGTGTAATATGGAAAACATCTCCATTATAAAACATGTCACCGATGTAATGGGTGACAGGCGTAGTAGATATGAGTGTTAGGGTAATTGCTAAGGAAAAACAAAATTTCGAACGAGATTAAGTATAAAAATATTAAAATGGATTGGAAATGTAAATTTTTTTTTTCACGGATCAAAATATGGCGTAAAAATGACAAAACATTTTTTAATGTATTTTTAGGTTTATGAATTTTTTTCGGTTATTTCTATAGGTAATATATCACTTTACGTTATACATAAGACTAGCATAAATATACGACCGGAGGGAGCACATTTTTTCTAGCCTGGGAATATATCATGGTGAAAGAACATATACCATACTGACCCACAAAGGAAAAGGTAATGACTGAGAGGATAGTATGATGACGAACACCCCCACCCCCCCACACAAAAAAGGATGAGTTCCTGATAGAGAGAATGATATCATGATAACAGAACAGATAGTACACATGCCCCCAACGGAGATGATAATCATGGAAGAATGGTATCATGAGGAACGAACATATACTATACTACTCATCCAAAAGAGAAGGTAATACCTGGGAGGATCGTCCCATTAAAAGAGACGGTGATGTTTAGGAGTATGGTATCATAACAAGAAATATACTTCACTACTCCACCCCACCCCCAAAAGAGAAGGTAGTCCATCGGAACATGGTTTCACGACAACAGAACAGATACGACATTACCCCCACCCAAAGGAGGATGTAATACCTGGGAGCATTATCTCCGAAAAAAAGGAGAAGGTAATTCATGGGAATGCGGTCTTATGACAACAGAACGGATACTACAGTACCCGCCCCTATTAAAAGATAATACAGATACTTCACTACTCCACCCCCCCAAAAAAAAAGAGAAGGTAGTCCATCGGAAGATGGTTTTACTACAACAGAACAGATACGACATTACCTCTCCCCTCAAAGGAGGATGTAATACCTGGAAGCATTATCTCCATCTCTTTAAAAAATGAGAAGGCAATTCATGCGAAGACGGTCTTATGACAACAGGACGGATACTACAGTACCCACCCCTATTAAAAGATAATACAGTAATAGATTAAATAATTTTTTCATTTATTTAAAAAAATGTTAGTCATAAAACATTATTTTTATTGTTCCTTGATCTTTGGGCTAAGATCAAAGTGCAGTATCTGTTCTCGGAATTCCAGCGACATCAGACGTTTTAATATCAACGAAAATATTGCGTATGTATAAGAAAATATGACAAGGAAAAAATTACAACTGTATGTTACAAAATATTAATTTATTAGAAGCCGTCTATAAAATAGATATGCAAATTAAGAAGATCTAAATGTGTTTGAAGGTGTTTGCATTGTACTATATATACGGTATTACAAAATCTTATCTTGTATCATAATATAAAATACATATAATCTGTTTTTATTTTAATATAGTTGGTATAAATAGAAATAAATTTCACATTTATTTAGACATAGAGGCTCATAGCTAGATTTGCTTGTCGGTTTATTTTTTTTACCAAATTATAATTATTTTTTAAATACGATTTTGAAACTTAAATATATTCCTTACATTTTTCTTTTAAATGCATTATTTCAAATAAATGACTAATCAGTTAGTTTATTAGTAAAAAGTAAGTAAAGATGTCGAAGGTGACTCGAAGGCTTTCCCCACTTACCCTTGATACTCACTTTATAATGCTGAGTGATTAAGAAAAGGGGGCATCAAGTAGAATTTTTTTTCAGTCTTTGGTATGACTTGGCCAGAGAATCGAACCCTAGACTCCCGGCCCATAAAATAATAAAAAATTTCGTTATTAAGATTCCAATCCAAAATATTCGTTTGCTGCTGCTGATTGAGTAAAGCGCACGAATCCGTTGATTGGACAAGCCAGAATGGGTATACACCTTTGGCAAGGGTTTTGCCCGTTTGTCTTTCTACGTCCGATGATGTTGTTTCGATTAAAAACCATAAGCCGATGTTTTGTGAATGAAAACAATTGGTTTTCGTGTTGAAGTTGTGCAACTGACATTCTATTATCTTTTCGAGCGTCACATTTTGACGCTACTTGAACATTTTGGGGCGTTTTCTTTCAGATTTTTTTCATGCAGTTTCTTTGTAAAGCTGTCAGCTGAAAATAGCTGTAAAAAATCTTTTTAATGAAAAAATCTTTTTCTTTTTTCTTTATTAATTGCGATTTTGCTTACTCTAACCAGCAGCCAAATGATGGCCGAGTGGTTAGAAGCATCGACTGTTGTATAGACGGCTGTTTTGATCCCGGCTTGAGGCAGTTGCTTTTCTAATCGCAACGAAGAGCTGTGATACACAAAACAGTCTGTCTGTGGATATATATATATATATATATATATATATATATATATATATATATATATATATATATATATGTGTGTGTGTGTTTGCTATTATATTATATACATCTATAATATTATAAGGTAATATGATGTATGGTGTATATATTTTCAGTATTTACTTCAACAGTGCTCAATACGTAAGTAGAGCTTAATAGTAAAGTATATATATATTTATATGACAATTTATTATAATTTATTATGACAATTAAGCTACACAGAGGTGTCCGTGTTTAAGGCTAAGTACATAGATATTTTGTTACTGTTTATTTTTATATATTTACGTTGGCATGCTAACTGACAAATCAGATTCGTTATTTCTGTCCCAGGGGTTAATGTTTTCATTAACCAATGACTAATCTTCTCTCAAACAAAAGACCGGCCGACATTTACGTTACATCTTTTTGTTTGGTTTTGTTTGGGTTGCGGCACATCCCTTTTGTGAGTGTGTTGTTAACAAATGCGTTATTGGAATAATTTCTCTTCTATTTATTTTGTTATTCATTGTTACTTTAGATGTTTATTTAGTTTTTATTTTATTTTGTTTATTTGTTGTGTATTTGGTTATCCTAAAATAAAGTTTATTTTATGCCTACGATTTATTGCTATTTCACTTCAACAGTTTAGTAAATTTTTTTGTATCTTTAAAATTTTAAATTTCAAGCTTCTCGTTAAAACATAATCTACACGGGTCATTTAAATATTCTCATGTACTATTTACATTGTATCATTTTTCACTCAATTATTGGGGATTGACCGCTTTCTTTGAGTTCCAAGTATTGATTCGCTAGTGATGTTTTGAATCCGCTGTTTTTTTCTGCTGAATGAGCTTTTATGGTTGTTCTACTTGTAATTTAACATCTAGAGAGGTTATACCATAGTAGTATCTTTTGTTATTCGGGTTTTCTCTCTGATTTGCTAAACAATGCCTTTGCTTATGCAGTTATTTTGTAGTGGACAAAATGCACGAATTCTACACTTACAGTTATTCATTTCACTATTAAATGTCTTATTTCTGTTTGGAGATTTGCTATTAGAGTTTGAGTTATTACTATTTCTAGCGGTTATATCATTGTTCTTCTTCAAAAGTCATCAAACTCGATCCTGCAATGGACGCTTTAGATTCAGCTGAAGTAACGGACTTGTTTAGTCATTACATTCTATATATCCTTATCAAAGACATTAATGTGGAGACCATAGGCGTATATAGAGATGATAGCCTACTACTTGTGACTAACGCGAACGGTACTAAATGTGAAATAAGCAAGAAGATAATATTTAAAGAATTTAAAAGATTAGAACTGAAAGTAGAAGTAACATCCCACACTAAACAAATTAATCTTTTAGATGTAACTTTCAACTTGAATAATGGAATATATTAACCATATACAAAAAATAATGCAAACCCGATTTGTTGTATTACTGGTTATTCGGTTCACCAATAACTCTTTTAGTTCTCGTTGAACTTTGCTGTTGACTCAAAGAAGACGATATGTCGTATTTACTTAGATCTGTTTTTCAATCGCCGTCGCCGCCACGCCAACCACTCGTACGTGCTTCTCAGTCTCTGTGGTCGCTAATATTCGTACTGCCTTTTCTCACCTGCAAACCATTGTCGCATTGCTTGTTCCTGTCGCTGTGACTATTTGCGCTCCCTTTTCTTCTGCAACTTTTTGTTGTCACGACTGCTATAGTTCGTCGTTCGTCCCCGCCGGCGCCGCCGCGTGTCAACATATTCGGACTGTTGTCTTCGCTATCTGAAATCAATTTCTTAATGTATAACAAGCCTTTTTCTGTTTTAAAGAGCCGCTTTTATTTAATTATTTTAATTGACCGACCTGAACGAGTTCGTTGATATAGAGAAAGTTTACGCTAACTAATTTCACTAGTTAATATCCTTAATTGCCTGAGAGAGAGAGAGAGAGAGAGAGAGAGAGAGAGAGAGAGAGAGAGAGAGAAGTATCGAGATTTACTAATTGGCTCTTAGATTTCCGTCATTCGGAATCCTTCTCGTATAGTTACATTTTTGGTGATGTTGACTCTCTCGCTTCCAAGTCAAATCTGATTCAATCTCGATTTTAATTCTCCCACGCCGAACTCTCGCTACCAATCTCGCGATCAACACGCAGGTGTGATGCCAACTTTCTGACCTCTCGTAACCCTAAGGTTACTCAACGTCGACGCGCACCGGGGGAAAACACATGACTCCGCCACAATTCGCGCAAGTCAAACTCGTCTCAAATAGATGCGTCCAAGCCATTATCTAACAGATTTACATCCACCCAGTCTCAAACCACCCAAAGACAGTTATCAAACATATACCTAAATCAATAGAAAAAGAATTAGTAACGAGAAAATCTTTAACGGACATAGATTTCTTTATGACAACGCATTAAACGACAGCGGCTGTAAAAGAACTCAAATTGAACATATTAAACCAGCAGCACTCACAATAAATCACAAACCATAAGAAATAGGAAGATTATCTGGTTTACGCATTCATACAAGCAAATAGTCAAGACTAAACTAGGACATAAGTTCTTACATTTAATTTACCTAAATTTTCGACCCAGTGGCATTTTACACAAAATTCTTAACAAAACTACCTTCAAATTAATTTACATTGGCAGCGATAACTTAGAAAAAAATCATCAAAAAACATAACAACATTTAGAGAAGTAATATAGTAAGGAACAATAACATAAACACCAACCCTAATTCAAATAATACAGATAAGGCAAAGAATACTTGTAATAATAAAATAAAATGTGTATCATTTCTCTATAGTCTCTCTCGCTGCCATTACAACTAGAGACGATCTAACGGAAAATAAATTTTATATAGGCATTGCCTAAATACTTTTAAGAAAGATTCAACAACCACAAATGCTCCTTTAATAATAATAGATAAAACAATAAAACTTCATTTACATTTCTGCCACTTAATCACAAACAATAAAACACCAATAGTTAAACACATTGTGTTATCTCTGCTTAAATAAGAAACTTGAGATAATTAGATTTAGAGACAGGGGTAAACTTCTTACCAAAAAATCAGAAACATTGATTAACTGTAGGCATAACAATTATCATACTCTTAGTAATTAGCATATAACACCATGAATCTATAAGACTCCATTACAACTAGATTAAAATGATATTACTGATAGCAAATAATCTTCAATTTACTGATCTAGAATTTCTGTCTTTCTTACCAGCAGAGACGCTGTTCCCATCCATATTCTTTCTTTTTCTATATGTTATATATTCTATTGATTTTGGTAAAACTGTTTTGGGGTTTGTGTTTGTATATTAGTATATTTTTAGCATGTATATTTTATGCAAAATCATTAAATTGATTCATTTTATAAACTTTGAAATTTTAGAGACCAGACAACTTGACGCGAGAGTTTGTCAAATAAATTAAATATTTATTAAATCATTTTTTTTTAATTAATTTTTTTTTGAGTTTGATGGTATGCCTGATGAATGTGGTTCTTGTAGCCGTAATATTTTATTTATAAATAAGTTTATGATTTATCTTCATCGAATGCACCCTATGAAACTGTATAATAATGTATCTAGATTTACTACTCTTATATATCTGTATTTTTGATAGCCTAGTAAGTGCGATTGTATTTAATATTGTGTATAGCGTGTTATACTTCTGTATAGGGTTTAGGTGCCCTAGAATAGGTGTGCTTAAAATTGATAGCATTATGGGATATGAATATATTAAGTGGTGTGTGTATTTTACCTTGTAGTAAAAACTTATGTCTTTTTACTTTTAGATTCTGTGCGATGATTATTTGTCAATAGACATATTAATTAATAAGAATTGTTTACTATTCTCCATTTTTTATTTAGTAAAAAACCATAACCCTTCTAAAATGATTAGTTATATGTGTAGTTGATACTTCACTTTTATATATATGGTGTGATGAAGGAAAACTCCCATCCATCGGCTCCCTGGTTGCGGATAGGGGAACGGCCTTTAAATATAAAGGTGAATATCCAATAAGCAGTGCCGGACAAAATCGCGGGTTGCCCTTTGGCAAGGCATAGTACCCGGGAGCCACCCTGCCAGGGATACGATGAAGTACTGGAGCCAACAGGACAAAACAAAATCCCTCAACGGCGGAGTAGTCTGTATGTCAGGCTGCGATGGCGGATGAAGGGTTGCAACCAGTCAGGGGGTTCAGTCGTCTCGGTCTCCGTGCCACTGAACATAAACCTGCCTGGCCAAGATGATGGGGTTGTTGTTTGTGCACCAACTTATCCATGTTAAACAAATCCACGCACAGGCGTCTCCAGAGACACCAGTAGTGATGATTATATTTATCGTTGTTGTGATAATCACAATTAGTTTGAATTGGTTAGGTTTTATTATATTTTAATCTTTATCTTATCTTTTCTATCTTATTTTATTTATAATATTATTATATATATTTATTTATCGATATTCAGTTTTATTTAAAAAAATTTAAAATTTACCCCTGACCACCTGTAAAACATTCACAGCAAGAACTCGCCCAGCTACAACCTCAGCAAAGAACTTTCTTCTCTCTCTCTCTCTCTCTCTCTCTCTCTCTTACTCTCTCTCTCTTTCTCTCTCTCTCACCCTCTCTCTCTATCTCTGTACCAAACAATCAAACCATAAACGAAGTTTATTTCCTAGAACATCCCATTTGTAGAACAAAATATCACAGAGCTGCTTCCCAACTGACTACAACATGGTCGTCTTCAAGACTAATGTAAACTATTACTTTTTAAGGTGTCCTATTGGATAACCAATTCCTCTTAAATAATCTCCTGCCTATTGCAGCCATTGTTTCTACCCCTCTCGTTGCGGAGTTCATCGCCCAACTGAACATCTCTGTAACCCTTATCCTCGAGTGGACCCTCAGCCTTTATAAGCGATGACCATTAGTAAATAAAGGTGTTGTGTATTCGAACTAAATAACCCTGCATATTGTTAGATGCGCCAAAACATGCATATTATTTGGTTTAGTAATAAGTTAACTTTGAAATAGAATGTTTGTTTGTCTGTCAGAATTAAGTTATAAATACCACGTTTTAATACGCCCACGCAACTCGATAGGAGATTCTCTCCGTCAATCGACCTTACGCCTGTTTACCGATGTTACAATAATTTACTCGATAGGAGTTTTAACACAAGTAATTATTAGGGATTGCTCTTTGACAATAACCAGACGTGTTCCCTGGAGTCTGAATGACAGCAAGTATCCCCAGATTTCCAGAAATCTCCACCCTTTCGGTAATCGTAGCAAATCATTTTTAGTTATAGCAACAGCCGTATACCATTGATTTATCGCTTGCAACGAAACGACCGTTGATCGTTTCTGGAATATGAGTGACAATAAGCTTCCCACAAGGTTCGAGTATATTACGATGCAGTTTTCTTTTCGATCCCTACGGTTCGTCAACTTTGTTGACGGGATTTAGTGGTCGGGTTTCAGTGTTGATGTGGCAGCCTTTTCTCCATCGTTGTTTTCTCAATAACCACTTTTACGAACGTTATTTAAAGAAAAAAAATACAATTGGGTTTAAAAAATCTTTTAGGGTTTTAATTTTTTCTTCATAAAACAACCGCCACATCCTCTCCATGGGTGTGTGTGTGTGTGTGTGTGGGGGGGGGGGGTGATACAGCTACCCACAAGCCCAACCGCACTCTTTGATAGTTCAAACGAACGAGAGCGATCCACTCTACCAATTTGACCCATCTGCTAACCTGCTTCTTGTGATCGTGACGTCACAGCTAGGACACGTAGCCATCCTCGATTTCTAATTGGAAAATTCCACTTCACCTAATTTTTAACCATACTAATCCTATTCTTACACACCAGTTAGTAATATTGCTATACTAGTATTCAATCTGCAGGCTTAGCGACAAAAATCCCCATTTCAAACTGAAGCATGACAGACCGACGAAGCCTCCGATAGACATGCTTGGACGCATCGTAAGACCAGCAAGAAATAAGAAGCAAGTATGTGTGGGACAAGAGCCAAACGGAATCCGTGCAGATTGAGATGAATATTTCCCGCTGCAAGAATAACTGCAAGTCACGTTAAATATGTTTTTATGAGTGTCAGAAGACATACGCTACCTGAGGTGGGGTAATAGGTGATTATATAAGGAGGAGGAGGAGGAGTATAAGGAGTAGGAGTAGGAGGTGGTAAAATATGTTTTTATGAGTGCCAGAAGACATACGCTACCGGAGGTGGGGTACTAGGTGGGTTATATAAAAAGGAGGAGGAGGAGTAAGAGTAGGAGGAGTAATACATGTTTTTATGAGTGCCAGAAGACATACGCTACCGGAGGTGGGGTAATAGGTGGATTATATAAGGAGGAGGAGAGTAGCAGGAGTAGGAGGAGTAGGAGGAGTAGGAGTAGGAGTAAGATGAGGTAAAATATGTTTTTATGAGTGTCAGAAGACATAAGCTACCGGAGGTGATGTAATAGGTGGATTATTTAAGGAGGAGGAGTAGGAGTAGGAGGAGTAGGTAAAATATGTTTTTATCGGTGCCAGAAGACATATGCTACCTGAGGTGGGGTAATAGGTCGATTATATAAGCAGGAGGAGAAGGAGGACTAGGAAGAGTAGGAGTAAAAGGACGTAAAATATGTTTATATGAGTGCAGATTGAGATGAATATTTCCCGCTGCAAGAATAACTGCAAGTCACGTTAAATATGTTTTTATGAGTGTCAGAAGACATACGCTACCTGAGGGTAGGTAATAGGTTGTTTATATAAGGAGGAGGAGGAGTAGGGGGAGTAGGAGTAGGAAGAGTAGGAGGAGGTAAAATATGTTTTATGAGTGCCAGAAAACATACGCTACCAGAGGTGGGGTAATAGGTGGATTATATGAGGAGGAGGAGGAGGAGGAGGAGGAGGAGTAGTGGGGAGTAGGAGTAGGAAGTGTAGGAGGAGGTAAAATATGTTTTTATTAGTGTCAGAAGACATACGCTACCTGAGGTGGGGTAATAGGTAGATTATATAAGGAGTAGGAGGAGTAGGAGGAGTAGGAGGAGTAGGAGTAGGAGGAGGTAAAATATGTTTTTATGAATGTCAGAAGACATACGCTACCTGAGGTTGGGGTAATAGGCTGATTATATAAGGAGTAGGAGGGGTAGGAGGAGTAGCAGTAGGAGGTGATAAAATATGTTTTTATGAGTGTCAGAAGACATACGCTACCTTAGGTGGGGTAATAGGTGGATTATATAAGGAAGAGGGGGAGTAGGAGGGGTAGGAGCAGTAGGAGGAGTAGGAGTAGGAGGAGGTTATATATGTTTTTATGAATGCCACAAGACATACGCTACCTGAGGTGGGGTGGAGCAGGAGGAGTAGGAGGAGTAGGAGTAGGAGGAGGTAAAATATGAGTGTCAGAAGACATACGCTACCGGAGGTGGGGTAATAGGTGGATAAGGAGGAGTAGGTGTAGGAGGAGGAAGAAGAAGAGGAGGAGGAGGAGGTGGAGGAGGAGTAGGAGTAGGAGTAGGAGTAGGTAAATATGCTTTTTTTTATTTGACAGCATATCAACCCTTTTCGGTAATTCAATGCTGAAACACAATGCATATTGTAACCGGTTATCGGTAAATATATTTACATTTATTCGTGTACAATTATAATGTCCACGAATACAGTTTAACTACGCCAATATATCTACGCACTTTTTGAAAGTCTTAATTTCTCTCATACAATCTACTTATATAATAATACGCTAACGCGATTTCATGTTCGTATGTACGTTATCAACCTCCATCCCCTTTTTAAAAGATGGAATCGTCCAATCGCCGAAGATGCAATTTTATCGCAATGTTAACCACGTACAGGCCAAAACCGATACACGTAAAAGACCTCGGGCAATAACTAGACAATAAAGCAAACAGTAAGAGAAAAGAACAAGCTATTTTAAACAACAAATAATTTATTGAAGAAAGAAAAAAAAAGGCAAAATGAGTTCGGCAGAAAGTTCATGGCTCAAAGTTCACGTTCATAGACTGAATTTAAGTTCCGATGGACACACGGAAAGGCTGCATAAATAAAGTCCTAATTATGCTGCCCGAAGGCTTATTAACTTTGCTAGGAAAGACATGTCAGAAAAAGAGAAAGACTTACTTGTAAGAATTTTGTTAGTAAAATAAAAAAATACCAGAAGAATATAGAAAAGTCCTTTTAGTTCGCGCTGATTTGTTTCCCTTTGATTGTTCATTTTTTTTCATTAACATCGCATCGTTTCTTCGATCGACTCCTGTTGAGAATAGTGGCACTCTTTCACGTCAACTCTTCATTTGGCGACATCTTTCGAAACACACTTCGTTTTGTCTTTTCTAAAGGCACATTTGCCTTTCAAATTAATATCTTCCTTGTTTCTGTTTTTAGAATTCAGTGGACTTCTCCGTCCAACGTAAATATTCAACCTCGAACACTAGTTGAAACTCCAACTTCTTTGAAGATTTTTACAGGCATGCTCTCTACATGTTCCTGTTTTTAACATTCTTGTTTTTAGGACTTTCTCATGTCCGAGTTGTGTCGACCGACCTCTTCACCTCGAGATTGTTTCAGCAACTGATTGAATTTTGCGGTTATTTCAACAGCTTCCGGCGTCAAACGCCCACGCTTCAGACACCCGACGCGTGCCATCAGCAGCAGTCATTCATTACAAGTTCTTATAAAAGGGGGTTTTAGAAGAAGAAAAGAAAAGAAGAAGAAGAAGAAGAAAATAAATTTCTGACAATTTAAGAAAAATAATAATTAAAAAAATTACATCTGCGGTCACTGTTTCGTCAGAAAGTCAAATTGAAACATAAAAAAAAATTCTTTTTTTCTTACGAGCTAGGATCAAAGTGTAGTATCTGTTTTGTCCAAAGTTTGTACAATAACAGTTCGGTCTGCGTTCGCGCCGGGCGTCCATAGAATAGAAACATGTAACTAACACCTACAAGGGTTTTGGAGATAGGTTTCCATCATCACCAGATATATTATAAAACTGCATGAAACGAGACTACTTAGATAAATATGTTTCAGGTTGAACAAAGGTCTTACAATAAATACTATTGTGGGGTCTGCATTCGCGCCGGATGTCCATAGAATAGAAATAGTTTAAGCACACCAGGAAAATAACAGATTAAGGACACAACTGTGTAGTTTCCACTCGTCGCCTTAGTCTACATACGCTAAGGAAATTTCTTGTTCGTACGTACGTTATCTTCATCTACTCCATTTTTTAAAAGCTGAGAGCCCCGAAGGTGCAAAGCAAGCATAAGTTTTTTATTAACATTTCATCTGATGTCGCTATGCTCCGTCGAACGTTAAATTCGAACAAAAATACACTTTTTTTTTGCCTTCAGGCCAGGCTCAAAGTGTAGTATCTGTTCTGTTCAAAGATGGCACATTAATATCGTTGGATCTGCGTTCGTTCATAGAAAGGAAACACGCCGCAAACTTCTACAAAGTTTTCGGAGATCGACACTCATAACCATATATATTCTAAAACTACACTAACAACAGTACTTAGATAAGTATGTTCTAGTTTGAAGAAAGGTCGTACACTAATATCGTGGGGTCTGCGTTCGCGCCGAACGTCCATAGAATACGCAACAGCAATATACAACAGATTTGATTTATCTTATACATTTTACAAACAAGATCACAGTATAGCATATTTTCTTTATAAAATAAGATGTGGCACAAGGCCAACATTTGTGGGAAGTTAATTGGTGTATTCTTTGAACTAGTTTAACATTATCCCCAATGGTTTTAAAGTTTTTATTTACAATATATATATATATATATATTTTTATTATCTAAGAGCGTTCTATTTTATGAAAGGAACGATGCACATATAGCTAGCGACGTCATGCTGTATTAATACTACACTTACAGTGCCAATCTAGACGGGTTTTCTAGGAGCTACAAATAATAAACATTTGTTTTGTTTATTATCTATGAACGTGCACGTTTCGTCCTTTATAATTGGGACTAATCATCATAGAGATATGACTATTCACTACTGGTCATGCGATTCGAAACCCCGGATTCCGAGTATGTTGCAACTCTAATCCCGACATCTAGAACCACTCGGCCAACGCTGAATTGCGAATAAACAGTGATAATTTTAACACTTTATCCGGCGGTTTGACGTCATAAGAGCGTTCTACTTAATGAAAGGAACGATGCACATATAGCTAGCGATGCCATGCTGTGTTAATATATATATATATATATATATATATATATATATATATATATATATATAACAGATGAAGGATACAAGTGGGGAATTTCCACGGCATCCACTAGTTATTAATATTATTCATTTGTCACAGGAGCCTGAAGTTGTCAATGTGGCTCTTCGTTGTGGAATTTAATTTATTTTTCCTATAATTTCGATTATTCGGACTACTGTTTTTACCTTGCGTCTTATCATTACAACGTTTCGGCCGCTGTAACCTCCGGCCTTCTTGAGGTGTGTCTTTTCGAACTCGGGAATATTTCTGTCGAACTCTGGAATTTGGACGGAATTTCAAAAGGAACCCTTTATTTAATCAACGGGGAGGTAGCAAGGACCCGTGGCGCAGTAGATACAATACTAAGTAAAATTCAGTTCTAAGTGATAGTCATCTGAAGGTTGAGGGTTCAATCCTCGGTGCGGGCGATACGAAGAATTGCGAATTACGGCCAGGGTTCGTGCTGCACCAGAACAGATCAGGACACAACAGAGACAAAGATACTACTCGCGGAAGTATAGAGATAGGTTGCAATAAAATTTGTATGAGTATTTATTTACCTCCTCTCCAGGAGGTTAGGCACAAGGCCAGTTTTATTTTAGTCCCACAAGTAAGATGAGACCCAAGGTCGGGTCGGGAAAGTGGAGTTTGAAAAGCCAGCGCCCGAGAAAGTGAGCACTCTGGCCATTAAACATTGCCTGGGCAGCCCCGTCGGCACTCCCCGGTAATGGCGCCTCAGGCAGTAAACAATAAACTTACTCCTCCTCAAAGAAGGGAAGCAAAGCCTGGGAGGGTGGACCTCCTAGAATTGCACAGGACCGACCCATAGAACGGCGTAAATCAAGCCCTGAAGGCCAAAGACAATACCAGTTTATGGGTTTTAGTATCCATCGGAACAGATACTACACTTTGATCTTAGCCAAAATTTGTATGAGTAATTCGTACCCAAATGATAAAATAATACAACAAAATATAAACTCCTAGAATTATGAAAAGCGGATAAGAAGTAGCCAATAAGATTGACTTTAGAGATGTGTCTATGTTATTATTTTTACTAGTCTGTTTGATGCTTATCCACTATTCCATATAATAAATATTCCATTTTTTTCTGAAATTTAAATCCATATTGTAAACTCTCTCACTTCTACGATTATAAAACGAGGATAAAACGTAGCTTAAAAAGAAGAGATTCCAACATTTTGGAGGCAAATCGAAATTGTTTTTGAACGAAAAGATAGAAACGAATTTAGCTGACAAATAGATCACGATCGAACAATGCAAAGGATTTGTCTGATCATGAGAGTGTATAAAGTTTTTTCTTTATCCTAACCGAGTGTATACGAACCATCCTCAAGTGTCTTCGATCTCTCTGTACAAAGGTTTGTCAGGACAACCTGACATAAAGATACTTCACCTTACAAATATTCAAAATGACATAGTATTCTAAGCCCAAATAAGATCCCCTCGACACCACTATACACTGGCTCATACGATGAATGGTGCACCTTCTCCTAGTGATGTTACCTCAAGTAACACCACTTTGCTGGATACTCCACCAGACTAGATGAATTCTTATTATGGAATCCGGCAAGACCAAGAAATCACAAGAAATATATACTATAAGATAGTTAACTGGTCAATTGGGGAGAAGAAAATTAATGTTCTTCACTTGTTTACTAACTCAACGTTTATAAGGTAATGAAGAACTTTAATAGAATATTCGGATATCTATGTATCTTATATAGAGATCAAGTGTTAGCCCTAGGAAGGGGGGGTCCTTGATTTCTGAGACTTTACACTGAAGTAAAATGAAAGAAAAACACAAGTTTTACAGATGTCTGAAATGCTATGGAAAGGTCAACAACAAAAGGAAAGTTTTAGACATACGTCGTATCCAATTTATCTCGAGTGGTTCTGACGAATCGCAAGAAAGTGATATCGAATAAGAAAGCGCAGAACGAGAGCCATTATATTCACGAAGAATCAGTGTTGCGGAAAAAACGCAACCGTTGCCGAAGTTTCTACTCGATGCACGGAGGTTTGGGCTGAAGGTGGTTCAGAAAGGTAAAGCTGGCCGGCAAGATTTGCGAATTTAGCGAGCTTCGCAGCAATCCACTAATCTTCTCGACCCACTCGTGCTCGGTTTGGTAGTTTTAGTTCAATCATTGTCAATCTTTTAGTCGACCCGGAGACGCGTAGGTAAAATAGAGGACAAGATCGCCTTGTTAAGGAAAAGGGTCCAGCTGCGAATGTGCCAGCCTAAGGCAGATGGCTAGATTATCGTGCTGGTTGAGGTAGCTGTGGGGAGTTCGCCAATAGCGTCACTTGCACCGATAGAAGAACTGAAGGAATGACTAACTAAATGAGAATGAGTTTCGAAATTTTTTTAGATGAGGGTTGATAATTTATATTATCGGGATCGTTCTCATCATGATGTTGTTATCACAACGTTTCGGCCGATGTAACTTCCGACCTTCTTCAAGTTTCGAACGGAGCCCTGTTATTGAATCCATAGCTAGCTTGCTCTCGTTCTGTCAGCCATGTCCTGGTAGAACTCTTAATTAATTCGTAGCTTTTAAGATTCATACTAGAACTGTCCGATCGAATTGGCGCAACGGATATAAGTATCAGGTTATAATCAGTTTTAAGTGACAGTATTCTGTATGTTGAAGGTTCAATCCTCAGTGCGGGCGATACTAAGAATACAATTACGAATTACTTAAGACTTTTACCCTGTCATGGCTGACGGAACAAGAGCAAGCTAACACCGTGGATTAAGTAAAGAGTTCCGTTCGAAATTCCCTACAGATTTCCGATTTTTTTAAATCGCTCCAGACAAGACATTTAGCCACTTGATGTAAGGAGCTAAAAAATACTACTTCAAGGTAAAAAACTAGGGAACGATAAGTGTTAGGTGGATAGATTCTCACTTAATAAACAGCAATTTCTCCCCTTTGTCAGAAACATCGCTCATGGAATGTGAGGACTAAAGGACAAAATAAGGGAAGCGAGAGTTACGAGGCTGCCGAAAGTAAACCCAAGGGCCACTTTCTACTCTCCTTTGACATAAAGATTCCCGAGTGCGACAAGACGCACCTGGAGAAGGTCGGAGGTTACATCGACCGAAAGGTTGTGAGTGCAGTAGTCCGAATAATCCAAATAATATAAATAAGAATAGGACTGAACTCATTAGTTCCGAAATAATCGCTCATAATTGGATATGTAAATTAAAATCTTATCTTATCAAATCCAATTATGTTAAATCCGTGCCATTTTAAGCCCTAGGACTAAACCACTTTTAAGTGGTTAAAGGTGATCAGGCGATGATAAGGCCGATAGCCAGACGATAGTGTAGTTATCTGTTCTGATGCTACTCTTAGTCTATTCTGTGCTTGGTCAGTGAAGGAGAAATCCTTCTAGATTGGGGCAATTTTTTTCGTTCCAATCTAAAGTTCCCTTTTTTGGGGAGTTGGATTTTCTCCACATTAAAAACCGACCTTGTGTCTAACTTTTCCCTCGTGGGGAGGCAAATAAATAGAAACAAACAACAGAAGATATTAGGATCCATTCATTGAGATTGCGTGAAACGTGAAATCCCATTGCGGTGGGGGAAAGGTGACCTTTTATTACCCCCATAAAATATAATAAATGAACGCGGCCGACATTTTATAAGGGCTATATGTCTACAATCTAACAGATCGTTGTATTAGTTCCGCTCTCTGCGGATGTCCGCTTGTCAAAAGATGACCCTTCCTTGTCCTTCTATCTAGGATAAAGGTGAAGTATCTGTTCTTTCTCCGGTCAAATAAGAAAAAAAGATCTTCTACACTCGAGTAATTTTTATTATGTCCCATCCAGAGTTCCCTTTTTTGGGGGAGCTGGATTTCCCCACATTAAAAAAAAAACACCTTGTATATAACTTTTCCCTCGGGGGACGCAAGTAAATAGGGGCCCTACATGACTGAAGACAATCGTGCAGCATAAATTAAACATTCATTTCCAACAATAAATCCTTTTTGGCTAAGATCAAAGTGTAGTATCTGTTCCGATGGATACTGCACGCCTGTCCTGTGCAGTTCTAGGAGGTCCACCCTCCCAGGCTCCGCCTCCCCTCTTTGGCGAGGAGTAAGTTTATTGCTTACTGTTTGAGGCGCCCTTACCGGGGAATGCCGACGGGGCTGCCCAGGCAATTTTTAAATGGCCAGAGTGCTCACCTCTCGAGCGCTGGCTTTTAACCCCACTTGCTCGACCCGATCTTGGGTCACATCTTACTTGGGGGAGTAAGATAAAACTGGCCTTGTGCCTAACTCCGCGAGGAGTAAATAAAAATCCTGCACAACGCAACGACTGATAAGTACCGAATTTGGTTACATCAAGTTATTTTATGAGGGCAGTTTTATCTTGCCACCCTTTTTTTATATTTGGTCAGTTATATTGGACGTTGATTTCTATTTTAGGTTCTGAGAAGAATTAGAACTGACCCTTTCTTGACCTCTTCCCTTTCACTAATTTTTAAAAAGTGGGATATTCTGGACTACGAGTGACAAAAAGTATTTCTAGATTTCCAGATTTCCAGCAACTTTTCACTTCTGGATGATGCTACCATTCCTCTGTCCTTCTATTCTCTCAGAATGTTACGGCCATTTCCTGTGGTACTAACCGATCTCTGCGGCTTTCATTTAAGGAAGGCCATATATATATATATATATAAAGATAGATGAAAGAGGAAGGATAAACATGTACGAATGACAAATTTATTTCAACTTCGATTGTCCAATGCAAGGTGTACTTGGTAAAAACATATTTATTATTCTTTCCTTAAGCCAGGCTTTTCAAAGATTAAAATCTTATCATCAGAGAATTACATGCTTTAATAACTATTGCACTTTTCAATTTTCATCACTCATTCTTTTTATATATATATATATATATATATATATATATATATATATATATATATATATATATATATATATATATATATATGTATGTACTGGTGCAGCTTTTGAATCAAACAAAATCGAAATTTTTTCGAAAGTTTTGCAGATTTCCTTTTGGACGTGGGAAGGAAGGTTTCAGCGTTCTAGTTGGATACTGTCACCAAGAAACCCTCCTTCTCTGCTGGGTTATATCGTCCGAAGAGCCATAGTTATCGTCTGTTTCTTGAGCGTTCTGGTTGGCTAAGCGCGTCGACATCTTCCGGCTGTTTACGTAAACGACCGGAAGATGCCGGACAAACAATCATTTTTCTCTGGTTCATAAGCTGTACCAGTACCCATATATATATATATATATATATATATATATATATATATATATATATATATATATATTATATATATATATATATATATATTATATATATATATATATATATATATATATATATATATATATATATATATATATAAATGAAAGGAGATAAAGATGTATGGATGACAAATCTATTTCAACTTCAATTGTTCAATGCAAGGTGTACTCGGTAAAAACATGTTTATTTTTCTTTCCTTAAGCCAAGGCTTTTCAAATATTAAAATCTTATCATCAGAGGAATTATTTCTTTCATTTATCTTTATAATTGCTCTATCTCGTATATTGAGCTTGGACCATTTAACTATAGGTTCTATCTACTAAAAGTATACTTTTAGCGTCATATATATATATATATATATATATATATATATATATATATATATATATATATATATATATCATGATAGTTTCTGTATACCCCCGCCAGTATGGTCTATCTATAGTTCTAATTGTGTTTAGCAAGTGCTATTTACTATTTACTTTAACTTAGCTATGGCTTGTTATGTGAGTTGGTTTCCGCACTAAAGGATTTTTCGTAACATTTTGACTGTTTTCATCAGTGTCGAGGTTTGTATTATGTAAATTTTCTCTTTGATTTCAATTTCCGCTTATCTTGTTTCCAGGTTTTTCGGGGCTGTTCTTAGTGCTCTTTCTATTATTGATATTACATTTTTGTTTTCTTCTTCTATGTACCGTATCCCCATTCAGCGCTCTCGCAAGCTCCATATGTCTGCATAATTTTTTCTACTTGTTTGATTTTCATTCAGCGATTCGCTGCGAAGGTAAAATCATGACATGTTTTTTTTTTCTTGTTGATTATAAACACGCCTGGTCTTCTTGCTTGGATGAGTTTGGTTATTTCCATTTCTATCCCATCTCATTTCATCATTAATTTCAGTTTTACATTATTGTCTCTGGTTCGGGATTGCACCCTTTGTTTGGATGTTCAAAATGCATTAACAATTATTAGAAATCTTTTCAATCACCAATTGCCATGGCTTATAGTACCCTATCCGAGAGTCGCACATTGAAACTGCTCAGCCTAACATTCATAGGTAACATGAATTGGAACAAATGCATAGAATATACTGTCAAGGCTGAAGCAATGGAGATGGGATTCCCCTGACAGTGCTAGAAAATCTCTTACACATGTCAGTATCCTATATCTCTACAAAACCACTATTAGCCATTGCATGGAGGATTGTTCAAACATCTATGCTGGTGTACCAACCACTAGCCTCTTTCTTCTAAGCCAGGTTAAAAAAGTTTTATAACCTCGTAATTTAGGTTATAATAAATAATAACTTGTAAATAAAATGGATGAACTATCAAGATAAACGTTTAACAGATTTATTAAAACTGAACACAGAATGAAATGATGAGTTATTTTGCCGCTGTACGCGAGATGAAATATTAACAGTCTGAAGACGTGGTCTGTTTACTTTCTCTCCCAGCAGCAAAACCATTTCCAAGGGCGATAACTCTTAACTTCACGAAATGGTTCAAGGGAAGTAAATCGTTTTCGTTAGTTGTCATAACAAAAAGCTACTAATCTAGTAGGTCCCACCCCTGCCATATCTCTGTAATGTTGCGTCCCTGAGCTTGTTTTACAAGTACTTTCATGGAATGTGCACTGACTAACTTGCTGCACTTGTGCACCTTATCTTAAACACCAACGATTAATCCAACCATCAGCAAAATCCAACCCCTTCATTGTAGAGGTCTCCAGATGCCGGAAGGCGTTCTAGTTTAATAACTTCTTTCCTCGAACTCTTAGCCTTAGGAATTCCCTCCCTGGTCTCTGTTTCCCTGACTGTACTAACATGCAGAAATTTAAATATAATGTGAACAAACATCTCGCTGCACATCTCTACAGTTAGGATGCCCCTATAAATATGGCCCCTAATTCACAGTAGCCCCTTTACTTCTCAGTGGCAGTGTGCATTGTTTGGGGGTGAATTAAGGTAAAAACGAAAAATCGCTTGCAGAATTCCCAGTGGAGTATATTCCCAACATAGTTATGTCCGTTTCTGTATTCCTTTTGGGATATTTTGCGGCATTCACTGATGATGTGGTTTACCGTTTGGTCTCTTCATACATAGAGTACACATTAAAAAATCTATCTTTGTTTTTATGTAGTTGGCTCTAATCGCGTTATTTTGTGTGACTGTCAATAGCAATTCGGTTACTCTGTTCAAGTATCATTTCCATAGCCATGTCAACGTGGTTTCGTGCGCCATTTCTTTAGTCATTCTCATAAATAGATGTATTTTCCTAGTTCTTTTATCGATTCGTTCACACATTCTTCAATAATTACCAGTCACTTTGCTTCATTCTAACATTGGAAGTGTTCTTATTCAGGTCCAGTGCATTGTGCATCGGGAGTTTGAATTACCTACGTGACACCATCCTCGAGTGTCTTTGGTCTCTCTGTACAAGGGGTTGTAAGGACAACCTAACACGAGGATACTTCACCCTACAAGTAAACGCTGACCAAATATTCAAAATAACATAGTATTCGAAGCCCAAACAAGATCGCTTCGACACTGCTATTCACTGGATTATTTAGGAAATGTTGCACTTTCTCCAAGTAATGTTAGCTCCAAGAGACCACAAGAAAGATATACGATAATATAGTTAACTGGTCAATTGAGGAGAAGAAAGTCAATGTTCTTAACTTCTTTACTAAATCAACGTTTGACAGGTAAGGGCAAGCTTTAATGGAATATTCGAATATCTATGTATCTCATATAGAAATTAAATGTTAGCCCCAGGTAGGGGCCCCTTGATTTCTGAGAACTTTGACTGAAGTAAAATGAAACATAAACCGTCCATGTACCTGCTTTTATTCCCATTTTGCCTTTCTTGCCTTTTTGTTACCCGTTTCACTAATTCTTCGTACTGTTCATGGGGTTTATGCTTTTTTCGGCGGCGGTTATCAGCTCTTTTCTATTTTGCGTTATGTATTTTTCTAGTTCTTTTATTCATTCGTTCACGCATTCTTCAATAATTACCACTTCCTTTGCTTCATGTTTACATTGTCAATGTCCCAATTCAGGTCCAGCGCATTTTGCATGTTCATTAATTTCGTGTTTTTGTTTTGTCTTATGTCCCGGAGTTCTCATCTTGTCCAATTTATGAAAGGTCCAGATTATCTTACCAAAGTTACTGCCCAAGTATTTTTCCTTTTTACTCAATTTCTACTGTATAATTTAACTGCAATGAGCTTTCTAGTTCTTCTCATGTCTTCTTCTTTTTAATCATTTCTTTTATCTATGTTGACTTGAAGGCGTTCGAAACTCCATAAATATATAGGAATTCTCGCCTTGTACCTTAATTATTTCTTGTTTTGCTAGCTCCACGCCTGTTGCTGTTTATAGTTTTCCCCCTTTTATCTCTAGTAGTGCACATGTTTCTATCCCAAATTCTATTCATATGTACTGTCTAAAGATTCTGGTTGTTCTTACTTGTGTTCTATTTTCTTTTCTTTTTTGCAAATAGTTTAAGGTCATCCATATACATAGGGTGGTTTATTTCTTTCTTTTTTGCAAATTATTTATGCTCATCTATATACATGGGGTGCTTTATCTTTCCCTTTGTGTTTGGAAATTTGTATCCTGCATTACATTTTCTTTGTATGTTGTTGAGAGTCATCATGGTTTTGATAAAAAAGGAGTGGTGATAGCAAGTCTCCCTGGAAACTGCCTCTCTGTATTTTTATATCTATCAGGTGTTGTCTCCCGGCTCCCAGTTCCATTCTCCATTGCTTTCGTCATAGTCGATAATTTTGTTTGCTATTTTGTACATTTTCACACATTCAATTCTCCATGCTTGATGGATTTTGGTCGTATGCTTTTCTGTAGTCGATATGTGCGTTTTTCTGTTCAAAACGTTTTATTTTAGTATTTTCTGATCGATATTTAGTAGGTCAATTGCCCTTCTTGCCGCTTTCCAATATCCTTTCTGTTCCTCGGAGAGTAATCCTTTGTTATTAAGGGAGTGGTAGATTTATTCACTCATGTACATGTGCTGGTAAAATGCTCTGTTGTCTTCATCTAAAAAATTCTGAATTCCATTCTTATATCCTGGCTAAAGATCAAGTTGTAGTTATTAGTGTTTCTAGCTCCTTTTTATTTTTTGCAAATAGTTTAAGATTATCTATATACATGTGATACAATGAAAGCCGCGAGGATAGAAAGTGACTCATCGACAGAGACTAAAGAAAATACAGGAGTGGTCAGTAATGAAGGCCGCGAGGATAGGAAGTGACTCATCGACAGAGACAAAAGAAAATGCGAGAGTGGTCAGTTTCCATTATTCAGGACAGGTGACTCAAAAACGAATACCGGACACGACATTTGGGGGTGACGACGTTTTGCGACAGTGGGGTAGGTTAGTTTGACGACAGTTTGACGACAGTAAGGTTTATGGCAAAAAGTTAACGAGTTCGATGTTAGTTTTCGATCAAAGCGGATCGGACCGACAACTGACCAGAGAGATATCGACAACCACGACTGGGGTACCTATTTTCGTGCGGACGGAGAAAAAGCACGCCTCCCAGACTCAATCGAGGTATATGAACATTTGTCTTGTGCTGTTTTATTTTAGCGTGAACATAGGCGATCACATTCGGCCACATACACGCGGTTGTTTATTTTTGTTTCTGAATTATTATTATTATTATTATTATTATTATTATTATTATTATTATTATTATTAGTAGTAGTAGTAGTAGTAGTAGTAGTAGTAGCGGGGCCCGCGGAAATTCCATAGTTGCATCGTTAATCTGTTGTATATTGCTGCCGTGTTTAGAAATAGTGTCATTCTATGGACTTTCGGCGCGAACGAAGACCCCACGCTATTATTTTACCACCTTTGTTCAAACTGAAACATCCTTATCTAACTACTCTGGTTAATGTATTTTCAGAATATATCTGGTTGTAGGGATCTATGTATAAAAACCTTCTAAGAGTTTGTGATAGATTTCCATTCTATGGACGTCTATCGAATGCAGACCCCATGATATTATTGTACTATTATTGTACTATTATTGTACTATTATTGTACTATATTTGAACAGAACTGATACTACACTTTGTTTATAGCCTGAAGGGCAAGAAATGTAACTTAATGCGAGTTTCATGTTCGACACAGCAGCGTTATCAGATGAAATTAAAAAAGAAAATACTTTTTTTTTTGCATTTCATGTTCGGCGATCGGGCGATCCTATCTTTTAAAAGGACGATGGAAGGTGATAACGTACGTAAGAACGTGAAATTATCTGAGCGTATTATTATTATTATTATTATTATTATTATTATTATTATTATTATTATTATTATTATTATTATTATTATTATTATTATTATTAGTAGTAGTATTATTATTATTATTATTATTATTATTATTATTATTATTATTATTATTATTATTAGTATTATTATTATTATTAGTAGTAGTATTATTATTATTATTATTATTATTATTATTATTATTATTATTATTATTATTATTATTATTATTATTATTATTATTATTAGTAGTATTAGTAGTTAGAAGTTTTTACTCGAGTAATTATGAGTGATTGCTCACTGGTAATAACAGGTGGTGTTCCCCGAAGTCTGAGTGACAAGTACCGCCTCTTTCAATAACCGTTGCAAATAATTTTGCTTTATCGTAACAGCCGTTTACCATTGTTTTTGTTTTCTTTACTAGCAACGATCGTTGGTTTTCTCTGGAATCTGCGTGGAAATAAGCCTGTGGTTTTTGGTGTTGTTGTTGTTGTTGGGATTGGAGGTGGGTCTGGGGCAACGACTTTATCCGCTGAGCCATTAATGTTTTTGTCAGGTAAACCGCCTCTCAAGTGCTCGTGCACCCAGGTCCGTTTTTATATCAGCAGTTACAAAAAAAAAAAGTAAGACGTTGAAAGAAGAGAAATGAAAAGAATATTTGCCGCTGGCAACTCGTACAGCAGTCACGTGATCGCTGATCTACGATAGAAGAAGAAGAACAGGAGGAGGAGGAGGAAGAGGAGGAGGAGGAGAAGGGCAAGTGTGCTAGAGTTGGGTGTGTGAGGGGGTTATGTGGTGAATCTCAGCGTTCCTGGCGGTTATTGAATAAGAAAGTGTTGAGCGTGCCGCCTAGGTAAGCTGAAAGCCGGCGCCACCGACTCCCGAAACCCTCGGAGACAAACCAGGAGATTCGGAAGGGATGTAATCGGGAACTCCATGAACGAGACCTCCTTTTTTTTTTCTTCTCTTTTTTTTTTTTTTTACCCCTTACTTAAAATGTCGGAAACAATTATATAGAGTTGCTTTTAACTGTAACAGCATAAACGTATTTTCAATCATCCAGACTAATGAGATTTTCAACATTTATTCAATAAATTAGCGTACACCTTCCGTCAAAAATGACGGGGGAAAATTATGGTTCGCCAGTGTTCGCACCAATATTCATATAAAATCACAGAATTACGTTAGTAATTTAATTTTTGGATCTTTTTAAGAAGCTCCTCGCCACTAGTGCTAAAGTGAATCGTTCGCTAAGAATAACCCCGCTGCCAAGGGAGACAACTTTTCAGCTTGTTAAATTCTTTACGCGTTAACCCTTTTCACATGTGTTTGAGTGCACCTTTCCTTAAAGTTTGATTTGCTCATGAATTTTCTAAGACTCACAACCCTGGTCCACGACAAGGAGTCTGCTGTAGTTTTTTTTTGCCAAACCACGAAGTACTACATCAGCAGCGTCTATGCAACAATGGCCATCAAATGGTTTTATCGAGCAATTGGTCCAGATGTCGATGTAATTCACGTCAATGTCGAACAGAAGTTACTCTCCAAAAGGGAACGTGGCTGGAGTGGTCAAAGGCGGAATACAAAACAGTGGTTCTTATAATAACACATTCTGGGTATATGTTACGACGCTCAGCAGAGGCGCGAACGGGGTCCAAAAAAAGAACGAGAAAGAGTTTAAAAACATAAATTTGCAACAAGTAAAGTTGACTTATGTCTAGAATAGACATTTTCTACTTACCTATGTAATTTGTTTGTATTTTTACGTAGTATAAATGGCTTTTTATTAGATGTTAAAAAAAATTTCTTGTTTTTTAAAACATCTACTTTCTCAAAGAAAAATGGCCGCCAGTCCCTCGATATTATTACGTAAATCGGCCATTTTGATTTCTTCGCTGACCGTGTGTCGAACTTAAATTTCTAATAAGTAGCACTTCAAACGGGTTTAAAATACAAACAAATAGCACATGCAAGTTTGAAACTAACTTTTACAGCTTACAGTTACTTTTATGTGTTGTATATTTGTTTTTTTAGCGTTTTTACTCTGCTGAGCGTCGTAAAAGATCCCCCACATTCTTTTTTGTTAATTTATGAAAAATTTAATTACAAAAAAAATAAAATCCATTAATACTAAAATCGTATATAATAAGTTATACATTCTTATTTTGTTAATTTTTTTTAAGCAAAAGTGGCTGAAAAGTTGTCTCCCTTGAATAGCAGAGCATTATTTTTTGGCGGGGAGCTTCTTAAAAAGATCCTAATTTTTTATATATAAATTATTATTATAATATATAAATTATTATTATCATTCCTGTTGACCTAAAGAAAACACTCACTGTTTAGCTTTTTTATTTAAAGTGAACGATTTCTTTATGAATTCATTTCAGGCGGCGAGGAGTGTCTGATTTGCTATTTGCTTTCTCCCTTCCCCACACCACTTGAAATGGTTTCGTCCGGAGGCTAGAAAAAGGTACATGTCAAGCTCGCCAACGTTTGCGTGACGGGATAGATTTATATTTATTTACAGACAAATAGACACGCATTTGTTTTTTTTTTCTAAAGTGGACGGTTATACTTTATAAGCAATACAAGTCTTCCCAATTTAACATCATATCGTTTTTAAAAAGAGTTGACGTTTGATGGAATTCAAGTTTGGACCACATTAACCGACATTGCGCATTAAGGTTTAATTTTTAATATGTTGTTACCGTTAAAAGTGTCTGTATATGATTCATTCCAACAACGTTTTAAACGAGGGTACAACAAATTAGAAGTAAGGTGGCCCCCTAAACGCTGCTGAAATCATCTATTCATTTCCTGTCTGTCCCTCCCGCCCCAGTTTCTCCGTCGATGGGTTCGGATGTAGGTATCGCTGGGTCCGAGTTAGAAGATGTGACACAAGGTCGGAAGGTGGGGGTTGAAAAACCTGCGCTCAAGAAGCGGAGCACTCTGATCTACAAAAAAAATGTCCGAGAAGCCCCATCGGCATTTCCCGGTAATAGCGCCTCAGGCGATTAGCAAGAAACTAATCCCTTCCCCCAAAAAGGTAAAGGTAAAGGTCGCATAGCCTGGACGCGCACGAGTGTCGTTGCCGACATCGCACACTGCCCATGGCCGTAGCGGCGGTGATTTGTTAAGAATCACCGTGTCTAGGGCACAGCATATGGAAGGCGGAGCCCATCCCTCTCCTTCCGCTGCCTTGAACCTTCCCTGAGTTTTAGTCAGGTACCCATTTACTGCTGGGTGGACAAAGACAGAAGGTTAAACCTGGGAAGGTGGATTTTCTTAGAACAACACCGAACCATACAGAAAAAAAGCCACCTAATTCAAACTGGCCTAGACTCTGTCGGACTGATCGTCGAGGACGTATCCTGGACTTGGTATGAAAAATAACAACTTTTCTGAGTATTATTATTGAGGATGATGATACGATGAGTATGACGACGATGATGATCATCATCATCATCACAGCTTAGCGATAAAAATGCTATTTCAAACTTAAGCGAGACAGTCCAACGGTCTTAAGCGTGATAGACCGACGAAAACGTTATTTCTAATTGAAGCAAGAAAGCCCGATCAACAGGAAAGAAAAAGTAAAGTGTATATCAATGGTAGGAGGTAGTAGTACTAGGAGGAGGAGGAGGAGGAGGAGGAGGCGTGTTAGGATGGCAGTGGTGATTAATCACGTGGTGATGCGCTAAGCAAGTGTACGAATATAAATCGCATAATTCTTGTTTGTCCGAACAAGGCGGCTTACACCGATCCTTCATTAGGAACAGAACAATGCTAATATCGAAGAATGTAAAATGTATTTAAGTGTTTCCGTCGATAAATCAGCGAACAAAATAGGATTCAACACATGCACACAACGTGGGTGTTTTTTTCTTTTTCTTCTCTTTTTCTTTTTCGATTTGTTCACCGCGAACAAGGCATATTGCCACTGAAACGTAAAGGCTACTGTATTAGGGGCCAGATTTATAGGGAGCTATCAAAGTGCGACGTAAATTCACTAGACCAACTCGACAATCAGCTAAATTCCATCCATTCACTGTGGAGGTCCCCAGATGCCGGAGAGCTTTCTACTCCAATAGCTTATTTCCCCGTGCTGCTGGCCTCTGGAACTCCCTCCCTGGCCCCTGTCATGCAGAAATTTAAAACTAATGTAAACAGACATCTCGCTGCGCAGCTCCCAATTTAGATTGACCCCCTAAACCTTCTCCCTTTTTTCTCAGTAGCCCCTTACGTCTACAGGTGCGTCCTGTCTTGTTTGGGGTGAACTATGTTAAAAAAAAATTAAAAAAAATAGGCGCGACTGAAACAATTCAAATTGTTGTCCCAATCGAAAGTGCCCCTTTTGATTTTCCTCATATACTGTGAATTAGAGGCCACATGAATAAGGGTATCCGGAGCACAAAGTTGTGCAGCGAAATGTTTGTTCACATTACATTTAAATTTCTTCATCTTGATACGGTTAGGGAAACAGGGAGAAGAGAGAGGATTCAACAGGCAAGCAGTCCGGGGAATTAAGCTATTAGAGTAGAAACTTTACCGGCATCTAGGAACGGGTGGAATTTCGCTTTGAGTCGGAGGAGGTCGGAGGGGGTCGGAGGTATTAACGTTTCTGGGGTACAAGTGCAGTAAGTTCATCGGAGCACATTCCGTGGAAGTACTTGTGAAACAAGCACAGGGATGCATCACTGCAGCGATGGGACAGGGGATGGAGCTTTGTAGACAGTGCAGGACCTATTAGATTAGAGACTTTTTTGTACCTTGTCTAAGAGAGAGAGAGAGAGAGAGAGAGAGAGAGAGAGAGAGAGAGAGAGAGAGAGAGAGACTGGTCGATAGTGCACCAGCCCAGATGTGACAACAATACTCCACGCATGGCCGAATGGTTGCATTGTAGAGATATAGCATACTGTCAAGGGCTTTCACCCTAATTCTCAGTAGCCCCTAATTCTCAGTGCGGGACCTATTAAGTTAGAGACTCTTTTTTTTTTGTACCCTATCCAAAAGGTAGAGACTAGTATTTGGTGTACTAGCCCAAATGTGGCAGCAATACTGCGTTCTTTTGCGAATGAGGGCTTTATGGCGATATAGGATATTGGCAGATGTGAGAAGTTTGATTATATAAGTTTTTTTGAAAGACTGAGAAACATGATTATGCTCTGATGAATTGGCGTAAATTCACTAGACCAACTCTATAATCAACTATATCCCATCCATTCACTGTGGAGGCCTCCAGATGCCGGAGAGATTTCTACTCAAATAGCTTCTTTCCTCGTGCTGCTGGCCTCTGGAACTCCCTCCCTGCCCCCTGTTTCCCCGACAGTACTGACATGCAGAAATTTAAAATTAATGTAAACAGACTTCTCGCTGCGCAGATCCCAATTTATGTTGACCCCCCCAACCTTCTCCCGTTTTCTTTCTTCTCAGTATCCCCTTACGTCTACAGTGGCGGCCTGCCTTGTTTGGGGTGAACTACGTTAAAAAAAAATCTCGTTTTGACAAGACCATTCGTGAATAAAGAAAGGTACTTGCGCTTGGCAGTAATAAGCGCATGATAGACGCGCGTACGTTTGTGAACATGATAGTCCCTCTCGTTGCGCCTGGTGTAAACTTGTCGTTTGTCTCTGTCAGTGCTACAAAGCTAAGCTTAATTTACACTTTGGTGTATGAGCCCTTATTATCTGTTTTCCTAGTCGATTGGATTCGGAACTGAATAGGATTAGGGAAATATTCTTTAATAATGGTTACCCTGAGGACCTTATTAATGACTGCATTAACAAAAAGGTTGTTGACTTTAAATCCCACCAAATATCTGACCCTTCAACATGCCCATTTATTTGAAACTACCTTGGATATATGGAAATAGTAAATAACTGGATAACCAGATTGTTGGAAGATGTATCAGTTGCTTCTACTCTGTTTCCTTACGTTTAGTGTATTCTACAAGACCTGCTTTTTTATTCTTTTCGCAAGGATAGTGTGCCCTATTCCATCTATAGTAATACTGTTTACCAATTTAAATGCCATTGTGATGCTGGCTATATAGAACGTACTTCCTTGCATTTCCAGACCCGCATAAAACAGCACGCTCCATCTAAAATTCGTCAGGGAAGAGTAGGATCCCTGTGTCACCCTTCCTCTGCGACTTTAGACTCTGCTATTGGCCAGCATTTGGTTGAAAATCCATATTGTGCCAGTCGCTATAAAATAGAATGTTTTAAGGTCTTGCATAGAGCAGATTTCAAAAAGAACATTTGAAAGTTTTGGAATGTGTCTCTATCGCCATTCATAAACCTCCTTGTGCTGGTAGAAGGAATTCGTTAAAACACCCCCCCCCTTTTTATCTCACCCTGGCCCCTTTAATGTTTTAACGATTTTGAATTAAAGTTATTTTAATCGCCCATCGTTAATTTCTTGGCACGTTCAATTCCCCTTATGCTCTTTACTTTCGCCAATATTATTTATTTATCTGAACTATCGATTTTCTCCTGACGAGATGATAGTTGAAAGGACCTTAGAGAGATTTATGTTAATTGTTTTTGCCAGCATATATATATATATATATATTTCTATACATCTCTCCTTCTCTCTCGATATATATATATATATTTCTATACATATCTCTCTCTCGATATGTATATATATTTCTATACATATCTCTCTCTCGATATATATATATATATATATTGAAAAATCAAAAAAATAAAAATTAAAGTATTTCCAGAATGTTTTGGAAACGACCGTACGCCATACTAGACTTGTTGTTCTAATTCTTTAGAACAATTTGAATGTTCTGATTCATTAAATCATCTTATATATATATACATATATATATATATACATATATATATATATATACATATACATATATATATATATATATATATACATATACATATATATATATATATACATATACATATATATATATATATATATACATATACATATACATATATATATATACATATACATATATATATATACATATACATATATATACATATATATATATACATATACATATATATATATACATATACATATATATACATATATATATATATACATATACATATATATACATATATATATATACATATACATATATATACATATATATATATATATATATATATATATATATATATATATATACATACATACATACATACAATGGTTTCCACTTCACGTAATGCAATATTTTTCTCTAAAAAGAATTGAGTTCTCTCGGTTCCCAGTATCGTAAGCTTTGTAAACGCACGAATCAAATCCATTTAAAACGATGTATTTTTTCCGCTCACAGTAGCGAGTTCGTTTGCTCAGATTGTAAGACATCTAACACCAGTGGTTCGTAGTGAACTGACGTCCGGGTTTCGAATCAATACATATTTATTAAATAATTATTATACAATGATTCGATTAAACCCGTAATTTCACAGTGTCACGTGGTATTTCGCCCGATTTAGTGAAAGTAAAACATGTGTCTAGGCTCGCTAGTTTATTAATTGTTCGCATGGAAGCCTCTGCTGCTCAAGAAAGAAAAGTCAAACACACACACACATACAACAATAACAAAAACACCTATAAAAATAAAAATAAACAAACATAAAAAAGCAGCGGACGTGGAAATTGGTAATTTTGTGGGTAATAAAAAAGCTAATAGCAAGAAAAATAAATGAATAAAAAATACAATATGACTAAACAATAATAGAAATAAATATTTCCAAGCTATACACATACGCATACACACACGCGCGTGCGCGCACACACACACACACACATATATATATATATATATATATATATATATATATATATATATATATATATATATATGAGAAAGGGACTTTTTAGTGCGAAAGGAAGCAAAGTTACATAAAAACATTGAACGTCATATTAGTAAGACAATAAAAATAAATAAAAATACTAAAATAAAAAATAAATAATAAAAAAGGCGGGGAAACCATATGAGAAATATTTCCCAGATCCACACAAACACGCGTACATTACTTGCGCAAAAGACAAACATCGACCATGATATATCATTATCGGGTAGTCAGGCGCAGACAACTCTGGTCTTGTCTAACTAAACATTTATCTAGGTTTATGTGTAAAAATTATGGCTTCAGACTATTAATTATGATCAAAGGGAGGTAACTCTATTTTTTTCTTAGACTTCCAATTTCAAGGGATATCTTTATGCATTAGTTATACAGAATATAATCGGCATTCAAACGCCGTATCAACTAATCCATCTACCGCCGCCATGTGTAAGGAAGAACTAATGTATATTTGCAGGTACGAGGGGACTTAAGTGCTCTATTCTTTTACGAAAGGCTAAGCATTTTAAGTTGTGGCAGTCAGTCATCTCTCACACCAGAAGGGGAGGAGGAGCACAGTTATTTAGTTTATCCAAAGACAGCTGTTTCGTTATATAACTGCCCTTTAACGTGGCTAGAAATGGGCGGGTGTTTCCTGCTGTACTTCGAGTCATCAGTCACCGTCCCATGTAATTGCTTATATATATATATATATATATATATATATATATATATATATATATAAAATTGAAATAAAAGCCAAATTAGCAATACAAGATTAATTTATTATTTTTTTTTCTTACATTAATCCTATCGATTACGGAATAAAATTCCTTCTTCAGGGGTGACCAGTATTGAGTCATTTTTTTTTTTTTTTTTCATCAAAAAACAAGAATAAAGAAACTTATTTCTTTGTTACTTTGATAAACGTCTTTGATGGTACGACGTCATCGCCTTGATGTTATGAAATGGCGGTAGGATTCAAAACCGGTGTCGAACGAGAGATGCGTTGGCACGCTTTCGAGTAATGTGTGTGTTTTTCGTTCAAGTTTTAAGTATTGCATGGAAAGTTAATAAAATTGAAATTGACAGAGATGTATATATCTAAATGAATAAATGCTAAAGTTGGGCCTATTACTCGTACGACCGGTAAAGTCAAAATAGTCCATTTCCAATTCAGCTATTTAATAGAGACCATCTTTTTTATATACCGTTTATCTAGATGTGATATCAGATTCGCAAGGTTTACCAATTTGCATATTGGTTTTGTAAAAGTTAATTTTATTAATTGACTATTATTTATTTTTTTTAATTGAATGATTTTTAAAATTTTAATATAACAAATGTTCCGTTTTACAATAGTGTTTTATTTTATGGACAAATATTTAATATTTGTGTTCAAACGTTTTTTCTAACGACGTTCAAATTTTTCAAACGTCGGTCGTTCTAAAGAAAGAGCGACCGACTCGACTTTTCTAAATCCTTTTCTTTAGGTCACATTTAAAAGGTAAATAAATATGTTTCGAAATTACGATAATATTAAAGTTTCGTGTTTTAAAAGTTTATTATTTAAACTAGCAGGGCTACCTGGTATTGCCCGGGGGAATAGTAATTTATTTTTTATTAATAACAATTGATTTCCTACTGTTGTCACACGCGAGGTATATCTTACTGCAAAAACCAAAAACAACTAATCGAGGTGAAACTTACAAAAAAACCAAAAAATAAGAAAAAATAAACAAATACGCGTGTTACATTTTACATAAAGAAGAAATACCCGAGTAAAGTTAAAAAAAAAAAACGCGAGATAAGTTTTACTTAAGAAAATAAACTAATATCATCTCTCTCTTTCTCTCTCTCTCTCTTTCTCTCTCTCTCTCTCTCTCTCTGTCTCTCTTTCCCTCTCTGGTTGTTTCTTTCTCTCCCTCTCTCATTTTTTCTCCCCCCGTCAACGACGCTGTATTATAATGTTATTTTCTATTGTTTTAAGCCATAGTTTCGTGGATAGTAAAAGAGTAAATAATATGCTGAGAACAGATACTACACTTTGAATTATTTATTTGCACAAAATGTAAAACTTTAAATTATGAACAAATTAAGCATTAGGCAATCAAATGTGTGAGGAAATGTACATAATTAATTTTATACATACATAAAAGTAGCCAATGGACACGTGTTGCTGGCTCACAGCCGTCATCAGCATGGCTAACTTAGACAGAGATCGAACCTTCGATATTGATGTCTATAGTCCAGCGTTTTACCATCGGACCAAGCCGCCCTGTCTAGAAATATGTACGTATTTTATCACGTATTTTGATGTAATTATTTTTTAATTGGTGATTGCAGCGTTCGTTGTTTTTGTTTTGCTTACTATTATTTCGATTGTCTCACTTCCTAAGTGATTAACATGCAGAAAATTGCATTATTAGTCGCTCTTAACTCTATAGGACGTATTTTCCTTTAATATATATATATTTCTTAATTTTATACGTACATAAAAGTAATCCATAGCTCACATCCGTCAGCAGAATATATGTACTAGAAGTGTATATATATGATTATATATATATATATATATATATATATATATAGAGAGAGAGAGAGAGAGAGAGAGTGAGAGAGATAGAGATAGATAGATAGATAGATAGATAGATAGAGAGAGAGAGAGAGAGAGAGAGAGAGAGAGAGAGAAAGAATGAGAGAGAGAGAGAGAGAGAGAGAGAGTATAACTCTGAAGAGGGACCGAGGAAGTTCTGAAACAATTGTCGGATACTCAAACTATGTTTATTTTAATATTATAAGGTCTATATATATTGAGCACTTTTGGAAAGTATTAGTTTGATTCATTTTGTTAATATTTGAACTTAATTAATACATACATATACATATATATATACACACACATATATATATATATACATACATACATATATATACATACATATATATATACATACATATATATACATATATATATACATATATATATATATATATATATATATATATATATATATATATATATATATATATATATATATATATATAAATATAATAACACGAAATTACATAATCATCGATGCAATAATTTATTTCAACCTTGTGGTTTTTTTCAAGCATCCTATCCAGACAATTATATTTTTGAAACATGTAATTGTTTGGATTGGATGCTTGAAAAAACCACAAGGTTGAAATAAATTATTGCATCGATGATTATGTAATTTCGTGTTATTATATTTTATTCTTGCTCTGTTTACCACATTGAGCTCTCATACCCGGATTTCTTCCTGGAATTATTCCACTATAACACAAATATATATATATATATATATATATATATATATATATATATATATATATATATACCTAACTTACATACACTCCCTAAATGTTAAAGTTTACAAAAAATAATAATGTACATTTGTTACTCACCGTGTTGCCTAGAATATATATTTTAAAAATTCATAACGAGTTATTCCGTAGTGTAGGAGTCGATCCTGTATGTATGTATGTATGTATGTATGTATGTGTGTATGTATGTATTTCAACATCAAGCAGGCAAATGAATCAATTCGAAGCACAATACCCACGGCGCGCAACTCGTGTAAACGATTAATTGAAGACGAACTAATAATTTACTTATATCGCCAGAGGATTAGTATTTATCAACAGGATCCTTCTCATTGGATTAGAATTCGACTTGCCGTCTTGATAGTCTGCGACGGTAACTCTTCCACCACTCAATAATTGGAGCAACATCGACGATGCAATAAAATTCGTACGCATACACCTTTCGTATATATTTTTGCGTTTTTTTCTTCTCTCTCTTTAGATTCCAACCTCTGTTGATATGGGCTATCATTTATTTCAGTTCTTTGAAGATGATGCTTGCTCGGGTAATTAAGTTAATTAATCATATTTTTGTAGCTGCAGGTTTAGCAGCGAAAGGATACAATTAACCGAGCGAGAAAATAGTCCATCTTGTTATCTTCCTGCCAATACTTTTACAACACGCGTAGGAATCATTTTTTTTATTATTGCGGATTCAGAAGTGGTTCGAAAGGGAATTAATTGCCTCCCCCTTCCTACCTAAAACACTGTCTTGATTTCCTTTTTTCTTTTGTTGCGATAACTGTAATACAAGAGTGACTCTGTTTTGCATTCATTTTTGTAGGTCAAAATAAGACATGAAGTTGGAATACATAAGACAAGCAATCTATATAACAAGAGTGAACGTACGTATGTCCGGTACGCTTTGCGGTACGAAGAAGATGAAATAGGAGGAAAGGGAATGAATAAAAAGGTGAAAAGAACAAAGAGTATTGATTTACTCCTCTCCAGGAGTTAGGCACAAGGCCAGTTTTATCTTACTCCTACAAGTAAGATGTGACCCAAGGTCGGGTCGGGAAAGTGGGGTTTGAAAAGCCAGCGCCCGAGAGGTGAGCACTCTGGCCATTAAAAATTGCCTGGGCAGCCCCGTCGGCATTCCCCGGTAGGGGCGCCTCAGTCAGTAAGCAATAAACTTACTCCTCCCAAAGAGGGAAGGCGAAGCCTGGGAGGGTGGACCTCCTAGAACTGCACAGGACAGACCCATAGACCAGCGTAAATCAAGCCCCGAAGGCCAAGACAATGGGGTGCAGTATCCATCGGAACAGATACTACACTTTGATCTTAGCCAAAAGGCCAAGAACAAAGAGTTTTATTTACTCCTCCCCAGGAGTTAGGCACAAGGCCAGTTTTATCTTACTCCCACAAGTAAGATGTGACCCAAGATCTGGTCGAGAAAGTGGGGTTTGAAAAGCCAGCGCTCGAGAGGTGAGCACTCTGGCCATTTAAAAATTGCCTGGGCAGCCCCGTCGGCATTCCCCGGTAGGGGCGCCTCAGACAGTAAGCAATAAACTTACTCCTCCCTAAAGAGGGGAGGCAAAGCCTGGGAGGGTGGACCTCCTAGAACTGCACAGGACAGGCGTGCAGTATCCATCGGAACAGATACTACACTTTGAACTTAGCCAAAAGGCCAAGAACAAAGAGTAAAACTAAAGAAAAGGAGTAAGCAGAGAGAGAGAGAGAGAGAGAGAGAGAGAGAGAGAGAGAGAGCGAGAGAGAGAGAGAGAGAGAGAGAGAGAGAGAGAGGGGGAAGACGCTGTAAAACACGAGCGCAAATATCACTTAACAACAATCAGGAAGGCAAATTTAAGTCTCATGAGCAAATAAGTTAATAATAAACTAATAATAAAAGAGATGAAAAGATAATCGCGTCTGAAAATTAAATTTTCAAGTACAAATATGGGGAGGCTTAATCTTAATAATAAATGATAACAATAAAAAAAATATAGGCACAAAAATACCCCCTTCCCTATTTGAAAAATATATGTTCGAAGTTAAAAGTTGGAAAATGTTTAAATCCAGCTTTGAGATGGTTAAACATACGTTCGAAGTTCGATGTTAAGAATAATGAAGACAAAACTAATCGATAAGAAAAAGAAAACAAAACTAATCGACAAGAAAACAGAAATTAAAAAACAGACGAACATAAGTAAACGTCTTATCGATGAGTTTTGTCTTTTTTTCGTAGCGATTACTTTTATCTTCTCATCCATTAGTTTTGTTTTCGCTTCTGTATCGATTAGTTTTGTCTACTTTTTCTTAACGATTAGTTTTTCCTTCTTATTGATTAGTTTTTTTTCCGTATTGATTAGTTTTGTCTTCTTTTTCTTATCGATTAGTTTTGTCTTCTTTTTTATAGATCAGTTCTGTCTATTTTTTCTTATCGATTAGTTTTGTCTTCTTTTGATCGATTAGTTTTGTCTTCTTTATCTTATCTATTAGTTTTGCCTTTCTTTTTTTAAAGAGTATTTTCGTCTTCTTTTTCTTATTGATTATTTTCGCTTCAATGATTTCAAGTAGTGAATGCGAATCAAATTGCGTGATGTCACCTTTCTGTCATACAAGTAAGATAGTGTAGGTGTAATAAATAATACCATAAATTACCGCGAACGTTGGAAATTATCTCCCTTGATTAAGAACTCTTCAGTGTATAGATAACTACATATAGTTATCTATGTTTGTATCTATGTTATTATAAGACGAATGCGACTTCATAAGCTACATTGAGCGCTTTTGTTGTTTATAATAATAGAAATAAATAAAAGAAGCAATTGTTGGATAATATAAGGTAAGGGGAGAAGCACGGGTTGTCTACCTTGAATTGTGTAAGGGAAGAGTGACGTCATTAGTCAGATGAATTCCGGCGACGCATCCTTTTTAGATTGTTTTTTTCTTGTATCTAAGTCGTTAAAGGCGGCCACATCCTCCCTGGGGTACTTAAAATAGAAATTAAATTTGAATTGGAGAAGATTGCGTGATGTCATTGATAATAAACTTGCCCCCCCCCCGACCAACTCGACAAACAGCAAAATCCCTCCTCTTCACCGTAGAAATCTCCAGATGCCGAAAAGCTTTCTAATCTAATAGCTTATTTTCTCTAACCGATTGCCTTTGGAATTCCATAACTGCTCCCTGTTTCTCCGACTGTACCAACATGCAGAAATTTAAATCTAAACATCTCGCTGCACAACTGCCAACTTATAATTCTCTTATAAATCTGACCCCTAATCCACAGTAGCCCCTGACGTCTCAGTGGCAACGTGCCCCCTTGTTTGGGGTGAATAAAAGTTAAAAAAAAAAAATGAATCGGGCTAAATGCGTCTATATTACAATACTTGACGAAAAAGATACCGAAAAAAAAAAACGGTGAATAAAGAAAATCACAGATAATTATTGATTGATATATTATTGATCAACAACCAAATATCCAAATTTGTTCGAGATCATTTTCTTCTGCCAAATTACCCGCCCTTCGAAATAAAATGCGGCGGAGATTCTAGTCGTCTGCTTTGATGACTCAAAACGCCTTTCACCCGAATTCCAACCAGTCCACGTGGGCGTCGATGTTCCAATGGGATGCAAGGCTGCGGTCCACGCTATCAGCACAGAGTCAAATTTTTTGAACGAAAAGTGACCTGCTCGTTATGCTTGATATGACAAACACCTTCAACGCGATGCCTAGACACCATTTTCTAAAAGTGTGCTACCGCCAGCCCCACAAATCTACCGTCTGGATCAAACTTTTTATTCGCCATATCAAGCCTTTTCTTGTACGGAAACAATCTCATTACGTCCGCTTCAGGCGTCCAACAAGGTGATCCAATTGAGCCCTCTACTTTTTATTTATTTATTTTTTTAACATAGTTCACCCCAAACAAGGCAGGCCGCCACTGTAGACGTAAAGGGGCTACTGAGAAAAAAGAAAAGTGGAGAAGGTAGGGGGGGGGCAACCTAAATTGGGATCTGCGCAGCGAGATGTCTGTTTACATTAGTTTTAAATTTCTGCATGTCAGTACTGTCGGGGAAACAGGGGGCAAGGAGGGAGTTCCAGAGGCCAGCAACACAAGGAAAGAAGCTATTTGAGTAGAAGGCTCTCCGGCATCTGGGGACCTCCACAGTGAATGAATGAGATTTAGTTGATTGTCGAGTTAGTCTAGTGAATTTACGTCGACGGGGCACCAGAGTATTGATTTACTCCTCTCCAGGAGTTAGGCACAAGGCCAGTTTTATCTTACTCCCACAAGTAAGATGCGACCCAAGGTCGGGTCGGGAAAGTGGGGTTTAAAAATTGCCTGGGCAGCCCCGTCGGCATTCCCCGGTAGGGGCGCCTCAGGCAGTAAGCAATAAACTTACTCCTCCCCAAAGAGGGGAGGCGAAGCCTGGGAGAGTGGACCTCCTAGAACTGCACAGGACAGACCCATAGACTGGCGTAAATCAAGCCACGAAGGCCAAGACAATACCAGTCTATGGGGTGCAGTATCCATCGGAACAGATACTACACTTTGATCTTAGCCAAAAGGACAAGAACGAAGTATTTGTAAAACAAACATAAGGATACTACATTGTGGCGATGGGACAGGGAATTTAATCTCTTTCTGTCGAGGATATCATTCAGTTCACTACTGATTACTATTTTGTATCTCGACGTTGCCACACTAGGTGACTCTATCGTATTCGTGCCCATGACATCGAGCAGATAGTTACAGCTATTGCCGACATCAGTTTAATGGTCAATCCTTACAAATCTGAAATGATCAATCTGAACTGTTCTACTGAAGAGTGTCAGCGTTGAATAAATGATTCCCGATTTAATCTGAGAGTTGTGTCTAATAGAACTGTGCGAACATAATTATTCTCGGTTCGCTTAGCAGCTCAAATGCATTAGTTGCAGCTCTGCATGTGAAATCATCCAAACTGAAAAACATGGCAGAGCGATTCAGCATGAATGACGCTCACCCAGGATTGTTCCTTTTACAAAACTGTTTTGCAATGCCAGAGATTCTATTTATGTTAAGAAGCGTGTTATTCCGATTTGAAACTCCTGGAAAACCTCTATAAATTTTTTTGTCGCCCCGCCAGTGAAATCTGTAACATGGATTTCAACGATACTTTATGACGTCAGGCTCCCTCTTTGGTTCAACGATTTTGGTCTACGCTTTGTAACTGATACTGCACTAGTGGCATTCGCATCCTCCATCCACCCTTCGGCAGGTTTTATTTACTCCTCCCCAGGAGTTAGGCACAAAGCCAGTTTTATCTTACTCCCACAAGTAAGATGTGACCCAAGATCGGGTCGAGAAAGTGGGGTTTGAAAAGCCAGCGCTTGAGAGGTGAGCACTCTGGCCATTTAAAAATTGCCTGGGCAGCCCCGTCGGCATTCCCCGGTAGGGGCGCCTTAGACAGTAAGCAATAAACTTACTCCTCCCTAAAGAGGGGAGGCAAAGCCTGGGAGGGTGGACCTCCTAGAACTGCACAGGACAGGCGTGCAGTATCCATCGGAACAGATACTACACTCTGATATTAGCCAAAAGGCCAAGAAGCCCAATTCTCTCCCCATACCTCGAGTCCCCATCCTTAGACTCGTTAATAGCTGTTCTGTCAACTTGGACGACAACTGCCAATCTCCAGAAACCGACCGATCTCAAACAGCCATCATTCTGGGATTACATTTGGAGCCAATTTAGTTTCACCGAATTGGTCTGTAGTTAGAACTAGCACAGAAGCGCTTGTCCGAGAGCGACTGCAGTGCCAGACAGCGGCGGCTGGCTCAGCGCCATTCCCTCGACATTTCGAAACCTTTTCGGGTTACTTAATGCCGAATCCAGTCATTTTCGCAAAAGTTTTATGCTCCAAATTCTTTATATCTTCAAATATTTATTCATGGTGTTTGGTTTGGTTGTTTTTATTTCTGGCTTTGCAGAACATGATTTAGTTTTGCAAAGGGAGAGGAAAAACCAACAAACAATAACATCAATGGTTGGTACATTTTAGGTCAGAGAGCCGGTATCTTCAGGCAGCCTGATCAGATAGCACCAAAAAAAACATTTAGATAACGATATTATAAGGATTGTTGTCTCACAACGGCTGGGGCTCCGTTTATGGGATCCATATCGATGCCGCTGGGACCAAAGTCTTGACGAGTTTGCCCTTCACCCTCCTCCTTCAGATTTAGCACCGGAGTCTGCTTCGTTACTCCACACACAATCGCGTAGTCCCATCAATTCTCGAGCCAGTCGATCTATACAAAGGCGATGGTCTCCGACCCGACAGCATGAGACACTTTTCTTTTGTTGTGGCTTCGCAGGCCGGTCATAATGAAGACAAACAGAGTGGTATAGTTAACAAAAGTGTATTAACAAAATTATGTTACAGAAGTACGCGTCGTGATGCTGGGGCCATAACTGCCACCAATTGCTGCCACGACGTTTAGTCGTAACTGTATTTATTGTGTCTGTGTACGTCCATTTATTCCTGAAATAGGTTTGATCAGCTTACCCTATAACACTTTTCAAGCCGGAAAGTCACTTATATGGGACGCAATTTACCCCGATCCTTTCACGCCGTGAGGAATTGCGAAATCTACTGTCAATTCCGGCATCCCAATTTATTTCGCCGAAACCAGAAAAAAAATATCACATACAACTCACTAACTAACCGTTTCATTTTTCAGCTAATCTCAGTCGAAACGTTAAGGATCCTCGGTCTGGATACTTCACGATTCATAAAAGACATTGGACGAATGATAGTAACTTATAGGAACGAGCCCCGGGTGACCGCTTGAATGTTACAGCGCATCTTCTTTGCTATCATCTGAGGCAGCACTATGCCCATTATGACGTATCCTGCAACGTCTAAGTCTTGATGAAGAGATTTATCTTCCTCCCACAAGGTAAGATGTGACACAAGGTCGGGAAAGTGGGATTAGAAAAGCCAGCGCCAGAGAGGTGAGCACTCTGGCCATTTAAAAATTGCCTGGGCAGCCCCGTCGGCATTCCCCGGTACGGACGCCTCAGGCAGTAAGCAATAAACTTACTCCTCCCCAAAGAGGGGAGGCAAAGCCTGGGAGTGTGGACCTCCTAGAACTGCACAGGACTGTCCCATAGACCGGCGTAAATCAAGTCTCGAAGGCCAAGACAATACCAGTCTATGGGGTGCAGTATCCATCGGAACAGATACTACACTTTGATCTTGGCCAAAAGGCCACAAAGAAAAATTGCCCTCGTGTGGCGGCAAGCCAATAGGGACTTATTGAAATAAACCTTTCTCTCTATTTGTTATATCGTAAGAATAACAGTAATTTGATAAGAAATTCAAGACAGAAATTTAAAAAATCAGGAATTGTATTAAGACTACTTAATTACAATAAGTTGATTGCCATGACCGGCTATAGGAAGACGTGCTAAGCGGTTCGCTATGCTGTTGTCCTTGGTAAGGGAAAAGATTTCGACTTGATAGTGAACTGACGAATCCGTCCTGTCACTATGGGTGAATCCGGATCAGTCCACAACACTATTATATTTAGAAAGACAAACCGAATTATAAATCATTTGTCCCACACGCTAACTTGCGAAAGTTCGCATAGAAAATTATACGACGCTTAATCATCTCACGGCTAAATTTTTCTCTGATTTTTGCATGCAAGAGACGCGTGGTTTTCTGAAACGAATTTTTTTACGACCTGCGTGAGGTTAGGGTTGGGTGGTTTTCTGAAATGGAACGCAATCATAACGAATTTTTTTACAACCTGCGTAAGGGTTATCTTCTTTGCTGCCTCTGTTTCATTTGGCTGTTGCAGCCCACCTTTTATCAGAGTTGCACAGGAAGACGATTCATTGGCAAATATCTGTTTAATGTCCTCGTAGATCTACTTGCGTGGCATACCTTTATCATGCAAATGCCATATTATTGTTCGGGTCTCTGTTTTGTGCATTTCACAGATCTGTCACGCGCATCGCATATTTTTATGAGCCTCACCTACACAGCAATTAAGATGGAAATCTGAATTGTTTTGACTATTCATACGAGGCGAAACGGCAGTGTATTGTCACAACATCTTTTAGATATGGCGATTTTCTCTGGATTAGACTTATTACTTTTTGAATGACCCGAGTGAATATAGCTGGGAGCAAAGTGTAGTATCTGTTTTGATACTAAACTTTAATCCTTCTAGACTGAGGCAATTATCATTTTTATTCTAATCCAACGTGCCCCCTTTTGGAGAAATTGATTTTCCCCATATTAAAAACCATCGCATTTTCGCTGAGACGTAAGGGGCTACTGTGAATTAGGGGCCAGATTTATAAGAGCATCCAGTTTGGTTTGCAAAGTTGTGCATCGAGATGTTTGTTCACATTACATTTAAACTTCTGCATGTTGGTACAGTCGAGGAAACAGGGAGCAGGAAGGGAATTCAAAAGACAAGCGTTTCGAGGAAAGAAGCTATTAGATTAGAAAGCTTCCCAGCATCTGATGACTTCTACAATGAAGGGTGGGATTTCGCTGATTGTCGAGTCAGTCGCAGTATTTACGCTGAGGTGACACAAGTGCAGCAAGTTCGTCGGAGCACACTCTATTTAAGTACTTGTAAAACATGCACAGCGATGCAACATTTTGGCGATGGGACAAAGGCTGGAGCTTGATAGACAGTGTGGGACCTATTAAATAAGAGGCTCTTTCTTGTACCCTGTCTAATAGGGAGAGACTAGTGGTTGGTGCACCAGCCCAGATGTGGCAACGATACTCCACGCATGGACAAATAGTGACTTTGTAGAGGTCTAGGATAATTGCAGGTAGATGAAGCCGACATTCTTTGCAGCAGACTTGTCAGTATCTTCTATGAATTTGTTTCTATTCGTATTTACTGTGAATGTTAGGCTGAGAAGTATTAATGTGGGACTCTGAAAAAAGGTACTATTAGCCATGGCAATCAGTGGTTGGAAAACTTTCTTATAATAAAATAAATAATAAAAGAAAAGGAGCTTTGTCTTAGTTGTATTATATTTAAGTATCCCTTTTTAAGCCCCGTTCCACTACAAACTGGAGGTCATTTTCTAAGGATTGACCCATTGCTTTGGATATGTGTTCGTTTGTTTTGCTCACATGTCGAGAATAACGCGTAGTTTCATCAGTAAATATACCCATCTCGCACGCAATTGCACCAGGAAGGTCGTTTATGAAAACCAGGAATAATAAAGGTCTAAAGATCGACTCCCTAGGGCATACCCGTATTAATTTCATGTTGTTTAGATATACGGTATTTATGTAAAGTTTACCAGGGAAGACAGTAGAAGTATTTCCGAATCTCTAAGTGCACCCTTAAGAGGGGCCAAAGAGCATAATCCCCTTAAAACTTAAAATATATTCTATTTTTATAAAATTTAAATCCTATGTATAACATTTTTGGGGTAAGACATTGAAAGTGGTCTCAAATCTCTACTTGCCGTCCTAACGTAAGGGAGCTATTGGGGTCGGAACTCCTTTAAAAAATTTAACATTACCTATTTTGATGAAATTTATATCATATATTTAAAATTCTCCGGAGAAGACAAAGTAAATGGTCCGAAATCTTTACGTTACCTTCTATGAACCGAATCTCTACGTGGCCCCACCTGTAAGTGCCCCATGGTGGACAGAAACCTCGTTAAATCTTACAATACGTATATCCGATTTTCCTTATGAGTATCATTTTAAAAGTTGACTTAACGAATGTGTGAATTGCTTAGTTTAGAAAGTATCAGATTGAAAACATTAAGATTGTGGTTTCGATTCTACCCTCCGATTTAAAATAATACAATTATATGAAGTCAAAGCATGTTTTTCCATTTTTTAACATAATAAATGTAAGTGAAGAATTTTGGTATATTTAGTATGAAATGCCTCTCTGTCTGTCAGTCTGTCTGTCTGCGTCTCTCTCTCTCTCTCTTTATCTCTCTCTCTCTCTCTTCATCTCTCTCTCTTTATATATATCTCTCTCTTTATCGCTCTTTATATATCTAGATCAATGTATATACTCTATATGATCTAGGTATTGAATTCCTTCCCATTGCAGGTATATGTGACACAAGGTCGGAAAGTGGGGGAAGAGTCAAGCCAGCGCCCCTAAAGAAGGAGCACCCTGGCCTAGCAAAAATAGCCTGCGCAACCCCGTCTGCATTCCCCGGTCAGAGAGCCTCAGACAGTAAGCGATAAACCTACTCCACCCCAAAGAGGGGAGGCAAGGCCTGGGAGGGTGCACCTCCTAGGACAACCCAGGACAGTATACCTCAACCCGGCAGATAAAAGGCCACCGAAATGGCCCAGTTCCTGCCGGACTGATTGTCGAGAACGAATCCTTGACTGGTATTACCCCATCCCGACATCCTCAATCAACCGAAGTTAATGAGAGACTGAACAGGATGGGGCGAATATGATATATATATAACAAAACAGAGCGTTTCTGTGTGTGACTGACCGTTTATAGAAAGACAGACTCGAAGGTGTACCTAAAATATAAAGGTTTATACATAAGTAGAATTTTCCTTAGAACATAATCGAACTAGTTCTGACCCTCTACGTGCCTTATTAAGAAAGCTACGACACTTTTCCAACATTCTGCCTATACAATAGGAATTTTCTTCTGAGTGTTATTTTAAAAGACGATTTAACAAACGCCCAAATTTCTCAGTTGGAGCAGTATCAAACTGAAAGAATCGCGTGTGTAGTTTAGACCCCCCCCTCCCCCTCATTAAAAAATTAAATCAAAGAATAAATTTTTCCTTTTTTGTAATGTAATTAAATGTAAGTGACGAACTTTCACAAATTCAGTACGTTACACCTCCCGTCTGTCTGTCTATCTGCCTGATTCTCTTCACCCCTTTCTATATATCTAGATCTATGTATATATTGTATATCTTTCATATTTTTTCTCTCTATATATGTATATATATAACACTCAATGTTTGTGTGTATGTGTGCGCGTGTTCCCTATAAATAGAAAGATTAGCAATTCTACATAAATAAAAAAGTGTATCCTTATGCAACATTTACCGAGGAAGACAATGGAAGCGTTCTCAAATCTCTAACTGAACCCCTAAGGAAGCTATAAGGCAATAATCCCCTTTAAACTTCGTATATATATATCCTATTTTTATGAAATTTAAATCCTATGTATAGAATTTGAGGGGGGGGGGGTGAGACAATGGAAATGGTCCCGAATTTCTAAGTGAGCTATGGTGGCCGAACCTCCTTTAAAACTTCAAATATATCCTATTTTGATGAAATTCATAGCTTATGTATAAAATTCATCGGAGAAGATAATGTAAGTAATGCTGAATATCTACGTGTTCTAAGTGACCCATGGGGAGAGAAGATCCTTACAACTTACAATATGCATATCCGATTTTTTTAATGAGTATTATTTTAAAAGTCGACTTAACAAATGTGTGAATAGTTTAGTTGGAAAAGTATTAGATTGAAAACATCGAGTGTGCGGTTTCGATTATACCCTTTCGATCTTTTAAAATAAAATTATATGAAATCAAACGATATATTTTTCCTTTTCTAATATAATATAATGTAAGTAGAGAATTTTAGTATACGTAACGCTTCTTTGTCTCTGTCTGTCTGTCTGTCTGTCTGTCTGTCTGTCTGTCTGTCTGTCTCTATCTATCTATCTATCTATCTATCTATCTATCTATCTATCTATCTATCTATCTATCTATCTATTTCTCTTGCTCCCTCTTTATAGCTCTCTATATACCCAGATCTCTCTCTATATATATATAGTGAAAGATAACACATTCTTTGGCTGTGCGCATGTCTGCCCCTAAAAAGAAGACATACTTAAATATAAGTGCATTCACATGTATAATTTAAATTTGAACATAATGCAAATAGTTCTGCGTCTCTAGCTGCCCTCTAAATGAGCTAATGCCACTTTTCTAACATGTAACACAATGAAATTAATCTACTTTTAAGCGTTCGGTTAAGAGTTCGAATAACTCTTTTAATTCTCTTAATAAGTGCAATCCTACAAGGTCAGTAACCTGGGCAGAGTCTGAATCTCCCATAGAAATATTTACTGACTGACCTAAATTCACTTCTGTTTTTAGCTTATGATAACCCCACCCCAACTCGCACCGGTTTTTTTTTACTTACTACCAATAATCAGTAACCAAACAAACCATTCTCTTTCTCTTCTCCCAGCATCAGCCATAGTTCATTTAACTAACCCTATCACCCACCTTCTTTATCTTTTATCTTTATCCCTTCCCACACTTCCTCACTGTCTCCAATCAAAGCTGTCGCTTTTCTTAGACTCGATTGAAGTCACTACTGATTTTCCCGACTACCTGCGTTTAATATACACAGTTCAATCTCAACTTCTGAAAACTACTCTCATTCTCGGTCCACGGAAGCATTCTAAAATTGCCCGAATTCTCAAAATTACTTCCGAATAAGTGCGTTCCATCTACGATTGAACTAAACATCTTTCTATTGGATTTACTTCATTTTTGAACATTTTTACGAAACCCTTTTTTCCATCTTTAAATCTCCCTTCACCGGACACCTTATCAACGGACATTCACCAACTGAACAGACCCCATATTTTTAACACGCACACTCTCACTCTCCATTACTTAATATATTTTTCAAATTTTGAATTTTCCACTGCCAACTTATCCATCTATGTAATTCCTCTGATGATAAGAATTTAATCTTTGAAAAGCCTTGGCTTAAGGAAAGAATAATAAACATGTTTTACCGAGTACACCTTGCATTGAACAATATATATATATATATATATTAAATTCTCGAAACAGTTTTTCATGGTAAACAACTGATGATCCCTTAAATAATGTTAGAAGCAAACTAATATAATAACTGAAAAAGTTAAAATTACTTACATGAGTGATTTTCCACTGAACGACTTGGGACTTAAGGTTTCTTTTTTTTTTTTAAATATAGTTTTAATGGTTGAGAAACGTCCAAGACTATATATATATATATATATATATATATATATATATATATATATATATAATATGTGTTATTGTTTATTATCTATGTACGTATACGGTTCGTCCTTTATAATCGGGACTCATCAGCATAGAGATATGACTATTCACTACCGGTCATACGATTCGAAACCCTGGATTACGAGTATTTTGCAACTCAAATCCCGACGCCTGAACCGCTCGGCCCATGATGAACAGCGAATAAACGGTGATAATTTTAAAACTTTATGTGGCAGCTTGACGTCATAAGAACGTTCTACTTAATGAAAGGAACGATGCATTTAAAGCTAGCGACGTCATGCTGTGTTAATACTACACTTACATTGCTCTTCTAGACGATTTTTTCTAGGAGCTACAAATAATAAATATTTGTTATTGTTTATTATCTATGTATGTATACGTTTCGTCCTTTATAATCGGGACTCATCAGCATAGAGATATGACTATTCACTACCGGTCATGCGATTCGAAACCCAAATCTCAAATCTCTCTCTCTATATATATATATTTAAAGAAAAACTTTCGTTAAAGAACCAACACAATTCAAATAATATAAAATTTAGATTTTATGAATTATCAGGATATATTAAAGATAAAAATAAGCTCAATGTTAATCATTGAGCTTATTTTTATCTGCAGTCAGAGATTTTGTATAATAATACGGTAGATGATAAAATTTATGACATCATTAAATAAAATGCAAAATATTTTAATCAAGCTCCGTTAAATTAATCCAAACTGTAATTTTCAGTCGTTTTAACAACTTCTTCATTTCAGAACTTCGATGAGTTTGTTTTACATCTCTCATTTTACACACAAAAGTCATTTATTCAAATTTAATATTCATTCCTATCCCTTACGCGCGTTTCATGGCAAAAATCGAATAAGTTTATTTTTTTTTATTAATTAGTCCATTTTTTCAATCTTCAGAGGGTTTCAGTATATATTGTAGAATAGCTAAAACGTATGTCATAACGAAAACATTAGAGAGGAAAATACGGTGAAAATCCAGGTTGATTTCTGATATAAATTCGGCAAACTGAGATATATAAATGCAAAAAACTCACTTGGAAAAAGGGTGACCACCTTTGAGAAAAAAAAAAAAAAAAATCCCCTCCAATAAGATGTTCACACTCGAGAAAACATACGATGGCCCCATATATATATATATATATATATATATATATATATATATATATATATATATATATATATATATATATATATATATATATATATATATATATATATATATATATATATGTGTGTGTGTGTGTGTGTGTCAGATATAAAAAATAGATATTTCCACCGGCTATAAGGATTATGTAGATTAAAATCAATGAGATTATTTGGGGTTTCAAAGAACTTCCTTTACCTGAGAAGTCTGGTGTAAATAAGACCGAAATAAGAAAAGACAGTGTAAGTTGAATGAGATGTTAAGAAAATAACGGAAACGGATGTTGTATTCTTGCTATTGAACGGGCCAGAGGAAGGGGTGGGGAGCCGTCCGATGTCCCGACGTCTTGCCTCATGTCGCGGCATCGAGA
>OY744538.1:26393905-26428905 GCA_963556195.1 Sepiola atlantica
TGCCTATGCAGTTTGTCTTAAAGAGGCCATACCATGGCCATCCCTACTACAGGCCAGGCAATCGTGCAGCTGGGGTCTTTTACTGGGGGCCATGTGAATTTTCTTAAATATTCGATATAGAAGTTGCAAACAAAGGTAAAATTCCTCTGTGAGATTAGTTTGATGTTTTTATGTGTTTTACATACCAAATAATAAGAACCACATATAGCTATTGGCTATAGTCTTCATTTCACATCATAAAATAATTAAAAAATAAAGTTCAAACTAAAATTTCAACATCCAAATCTCTAGTGTGGTCTCATAGTCGATTAATTTAAGCAAACAAATTCACTGAAAATGGAAGATGGAATTAGAAAAAATAAACAGATTCACTGAAATGGAAGATGAAATGTGATAATACAATGCCCATAGATTAAATAGAAGGTTTAATTAAACATCTATAGGTTATCCTATAAAATAGACAGGGTTCACAGCAATGAGTTACGATAACCAGAATGTTATGGCAAAATAAGGAGGACACTACTTACAAACATTTTTAAGGAAAGTTATTCACCTCAAAATCTGAAAGGAGTAATTAAAACTTCTTATTTTAATGTCTCACTAATGACTTGTTACTATCAAGAATCCACCCCAAAGAGTATTCTTTCTTTTTGCGGTATAGAAAAGAGAAAAGGCACTCCCCGGATCCCCATGCTCCACTATAAAAGAAAAACTCAAAAATTAAAAAAATCATTTTATTCTTCAAAAAGTTTGTACACAATGGTATTGCAGAAACAGTGAGTCCTGTGTTTCTAATGATCAATTACCTTTTCTAACTGATTATAAAGCACAAACAACAAACTCCTGTATTTAAAAAGAAAGTGAGTTTACCTTTTACAATAAATTAGAAAAAAAGCTTTGACATATATATTCGCACCATATCACAGAATCAACGAGTCGTTTGTTTCTAATGATCAATTATTTTTCACTGATCAACAAATATTTTTACTGATGAAAATTTAGAAATAAAAGCTTCAACATCCATATTTATACCATACTGCAAAATGAACAAACAGATTAATTCAATAAGAAAACTATTTTGACTTCAACATGCATTTTACACCAGGCTCTTGCAGAAATAATTAGTTTCTTTGTTCTTACAGATCAATAATTATTTATAATTGACCAGACTGCTAAAATTTCAAGATAATTTCAAAACCTTTAGTGCTGGTTCTTTACTTGACTTGGGAGACTGAAACAAACAATAATTCTTGAAAAATATATTTGATAATATAATTCCATGCACTCTCTTTGTATTGAAATGATACATTTCAGACACCAACATGAAAATTTTTGATATAGAATTTCTGCAAACCTTTGATTTGACAGCATTGAGCATTATGAAACAGAAAAACACCCACTGAACAGTGGTATCCAGTGGAACTTTTGAATCATCACAATCTATTTCTTTCAAAACACTTCCATACTCATGATAATAAAAAGCAGTATCATTGAATATTTCCTCCTCTGTAAGACAATCTTTTCGTGTGACACATATCACATTTGAACAAACTGTTTCTCTGTTTGATATCATCAACTGGTGCGGATCCTTTTTTTCTTTTTAACCATAATATACAAGTAATGATCTTTTGACACAAGTACAAATTCTCTAAAAAAACCTCCAAAATTGAAATAAAAATTCTTCATTGAAATATGCATTTGCCTTTGTTTATTCAAAATTACCTGTCTCTTCATTTATAGGAATTTGTCAATAATTGTAAAATTTATCAATTAGCTCATTGTGGTTCTTATTATTTGGTATGTAAAACACATAAAAACATCAAACTAATCTCACAGAGGAATTTTACCTTTGTTTGCAACTTCTATATCGAATATTTAAGAAAATTCACATGGCCCCCCAGTAAAAGACCCCAGTTGCACGATTGCCTGGCCTGTAGTAGGGATGGCCATGGGCCATACCTATCTTTTTCTTATAAAGCCCCAGTTTCGAAAGGGAAACATGACACTTTTCTTTTTACTTTTATGCAGCCCCCCCCCTCCGAAAGCATATTTCCACTGGAACGTAAGGAGCAACATTAGTAGGGGCCAGGTTTATGGGGGACAATCTGGGTGGGGAATTAAGCAGCAAGATGTTTGTTCACATTACATTTAAATGTCTGTATGTTGGTATTGTCGGGGACACAGGAAGCAGGAATGGAATTCCAAAGGTAAGCGGTCCGAGAAAATAAGCTAGCAGAATAGAAAAATCTTCCGATATCTAGGTTTCCTCTACACTGAAGGGGTGGGATTTAGCATCTAGTCAGGTGGGTTGGGGATACTTTTGTTTAAGAAGTACAAATGCAGTTCATCGGAGCACACTCCATGGAACTTTCCAATGAAAATCTTTTGTAACTTTGATATCTAATGGAATTTAAGAACAAGAATAGATGAATTCAGAAATAAAGGAATTAAGGGGACATTTTTGCGAACTATCGGATGAAATATTTAACAGAATTTGATCCCTACATTAATTAGATTATTCAGACTACTGTTCTCTTTTTAGATGTTATTCTCACTACGTTTCAACCGATGTAACCACCACATAGACACGTGGCGCAACGAATAAAGATATTAAGTAAAAATCAGTTCTGGAGGTCGAAGGTTCAATTCTTAGGATAGGCGATACTTACTAAGAATAAAATAAAAATTACTTAAGACTTCCACCAGGCCATGGCTGACGGACCGAGAACAATCCACCCCCGCGGATTAAATAAAACGTTCAGATAAAAAATTCCGAATAGATTTCAGAGTTCGACATGAGCATTCCAGAGTTCGACAAAATACACCTGAAGAAGGTCGGAGGTTACATCGGCCGAAACGTTGTGAGAATACTATCCGAGATGAGAACATTATTGCGAATAATTCAAATAATACAACTTATCAATCCTAATCGTAAAAATTCCGAAACATCATGTTATCTGTATATTAATATTTCTGTAATTGTGCGATGTTATTTTTTGTAAGGAGAAACTAGTTAAAAAGGGAAAATCCGGCCCAAGAGGCATAGCAAAGAAATATGAAAATGACGCAAAATTATACAAATTCTCAACATTTGACCCCCTTTCTTTACACCATGAAACTTCGGTCATCTAAATTCTATTGTCACACAGTTTTTACCATAGCTGTGCGTTTTCTCTCGTGTTTTTGACGTGTTACTCATCCGGAAATCATCTGCTTGATCAGCAGAGTAACATTTTCGACGTCCATTACCACTAATCTTTCCAAAGGAAGTAACGGCATTATCACGTTCGCACACCGGTTCTCGTTAGATCTCCGAAGTTAAGCAACGTTGATCTTGGTCATTACCAGATGGGTGACCATTTGGGAATACCAGGCGCTGTATGTGGGGTGGGGGCGTAGATATCTTCATCACAAAAATAAACAACTGTAAAAACTCACGTCGTCAAAATCATCTCCCTCGACCGGATCAACATCCGCCTGGAGACCGCTTGTGACTTTAATATTTCCTAAAAACTTTCTTTTTCGGTTGAAGTTGGATCAACCCGCCCAGGTTGAATGCCCCATTTAGACGGAATAGAAAGTGAGTAATACTGCGCACTTTTGGAACCCGAGTCTGATACTCTCACTTTAAGAAACCAGTCTTGTGGAATATCGAGTTGCCTTGTGCCAGCCCTGAATACCGGAAGTCAAATAGTGAGTTGAGGAGCGAAGATTTTAGGATGGGTAACACATCAAGAGAAAACATCCCGAATCACGCTTGGCCTGAAGTGCGTTGTGTCTATAATAAGGAAATCTACGCAAAAAAGAAAAAAAAACAACAGAGTGTAATTTAGAAATTAGCATATGCAAATTTTGTACTTTTACTCACACTCATTGCCTCTACCAGTCCTTTACAGAAAGGCCTCTGGCAACGGAAGCGTTGATAATACAATAAACAGCTTTTTTGTACTGTTGTTTATCAAGGCCAAGAGCCACTCGGGGATAAGGATTAATGAGATGGAATGATTGTCATAATAAAGATGAGGAACAATCAATCGTATAGAAGTAAGTCTGATTACATATGTGGGGGGGGGGTTATAACAGGTATTTGTTGACATTAGATTTGAAGCCGACTTGTAATCTGCAGGGAAGAAGTCCCGTGGTAATGTGGTCCACATACGGGAACCCCTTGCAAAGAAGCCCAGTCTATGGAAATCCAACCCGACGCTAGGCACATGGACGGAATAAGAAATGTCTTTTTTTCCGTTGTGGTTGGAAGACGGGTTCATACTGTGAATGTCTTACATGGAATAAACCAGAAATTGGAGCTCAGTCGAGCATCTTCCATGGAAATAAGGACAGAGAAGATAACAGATTATCCACATTTCTTCTGTGAGAAGGGGACTACAGGGAAGAGAAGAGATCATCCCCTACTAGATTGCGAAGTCGATTTTGTACTATGTCAAGGCAGCGAAGAGTTCTTTGAGCAGCACCTCCTCAGATGTGACAGTATTCGATCGTAGAACGTAACTGGCTCTTATATAAGCATAGGGTTGCATCTGATGTCAGTTATTTTCTAGAGCGGTAGAATAAGCCAACCATTTTTCGAGCGACGTTAGAAACAGACCGGGTATACGGCTGCCATTTTAGATCTGGAGTGAGAGACAGTCCTAAGAGTTAATCGAAACAAGGTAAGAGCCATTCATTTTGACTGAAACAAATGTAGTATATGAGCGTTGGCAGTGAAAAGAGAGAAAAAGGCGTTGCTTCATATAGGTCCCAATACAATGACTAAAGAAATACTGTTATAAAATACTGAAAGTCATATAAAAGATTTTGACGCGAGGCTATTTATTATATTATGTACCGTGTGTTAAATCTTGTTTTCATGACAAGCTGTGAATGAAACGGACGCGGCAGGATGTTATAAATTTATACAAATCAAGGATTTTGTCACATCCGTTTTCTTATTATATATGCTTCGATAGAATGAGATTAACAATGGAGTCAATAAGAGTGGCAAAAGTATCGCACACGGGTCATGTCAAAATACGGACGGATTCTTAATAAATACGAATGTCAGAAGCCTGCAGAGAAAACAACGCTTGGCGACGACGGTGAGAATTGGAAAAGACAATTAAAAGAGAAAAAGAAGAGGAAAAGAAAAGAAAGCGTCTACAGAAAAAGAAGTATTACGACTAAGCCTATAACAATTCTGACGACCACAATGAGGCGCTCTTGTATAAGCAGTAACCGATCTGAGGGAGATAACTCTATTTTTCTTAGCCGCCGCTATTCCGAATTCGCTTATACTTTGGCAAGGGAGATAACTTTGTTTATTAATAAAAAACATGGTACGGGTTTGAAATGCGTTAAAAACCCTAACCCTAAACCCTAACCCTAAACCCTAACCCGTTCAAAATAACTTTTAAGCACTTTTATTTACATGCCACAAATTGTATACACTTTATATAAACATAAAAAGAAAAGTTATTTTCTTTCATGCTGCGATAAACAAAGTTATCTTCCTTGCCAAAGTATAAGCGAATTCGGAATAGCGGCGGCTAAGAAAAATAGTTATCTCCTTCAGATCGGTTACTGCTTATACAAGAGCGCCCACAATGGCTAGAGTTATCACAGCGAGGAATAAATGTCTATGAATTAAGAATAAACAACGAAACTATATCGGCTATGCGGAGTACAAGTCAAAACAAATATGAACACAATGCTCAAAATATTAAATAACTGGTCCCTCCACTCGTTAGCGCTTCGCAATTTACTTCCGATTCGCTATCCCCCTCTCTTATTCACCCACATGCCCACAAATATACACCAGATTTTTAGAGCATTGAGAAAAATATTTATTCTAAGAACTGAATACAATCTTAATTCCACTTTTAAATGGTAAATAAAATATTAATTGGTTGATATTTTATTTAACTTTTTAAAAGTTGAATGCTATTGTTATTTCAAACTGTATTTCAAGTAGTGAATAGACATTAAATTGCGAAGCGATAGCGAGCGGACGAAGCCAGCTGGTCTATTGAGAAATTCGAAGCAGCAGCAGCAGTCGACGCCGACAGCTTGACCACTGAATTCTACGTTTAATTTTATTATATAGATTAAAGCACAGACGATGATTAATTATTTCGGATACAGCTTTATAACACCGTCGTCGTCGTCGTCATCATCATCATCAAAATTAATTCATATGGTATTACTGGACGAATATTTGATATAATTACATATTTCCTAACCAAAAGAAAGATCTAGATTGTTCTCAATGGCCGTTCATCCAAAAAACGTGACACAAATGCAGATGTACCCCAGGGATCGATAATTGAACCTTTATTGTTCCTGATTTTCATAAACGACCTCCCTGATGACATCGTGTCTGAGATGGGTATATTTGCTGACGACACCACGCTCTACTCTCGTCATGTGGGCAAAACGGACGCGCACATATCCGAGGCAATGGCTGAATCCGTAGAAAATGATCCCCAGTCTGTAGTGGAATGGAGTATTAAATGGATGGTAATATTTAATGCTGCTAAGACAAAGCTTCTTTCCTTCAATAACTACAAGAAATATCTTCAACCACCGATTGCCATGGTAAATAACACCATACATGAGAGCACTAACGTTACAACACCTAGACCTAACATTCACAGATAACATGTATTGGAACAAATACATAGTAGACATTGCCAAGGCTGCTGCAAAGAAAGTAGGCTCCCTCTACCGAGCTAGAAAACTCATTACACATGACAGTATCCTATATCTCTACAAAACCAACATCCGCCCATGCATGGAGTATTGTTGCCACATCTGAGCTGGTGCACCATCCACCTGTTTCTCCCTCTTATACAGTGTCCAAAAAAGAGTCTCTGATCTCATAGGTTCTCCACTATCCACCAAGCTCCTGCCCCTGTCCCATCGCCGAAATGTTGCATCCTTTTGCTTGTTTTACAAGTACTTCAATGGAATGTGCTCAGATTAAGTTGCTGCTCTGGTGCCCCCTCGACGTAAATACACTCAACCAACCGACAATCAGCAAAATCCCATCCATTCACTGTGGAGGTCCCGAGATGCCAAAGAGCCTTCTACTCCAATATCTTCTTTTCTCGTGCTGCTGGCCTCTGGAACTCCTTCCATGCTCCCTGTTTCTCCGACTGTACCGGCATGCAGAGATTCTAAACTAATATAGACAAGCATCTCACGACACAGCTCTTAATTTAGGATGACCACCATAATTCTCTTTCTTCTTTTTTCGGTGTTTATTCCCTCAAAAGCTGAGACTAAGAATATAAGGACTATTATTGGAATTTTATCTCGATGTAAATGGGAGGGAGGCGCGATTTAGGAAACTCAAAGCTTCAAAGTATTACTCGATGTGAAAGTTAAAAAGACAGAACTCTTACCTGACCTGGCAGTTCTTTCACAGCGTCCTTCATTGAGAATACTTGCATTGCAACGAATTGCCTCGTTTCGTCCTGGTAACAAGTAAAAAACTGGTCAAAACTCATTTGATCTTCGTGGTCCTCGGACTCGAAACCGGACTATTCAGCGCTGAGTCGCCCAGAAAACGTAACTAAGTGACTTCTCGGCCCACTATCGTATCACAGTAGAAGTAATGTTAAACACAATCGTCGTCGTCGACTGGCGGAGTGCAATGGATTTGCTTAAGAGTTTTACAGTCGATCCTATTCAAAAGTAGCTTCACTTAATTAAAATTTTTGGGCTACAAACAAACGCTATAAAATCAGCTGGAAAAGCAGTTACGGATTACCTATCTGCTGTCTTGACCGACTGACACATAATATTTCATATCCCATCGTTTCACATAGAGTTCTGGTAAGTAAAATTAATACACTATGTATAAAACAACGATGGCTAAGACTACGACTGAAGCAATTACGACAACTCATAAGACCATAAGAAGGAATTACGACAACTCTTGAGACAATGAGAATCAATTACGACAACTGATAAAACCATAAGAAGGAATTACGACAACTTATGAGACAATGAGAAGCAATTATGATAACTCATAAGACAGTAAGAAGAAATTATGATAACTCATAAGACAGTAAGAAGCAATTACGACAACTCATGAGACAATAAGAAGAAATTATGATAACTCATAAGACAGTAAGAAGCAATTACGACAACTCATGAGACAATGAGAAGCAATTACGACAACTGATGAGACAATAAGAAGTAATTGCGACAAATCATAAGACAGTAAGAAGCAATTACGACAACCTATAAGACAATAAGAAGCAATTACAATAACTCACCATTACGAATAAGACAATCGTTACGGTGACTAAGACGAATTAAATTCACACTACGGAAATCATTACTTAAGTAAATACGTTAGGTTCCCCCATAACGACGGTGACGAAAACAACTACGATTAAATAATTACAACTAGCTTGCTTCACCCGTTCACTATCGCTTCGTAATTTAATTCCTCTTTTCTCTTATATATATATATATCATGCATTCGCATACACAGATATACACTACTAAAGAAATGGTACATTTTTCCAGCATTTAGCAAATATATTTATTAGATAATCAAGGGAGGCGCGAGAGCGCTCTATCCCTTAATAGACTCACAAATGGCCTATGCTGGAAATCTCATTTCTTTGAGCAATCATAACTCAAAAACCAATAAACCAAATTAGTTAAAACTTTGCTCAACATTTTTATTTGATAGGTTCTATAAGTGTGTAGAATTCCAGCATCATTAGTTAAGGCAACCCAGAGATCCAGAAAGTTCAATCATAAAATCATGTTATCCGTGTGTACGTACGTACGTACGTACGTACGTACGTATGTACCACCCTTTATCTCATCAACTATTTGAGGGATTCAGCTGATTTTTTGGCAAAGATATAGGTTCTAGGGTCTAGTTGAAGGCAGTTTAATTTCAGTTTACCTTATATTTTAGTTTTCCAGAAAATTCCCAAAAAAAACTTTAAAATGGCCAGTATTCAGGCACTGTATTCTATATCTTATCGACCATTTCATGGAGTCAGCTTATTTTTGGCAAAGATAGAGGTTCTAGTGTCTAGTTCATGGCATTTTAATTTCAGTTTACCATATACCTTAGTTTTGAAAAAAAAATGTTCTAGTTTGAATTGTATCATGAGTAAATATACACTCATCATAATTTAAAAAATATTTACCTGTGAATATTGGAAGAAACAATGTTTAGTCAAACTACCAACTATATCAGTTATGAGAAGGCATTGTATTGAGGCATAGCCTTTACAAAAGTAATGACATTCCATGAAAAATTGCCAGTATACTGAAATCATATGCCCTTAATAGGGTTAAGATGAAAATTCATATACACTAAATGTACAAAAGCAAGAAAATTCCCAAATTTTTACACTTTTATTGTCATTAAGAGTATGCGAGCACAACAGGGCTATGTATTTTACTGGTAGGAATTTTTCTTCAGCGCACCTCGCACACTTCATCCACTCATGCATATAGATTTATACAGTAGTGATGCGATAATGAAATGGTTTGGTTGATATGTAGTCATACCCTTAATGACAATAAAAGTGTACAAATTTGGGAATTTCCTTGCTTTTGTACATTTAGTGCATATGAATTTTCATCTTAACCCTACTAAGGGCATATGATTTCAGTATACTGGCAATTTTTCATGGAATATATTGAGTATTCGAAGCAAAAGCAGAAGCAGCCGACGCCAACGGCTTAAAAATTTGAATTTTGAATTGTTGATCTGTATCATGTCTTGAACGAAACAGCAGCAGTCGCCGCTACTCTGTCCATTACATTGTTTTACATTCTTATTCGTTCCTTTTCTGTCACCTCCTCTTCTTCATACCACGAATCGACCGGACATACGTACGTTTACATCTATCATATAGAAGATGATTTTCAAGTCGGGCCTTCGAACTAGGCTCTAAGGGTAATATATGGTCTATTATCGGTCTGAAGAGGAAAAGTTTGTCTCTACTTGGGCAATTTTAATGTGTGTCCGATCCAGAGTTCCATTTTGGAAATAAAACGACCTTGTGTCTAACTTTGCCTTCAAAGGGAGGCAAATGAATAAGGATTCTCAAATCAGGCAATAACTACGTCACATGAGAAAAAAAAATGACCCCAGTGATGGAAATTTTAATTAAATTGTTGAAAAAAAAAAACAAGGAAACAGAACGTTGCCAATCCATTAGGTTCGATCCTCGCGATAATGTGAATAAGGTTAAGAGTTGGCATGGCCGACAAATGATTGCCATCCTTAGAGACGCGAAGCATGAAGCAATCGATAATATTATTTCTAGCTCAGGAGCGGTTTTCTCAAGCAGACGACTACAGCGATCGATCGATTCGTACAATGGTGTAACTGTATTCTTGGTTTCGAATGCCAGATTCTTGAAACATTAGCTTCAAGTTTTCAAAAAAGAAATCGAATGCTTAAACCCGAGAAAACCCCGATAAACGAGATCATCTACGTGTTCGAGTCACAGGTCGCAGATAACTTGTCGCGTATTTTTATATCTTCCCTCCACCTCACAAGGCGTGTAGCCTAACAATTAAAAAAAAAAGGTGACTAGAAGAATACCCGTCACAAGATGGGTAAAATTAATTCCCCAAACATAATACTTTTTAACCATTTTTATGTCCCTTTATAGAAAATGAAGACATAATGATACTACACCTTATGTCTAAAATAATTATTCCAATTTTTATCAAATTCCGTTACATGATTTTGATTCTAGAAAATGTCTAAAATTTAAGGCTTAAGTTTAAGGAGTCTTAAGAAGAAATTGAAATTCAGGAAATCTTTCTTAATTGTTGTCTAATAACTATAGATCAAAGTTTATGCAAACCTGAAATATTGAAGTTTTTTTTAAAAATTGGCAGTTGTGTCCATATGCCCCTAAAAATCCCTGAAACTGACATTTTGGGGATATTTATTAATTGATATCTAATACATATTGTTAAAATAAAAAAAATCGGAGCTATTTGAATTTTTACGAAGTGCTTCCACTTACTCTTTGCCCCCTTCAATAAAATTAAATATAGCTCACATTACCCCCCACCCTTACATTTAGCAGCTTTGTTCCAAAATTCATAATAATTGATTAATTAGTTTAGGAGTTAATCCTATACATAGACACATATAAACATACTTAACTTTATATAAATAGAGATGTAAGGATATAGGCACTCGGTAAGCGTTGAACTCAGCTCCGAGATCCATCAAGACTGATCTTTTCCAGATGACTTGATCCAGAAGAATCCTATCATATGGAACAAAATTAACTTTATTTATCGTTCCATGAACATCTCGCTAAAAAACTTTGCACAATCTAATCTAAAAATGAAAAAAAAAAATGTTAAAGAAAACTCCACTTGACGTCCAAACAGAATAATTCGTTTATAATACCATTTAAAAGAAAATTACCTATAAGTACACCACAAAAATATTTTAGATACTTAAAAAAAACCCTTCAAAAATATATCCGATCAAGGTTCTTCTTAAGAGTCGAATTATGAAACATCGGACTTTAAATATTGAAACATCGGACTTTGAATATAGACGGGCAAAATCAATGTCTCCCATACTGGGGAATACACATAACAGAACAGAGAGGGGCAGAGAACGGAGAGGAAGCCATAGATCCACAAAGGGCGTGAAACCCATACGATTCCGGAAAAATGTAATATGGTTTGTTTGGCTAGTACACTAATAAGTATCACTTTATACAATAATACGTCACCCCATTAGCGTGTATGCTAAGTGAATCACGTATTTTGAACATCGTAACAAAATGGCGTCACCGATAGAATATTTGTTGAATATGGAAAAACATTAAATGGAAGAGAACGAAGAAAAAAGCCATGGATCCACGAAGGGCGTGATGTAATGTGGTTAGTTTAGCTAATACAGTAATTAGCATAGCTGGGCTTTATAACCTATAAATAGCCTGCCCCCAATAATCCGGTACCCCATTAGCGTGTCTGTTGAGTTAATCACGTACTTTGAACATCGTAACCAAATGGCGTCATCGTCAGGATATTTGTTGAATTTGAAGAATCTGAAATTGCAGAGAATGGGGAAGAAGACATAGATCCACAAAAGGGCGTGAAACCCATGATATCCCAGGAGATGTAACATGGTTAGCTTGGCTAGTACACTAAGTAGCATATGTTGCATAGCCCCTCTGCTTGGGCCGCGGCGGTACTCATTTTGTATACTCGTCCCGGAACGGGCCGTGGCAGTTCTCGCCTCGGGCCGAAACAGTTCTCGTTTAATCACTCGTCATTTTTAACACCATAAATTATATATTTTGCATATTTTTAAATTTCTCGTACCCTCTCTTCTTTCCTCGTCGCGTGGAGGGCTGTGTGTCGTCTAGTGGTTGAATTCTTTCTTCTTCCTTTCTGCCGAAACATCGCCGCTACAACAAAAACTTCATGACCGACTCCGAAGACAAACAATCTTTTAAATTTAATTTCTGTTTTATTTCAAGCGTTAGTTATCCGTCAGCTGGGAGATATTCACTAACGTAGAGAGAGAGAGAGAGAGAGAGAGAGAGAGAGAGAGAGAGAGAGTGAAAGAGAGAGTGAGAGAGAGAGCGAAAGAGAGAGAGAGCAAATTACTGCTTTCGTAATTACTTATCAATTAAGTCTTAACCATTCGTGGAGGGGGGGGAAGAGATCTTTCGCCTGTATTTTCTTAGGGAAATAATTCCCCTATGTATGTGCCAGACTACATGGTAAAAACCACGTCTGATAGGTTCGCCTCCAAAACCCAGACTGTTAAAACTCGCTTCTCACGAAGAACGAGTGACGTCACGGATCTTTCTGCTTCCCACGCAAAGGCCCGTGACGTCACAGAGCCTCTCGCAGGTGCACATTGACCCTTGATCTGAGGTCGTCATGCGATGACCCTGTCACGTCTGCGAGCTCCGACTGTGAGAACAGGCCCCATTCTGCACTCGATTGCACGGATCCGCCCGCACTAATTCGCGCAAGTCAAACCAACGATTTCCAACAGATACGTCCATTCCCATTAGGGCCATTATCCAACACATAGGCGGGCTTTATCGTCTATAAGTAGCTGGCACACAATAATCCGCGCGGCTAAACGAACAACGTGTTTTGAATATCATAACAATAACTTTTACTATCAACATAAAACATTCAATAAATAAAACATGAATCATGTAATATAATGGAACGCTAAAATTATATAAGCATTCAATAAAAAGTAAACAAATCCCACGATTAAAATAAAGCAAAAAAGAATAAACCGCATAATTATTTTTGTTTACCCCCTTCTCCTCACTTTCTTTAATATATCGGTATACGTTGTAATAAGTTCATATTCTTTGAAATATATCATCTAACAGTTCCCAATACTGTCGATCTAAACCGAATCGGTCAATATTTTATTGATTTATTAATTCACCAATGTCACCACTCGAGGATAAGGGTGTACAAGATAAATGGATTGTCAGTTGAATGATGAACAAAATTATGAGAGGATTGAAAATCAAAAAGGGAATTAATATTTTGATTACTTATAGGGATGGGTTAGCTCAAGTATCTGTTAATATTGGGGTTAAAGACGACCATGATGTAGTCTGCAAATAAGCATGAAATAATAATAATAATAATATAATTAATAATAATAATAATAATAATAATAATAATAATAATAATAATAATTCCAGATTAAAATAAAAAGAAAAAAATCATTATTTTGGAGAGAAATTGGAAAGCATTTATTCTCCTTGGCCCCAAATGTTAAACGGAAATGACGTATACTTTTTTTTTTAAATCCGTTAGTTTGTGGTTCCGTTATTCTGATTTTCTTAACATAAATTCTCCATGAAATGTTGCATGACGTAAAATGAACTTACTACGAAAATTCTAGTTTGCTCCCAGTGGCTTAAAAAACTCAAAATGTCCCCAAAATTAATTATTCGGTATTATGGTTAAACAAGCCAACACAACGTTTAGCCAAAAATAATTCGATTCTGGAATTATTCTGCCGTCACGTCTGCTTTTTACGAAAGTCTATCCAAACATAATGCGGCATTTTGTCTTTCTCTTCCGTTCACTTTCTCCGACCAACGCATCTGCCAAAATCACGTTTGTCGTGTTCTTTATAGCGGCGACATCTCACTAAAGCCTTGTTCACACGAGGCGACTTCGCTCGCCGCTACTGCAGTAGTGGCGAGTAGTAGCAGCCTCGTCGCATCGTGTGGCCGGTTAATCGCAAGTAGCACACCCAACTTGCGACTAGTTTATTCGCCACGACTAAAGTTGAACATGTTCAACTTTAGTCGCAAGTAGCGCGTGATTTCGTGATCACTTGACCTGGTATCGTGCAATTTCAGGATCACGTGACCTGGTATCGCGAGATTTTATGATCACGTGACCTGGTATCGCGAGATTTTATGATTTTTGAAGACCTAATAGCGGCAGCTACGAATCAATATTCGCTTCATATAACCTGACAGTCATGCGGTTTGTTGCCATGACAGAAATGTAAAGTTTTAAGTGGTCAGCTAATGAAATCAGTAGATTTCTGGATATTTACAGAAGCTACGAATGTTTGTGGGATGCAAACAATGTACAGGATATGAAGAAAAATGCGAGGGAGTACGATTTTAAATATTTAATGAATGAACTAATTGAGGCTGGTTTTGAGATTCTTGGCGGAGATAATTTGAAAAAAGAAAATAAAGAACTTGAAGGATGCATATAGGAATGAAATTAATAAAGTGAAGAATTTATGAAAAGTGGAGCAGAAACCGACGATGTTTATAAACCAAAGCTTGTTTGGTAGGAAAAAAATATATATGGCGTCTGACCCGCGACATATCTGCGCTGTAAACAAAGGCCCCGAACTGCTAGATAAGTATCTGTCTCGTGTGACCAGCTCAGTCGCTGCGACGGATACTCGCTGTTACAAGTATTTATTTACCTCCTCTCCAGGAGTTAGGCACAAGGCCAGTTTTATCTTACTCCCACAAGGTAAGATGTGACCCAAGTACGGGTCGGGAAAGTGGGACTTGAAAAGCCAGCGCCCGAGAAGGTGAGCACTCTGGCTATTAAAAATTGCCTGGGCAGCCCGTCGGCATTCCCCGGTAGGGGCGCTTTAGCCAGTAAGCAATAAACTTACTCCTCCCCAAAGAGGGGAGGCGAAGACTGGGAGGGTGGGCCTCCTAGAACGGCACAGGACAAACCCATAGACCGGCGGAATCAAGCCCCGAAGGCCAAGACGATACCGGTCTATGGGGTGCAGTATCCATCGGAACAGATACTACACTTTGATCTTGGCCAAAAGGCCCAATACAAATAGCAGCGAGCGAAGTCGCGTCATGTGACTGAGGTTTTATGCTAATGAGCCATCTGCGACATAAGCCGCCCGCTGATGTTTACTTTCGAAAATTACATTTTTCGTAACTGGGCGTTTCCGGGTTCGCGCCGGCAGCTCTTCTCTGCACAAGCAGCAAACCAAACGTCGTCTCTTTTATTGACACAGACAAGTGTCTTCGTTGACGTCAGTCGGCTGCTCCTCCTGCTATCCGCTACACTGGTAATATCGCGTTTGCAATATACTTGTCAAAAATACTAAGTCACGTGATATTTTTTGTGACGTTTGACAAAAAAAGCATACCGTCTCATGAAATTATCCGTGCGTTACAAAAAAAAGGAAAAAAAACAAAACAAACAAACAAACCAAAAAACAAGGCAGGCGGAGTGTTTTTTTTATTCGTATTGCGACCCGAACTTAGGATTAACGAAGGACATGCACTTTTTATGAATTTATACACTGATATTTGGGCGTGAATGTCAACATGGCAAAATGTACCACTCAGAAATGTGTAACAATATTAATGCAAACAGGAATAAAAGTTTAATTTAATTTTAACTTGAAAGTCATAAAAACATGCATTTCTCTTAATCCTACCGCTAACCCTAAGTCTGAGTGGCAACATTTAAAAAATATCTCCTGCCTGTATGCCTTGTATTTATTTGAGGGGGGAGAGGGATGCAAGAATAATTTTATGAGACAGTATGATTTTTTTCAAACATCGCTAAAAACTATTACATAACATAGCAGAGTACGAATTTTTCTTTTGCAAATCCATAAAATTTAATTCATTAAGTTTTGCTCAAAATCCAGGATAAGTGGTTATTTGCATGTTTTGAATATCGGGCCTTGGGTAACACTTAGGCGAGAGAAATAACCCCCCCATTATTGACACAGATACCCACCTGACCGGAAGAATTAACATCCGGTGATTTGATCAAGGGACACCGCGTAGATCCACTGTACACAGAAAGGACACACATCTGCCGCTAAATAAAAAATAAATGGCGAATGGGCGTAATTACATTGAGTGAGTAAACGAAATCCCGGAATAGGCGTTTCAATTGTGGATGCGTGGGTATCAAAAATGTTACATTAATCGCCCGAATTGAGATCGATAGATAAAGCAGTTAGCAAGCGAATCAGTCTGTCTATTCTGTAACCTCTCCACTTTCCACGTGATTTACTCGTTCGCTTCAACTGCGCAATAAAAATATATTATTATATTTGTATACATAAGCTTTTCGTGTAATTCTTTTCAGCAGAGTATCAATATAAACACACACGAAGGAAGTGGTGATCACAAGAACACTTTGGTTTTTCTCCACCAGGATTGAAAACTGTCAAAAGTTTCACTATTTCTTAAGTGTATAAGCGTATACTCATTAGCTTCAGGAGGAATTCATGCAAACAGAGTGTAACAGCAAGCAAACTGGAGCAAAAATTATTGACACGAATTATACTGATGAATATGTATTTATTTGAGCGCACGTGGCCAACGCTGAACTATAACATCTTTTCACCGTAAAACTGGAAATACATGAAAATAAACAAGTCTTAGAAACATGTTCTAAGACAAAACAAAGCAAATTATAAAAGAGTAAAAATTCAAATAGGTTTAGAGAACTATGCGTTGCTTACCTCTATTTTTGCCAAGCTACTTGCCCCAGAGCCAACGTCTATCACAAGCAGAACAAACGTCCGACTCCCATGTTGACTGATTCGAAAATACTGTCTCTGGGCAAGCAAGCGGTGTAGAGGCACGACAGTTACCCCGTGCGGATGTCTTCCGGAAAAGGACGGTGCTGAATACAAAATGTCCCCTTCCTGAATTATGACCGGTCAACATGTGAAACTCCTACGTTTACACAAAGCTTCTTCGCTTTCTCTGGGTACATTGCAACGGAACTGCTTACCTGCAGATTACAACATTGTTGTCTTCAAATCTTCAAATCCAATGTCAACAGATTCCTGTCATGAACCGTACTCAAAAGTATTGGAATATGGTTCATTCCATTATTTATTCTGAGTCCTCTGATATGATTCTTCACCTCTCAATTGAATTCTATCCCATTTACCATTATTCTCGAGTGGCTTTTGGCCTTGATAAGCGGTGATTTATTAGCATAATTTACTTTTGGAAAATCCAACAAAAGTTGTAATTAATGACTGTTGACGTTTACTCAAGTAGCTGTGATTACAGGGGCAGACAACTCATGCTTTACATGCTATTTTCGAGGTTCTGTGTAGAAAGTGTCAGGTTTTTAGAAACCGAGTTGTCATTCTGTGATAATGTGCACGCTACGTGTGTCTGGCAGCCCCTCACCCGAAAGCGCCACACGGAGTCACCTTTAGTGCGAGTTTCTGCGAAATACCATGAACACAAGGGTTATCAACTCAGATATCAATACTGCCTTAGCACGTGCGCTTTCTGCAGTAGATCAGCCGATTAGTGAAAGGTTAATACAAAGCAGGGGACAAAGAATAAGACAAGAAAGGATCCACGCTTCTTCCTTTCAATCTGTTTAGCGATGGAAATGATATTTATAACGCCAGCGTGACAGACCTATGAAGCGACCAACCTACAGATAGACAGAGACTTATATGAAGACGCGTGGAATAATCTGTTTCAAATTGAAGTGTAAGAAATCGACTTTTATTGGTCTGTCACGTTTGTTTTTGTTGTAGACCCGTGCTAGGGGTCACAAAGATAACAACCACAAATTGTGACAGGTTAAAATATACAATGTATTTATTCATAGCAATACAGTAACGCCACTAAATGTGGTAGGAGATGACCGGATTCCTACCATGCGGTAAAACATGAATAGGAATGTCCTCTGTTGAGTCTTTGCAACCATGGTATTTATTATAGATGGTTGCTTCCATTAGTTCTTCAATAGGGGTGATTTGTACCCCACAACAGTTTTAAATAGCATTTTTCGTCGGTCTGTCATGCTTTTATTATTTTTACTATTTACCCCAGACAAGGTATAGTCTCACTGTAGCATAACCCCTTCTTACTACTGAAGGGGCAGTGGGAATGTAGTAGTGTTATACCGCCTTGAACTCCGGTTTCTGAGAGCGCCATCTATGCTGAATAGGTTTGGCACCCAACGGTATTAGGGCCGCATCTCAGCGAACAGGACTCTGGTGAAAATCCGGGAGAAGTCGGTATCAGGATCCGTCGTCCTCTGGTCTTCTCTACCTGTGCGTAAGGTTACCAACCACGTGTCAAGTGCGAAACCGCAAATCAACGGAGTGAGAGTGGCGTCATTGCTTCTGCGTCATTCCTTTGTGTATTCTGGGCTAAACCTTCCCCGACTTCGTATACAACCGCTGGACCTTGTTTCGCTCGGCATCATAAAAAAAAACATGCGATCTTGCAGGTTTAACGAATAGCTGCGACAAACGAGGAGGACTTCATGCAGACCAGACAATCCTGATGCACGATCTTTTTGAGCTTTATGCAGAAGTCCGACCCCCCCTAACAAACAAACAAACTGAGGCATAATATATTTATAGGGGGAAACCTGAGTGCAGAGTTGGGCAGCAAGATGTTTGTTCACATAACATTTAAATTCATGCATGTTGATACCGTCGGGGAAACAAGGAACAGAAAGGGAATTACAAAGACAAGCGATCCGAATTCCAAAGAAACTATTATGCGATTCGTATAGTCTTCTCATTTTCTCAAAAAAAATTAATTACTTTTTTTTAGGAAATGTTGCATGGCGATATATGACCATGACGGAGCCAGATTTCACGAGGAAATTCTTATTTGTCTCCAAGAAGGCTAAAATGGTTTTAAATTACTAAAAATATCAATTTTTTGCAGATCCCTGAAGTTGCCTTAATTAATTTTGGCACAAATTCCACCAATATCTAAGGTTAATGTGTTGCATAACGGTGGCCGTGTTTTAATGGAGAGATTTGAGTGGCAGCTTAAAGATCAGAGTTGAATCCAGCGGAAGTAAACGTGACTACGTGACTTCCGGCCAGAGATTCTCAATCTTATTCCGGAAACATTTCAAGCAAAAAAGACGTGTTCAGGGCTATCTCCAAAGATGGGACAGACCTATCTATCTATCTATCTATCTATCTATCTATCTATCTATCTATCTATCTATCTATCTATCTATCTATCTATCTATCTATAAATTATCTCTCTCTCTCTCTCTCTCTCTCTCTCTCTATATATATATATATATATATATATATATATATATATATATATATATATATATATCCCATGTGTACACTCGTAGCCTGCCGCTCTGATGTTTTGATGACTGTCTCTCTTTTCGATAAAATCAACATCGGCGTTCGAGTGGTTTTGTATCCACAGAAAAGTAAAAACTTGGTTTCACGAGGACGACACGGGTGTATAATAATTTATACATCCGTGTCGGCCAGTGAAAGCATAACAGTGATCTACAGAAATTCAGCAACACATCAATAAGTACAGAAATTGACCAATGTCTGTGGATGCAATCAATCGCATTAAAATGACGGCCATTTTGATCCGACTGCATTCATTTTCCACAATTCGCCGTGACAGCTTAGATTATGAGGATGACTTGATCTGCATGACAAAACAGCCCACAAATCTTTGTACAGCGCGAGATATCCCACAAAGATAAATAAACAAGTGTTACATAATGAGGACCGTGTTTGAATGGAAAAGTTTGAGTGATACCTTAAACGTCAGAGGTGAGCCCAGAACAGAAGTCAACAAAACCACGTGATTTCCACCGGGGTGTTTATGTCTTTTTTTCTGATGATACTTCAAGCAGGAAAGTGTAACAAATGATTATCTTCATGGGTTGAATATCAGGTCTGGAGTACTAGACATCGCATCTGGCCGTGAGAAGTAACACCAGGCTGATTGACACAAACACACACTTGGCCGGAAAAATAATAATTCAATCTGTTTAGTTATCGAAATGATATTTATAACTTTAGCGTGACAGACCAATTGATAGATCGATTGACAGACGAACATCTGTCAATCGATCTATCAAGTGTATCCTTTCAGCAACGTACTTACGTAGAGGACACCGTTTTTTTTTGTGTTTTTAAAGTTTGAGAGTGGGGGAAGTGGAATTGTAAATAATAGTGTCTATACACACACACACACGAAAAACTAGTTACTATTGTGTATTGATTTACTCCTCTCCAGGAGTTAGGCACAAGGCCAGTTTTTATCTTACTCCCACAAGTAAGATGTGACCCAAGGTCGGGTCGGGAAAGTGGGGTTTAAAAATTGCCTGGGCAGCCCCGTCGGCATTCCCCGGTAGAGGCGCCTCAGGCAGTAAGCAATAAACTTACTCTTCCCCAAAGAGGGTAGGCAAAGCCTGGGAGGGTGAACCTCCTAGAACTGCACAGGACAGACCCATAGACCGGCGTAAATCAAGCCCCGAAGGCCAAGACGATACCAGTTTATGGCGTGTATCAATGATACAACATGAGGCCAAGAGTTACTATTGTGTAGCAATATCATTATTAAATAAATAAATAAAAAGAAACGGGAACTAACCTACTTTCTCGCTCGATGCGAAGACTCCCCTATTTTTCTCTAGTAGGGTACTGTTATTTGCTAGCTCGAAACACCGCTAGAGAAACTACTGTGCAGAAAGCTAGTCGCTGCTACTAAGATGAACGTGCATCATTCTATTTTCTCAGTAAACAGACAAAACGATTAGGTGTGTTAGGTTGACACTGCTTTCCAGACTTAGATACAGCGCCTGTCATGCCTCAAAAGTCACCCGTCTGATACTGTCTAAACTCAACGTAGCTTAACTTCGCTGATCTAACAAAACCCAGTGCGTCAACGTGATTAGCCCGTATAGTTGTCTTAGTGATTAATACGAACGGATCTGACAGACGGTGTAACACGAAAAGGTGACTCTAATTTGCTTCCTACCTACTTCTTTTATGGTGTTTTATGTCGAAGTATAGGGACTTATTATTGCGTGTGTATGGGGGTTGTCACTCCTACCCTTGTGCTGAAATTACTAAGCAAAGAGAAAACGGATGAGCGGATAAAATATAAAAAAATCGGTGAACACGAACAAAATTAATACTATAATTAGGAAGCATGTTCTAATAAATGATTAAAACAAAGCAGAATTCTATATTATCTATTTTTTTATGGGGATATCACGTTTCGCAAGATGTCAAGTAATTCTTTTCTCTATTCATTTTTTTTGTATCTCATTTATTAAACAAATGTGTGTGATGGAGGTACGAGTTTAGAAGCACACTCCATGAATGATAAAGTTTACAAATATAACGTACCTACGTAACTCACCGTGTTGCCTAGAATATATATTCCATAATTACGTGGTCTATATGTGGTATTTAAAAAAAATGTGTGTGCGTGAGGAGCGGATTTAGAAGGCACACCACCTAAATGGTAAAGTTTTAAAAAAATAATGTGACCACGTTACTGACCGTGTTGCCTAGAATATATATTCCATAATTAATTGTGATCAATTAATAAGTTTAGAAGTTAATTCTACACACACACACACACACACACGCACACACACACACACACACACACACACACACACACACACACACACACACACACACAGACAAACACCCGAAATGATATTGTCTTTAGGTATGAAAACACTATAATATTTAAAAGTATTAATAGTTAATGCCCCGATAAGATTTAATAGTCTTAATAGTAAAGCCCTGTTTTAGGTTACGAAGTTGTTGTCACTAGCGATAATGCAAAGTTCCGCTCGAGCGTCGAACACTTTCGACAACAAGACGCTTACACCCGCCTCCCGGGTAAGGGTGCGTTAATTTCAATTACTGTGGCGATTTCTCGCGGCCGCGTGGGCATGGGCGTTAGGTTTGTTATTCTAGGCTGAATTTACGAACTGTGTTCGATCCCATGCGACCGCCTGCAACCACCACTTCTGCAGCGATGAGGGTAGTAAACCCGAAACGATATCGTCTGTAGGTATAACGACACTTTAATATTTAAAAATATTTATAGGGTTTTTGAATGATATCTATTCGGGATTTAACATTATTAACTAAGGTATAGTGAAGGCTTATGGGAGTAATAATATTGGTAGGCTGGTTTAGAGATAAGAGTAAGGATTGGTTCGGCAAGATTGAGTCTGTTTGGGAGATATGGGAGGTTAGCATTTTAACTAAGAAATAGTGGGGACTTATGGGAGTAATAATATTTGTATACTGGTTAAGGCTGGTTTAGAGATAAGAGTAAGGATTGGTTCGGCAAGATTGAGTCTGTTTGGGAGATATGGGAGGTTAGCATTTTAACTAAGAAATAGTGGGGACTTATGGGAGTAATAATATTGGTATACTGGTTAAGGCTGGTTTAGAGATAAGAGTAAGGATTGGTTCGGCAAGATTGAGTCTGTTTGGGAGATATGGGAGGTTAGCATTTTAACTAAAAAATAGTGGGGACTTATGGGAGTAATAATAATGTGAAATGGGGGTGTTACCCTCTTAATAACTGGAAAAATATTATTGGAAAAGTTATTAATTATTGGTTTTGAGTTGTGGTGTGGATATGGGGCGATTAAGGTATTTATTCCTATTTTTTAAATTTTATTTATATTTATGAGGCGATAGTTGGGAGGATTTTCCGGAGTGGAAGTCGGTATTTAGTGGGGCAATTATGGGGTTATGTGTTAGGTAGAGGAGGGGGTGTGGCTATATACGCATATATAAATTTATATACAGAGAAACTAGAAAGGTTTATAGTGAGCAAAAACAGTCACATTCCGCAGTAAATGTTTATCTCTCGGAATATACGTTGAGCTGAGAAATTCTGCATATTTCCACCTATTTTTGGTTAAGCGTGTTACGGAACCAGTTCCATTTCATTTCGTGAAAAACGATATTTGCTTAATCCTAAAACGATAAGGTTGCAAGTGCATCGCCTTTCACACTCAACAGATCAAGTTGCGGGCGAAATTTTCTGTTTATTATAAAGCAAAAAATTAATTAAAAATTGATCGGGGATACCACTAAAATCAAAGCCCTATATCAAGATTAAACACAACTTTGCTAGAGTAAACCCTTACGATTAATCCAACGATTGTTTTATGATTGTGCTTGTGTTTTTAGTTTATTTTTTTTTACAATAATATCGTGGGGTCTGCGTTCGAAGCGGACACCCATCAACATTTAATACATAACTTGAAAATAGAAAAATATATAAATTAACAAAAAAAAATAGGATTAAATCTGGTAATATGGAGTTCGGGGCTGGGAGCAGGTGTACATAAGGGTCATTAGTCATTCCCGGGGCTCTACGAGGGATTTGTGAGAAATAGGCAAATTATCATTTTTGGTGATTTAGATTCTCTTCCCAAATAACCCCTATTTACTTTCCCCCTTATGAATAAATAAAACAATAGTGATCCCCACAGTCAATATTCAAAGATCATGCAATTTTGTTGAATAACATCTGACCACTAACGAGTAATAACTACAAATTTAACCTTTTTCTACGACCGCTACAAATATGTTTGTATGTTTACCTCTACCCCCCCTCCGCCCCATGACACTCAAGGACCAAAATCACAACAATGACAATTGGGAATAATTCCTGAAATTCAGACCTTAGGATTTTTGTGTTGAGTGTTATTAGTTTACGCAGACCAGCATCCGATACCCTACAATCAGCATCCTATACCCTACAATCAGCATCCTATACCCTACAATCAGCATCCGGTACGACTCGAACAATCTCTTAGCTAGTCGGTACGTGTGAACTCATGACTGCTAGGTCTACATTCTTATGCTGACGCTGACATCGTTTATTTCAACGTCAAAATTACCCCCACCCACCAGTAGTATGTTTGTCTCTTAGCACATAATACATTTTTAACAAGTGATAAATGTTATATACATTCATAAATATTGTATTGCATTACATGTCATAATATAGTAGAGGCACCAGACGTTACCCGGGAATGAATTACAGCCGGAGACACGGAAACTTGCTCGTCGAGTCGAGACAATAATTAAAAAAATTACGAAACAGGAAAAGTCCGTGCTCTTCATTCAAATTTGTATTAATAAACACTTGTTCTTTCTCTCTCTTTCTCTCCACCCCCTCTCTCTTTCTCTCCCTCCCCCTCTCTCTCTCTCTCTCTCTCTCTCTCTCTCTCTCTCTCTCTCTCTATATATATATATATATATATATATATATATATATATATATATTTATCACTTTTTGGAATCTATGTACTTTACTCTTTCAACTAACGGCTCATCTTATTTTCTGTCTCAAAGCATACTCTAAAGATTTAGTAGGTTTAATATTTGTTACCGATAGCCAACTTTTTATAGCTCTGTTTTCTACTATCTTCCTCTCATCTCATTTATCACTTATTCAGTTCCGTTTATTTAATTGTATACTAAACCTTTCGTTTTTACACACTTACTTCTAATTATCCTATCCCCAATCATGCCTCCTGTATATTGATTTCCATAGCATCGTGAGACTAGACACCTCCTCCTAAACATTAGTAATATTTTAAAATCTTCTACTATGGCATTTTCTATTACAGTTCTTTTTCTCTATTGAGATAGTACTTCCTTTATTCTTCTTCATTTATTTGAACATTCGACAATAATTTAATTTTCATTTCTATTTTTAACTTTAATTCCTTACACTTTAATTATATTTTCACTTTTATTTGGCCTTTAGATTTTTAATTTCTTTTCCCTAACCTCCGTACCCAGCATTAACCCTTTGTCAATCCCAACAATTCATAATATTATTCTTATACCCTCACCTTTTTAACACAACCTCTGTGGCCTTCAATCACTTATAATAAATAAGTCACTTTATTGACTTACTTTATTCACCTCATGCTTTAAAATCTATTTTTACATCTGAAGCTGGCCTGTATCCAAGCGGCCTACCACCCAACTGTTTTTTTACATCACCCGTCTAATTCTTCATACCATTCTCTCTTTGTTATTTCTCTCTTCTTTAAACTCAACCTTTTTAAATATAAATTTAAATTTCTATAACGGCTTTGTTTACTTTCGGATTTCTGAAGAGACGCTAGTTTTACCGGCTCTTTTGAATTAAAATCTATAAAAACTATACCTGGAAAGTCCATGGGAGTCTTTAAAATGGCGTTTAATACAAAACCTTACCCTAAACTTTTACATTGAAACCTCCTCTAACCGGATTACTTGCCCCTTTAATGGTTTACTTTTTCCAAAATTCACGGATTTTACCAATTTTAGACGTCAATCTTATATATATATATATATATATATATATATATATATATATATATATATATATATATATATATATATATATATATATATATACTAACTAATGTGCACCCTCCGTCAAAAATGACGAAAAAAATCATGCTTCGCTAGTTGTCACATTAATATTTTTATAAAATCATAGAATTACGGTAGGTAATTTAACTTTTCAGATATAAATTATCATGATCATTTCTGATGACATAAAGAAACATTAATTGTTGACTTTTTATTTAGAGTGGACGATTTTTTTTTCAAATTCATTTCAGATGACGGTGGTTGTCTGACTTATATTTGCTTCGCATCACCATCAGCTGCTAGAGAAAGGGTATGTTTTTCCAGTCGCTAATTCATGTGTGACGGAACGAATCTGTATTTCATTATGTACAAATAAATACAGATTAGTCTTTATTATAGAGTGGAGGATAGATTTGAACCATTTCGTAGATGTTATACGGAGTGTAATGAGCTATGTTTAGGACAGTTCAAGTGGCAAACCCCATCTATTTTAGAAAATAAATGTGCCTATACAAATTAGGTATTTATTTCCTTGCTACCGCGAGAAGATGTGGCACAAGGTCAAGAAGTGGGGAGAATAAGCCAACGCCCTTAAAAAGTTACTATTAACGTGTAACTTGTATAGGTATATTTATTTTCAAAATAGTAGGTTCTGCTATTTTTACTGTCTTAAAAATAAATTAAACAAAGCCCATTTCACTCCCTACAACGTCTATTAAATATGGTTCAAATTTCATAAAAATCTGTCCATAGATCATTTATCTTTTAGGGTGATGTGAGGACTGCCCTTTTTGTTCCCCTAAAAAATAGTGAGTATTGAATTATTTTATGTCGCCTGATGCTCTATCATTCGGGCGGGTGTTCCGATGGATTTTCCCCACATTAAAAACCGATCTTATGCAAGTAAATATGGAACTATATCTCTCCCTTTTCTCTCATGCCTATTATTTCTATGTTTAAATATCATAGAAAGAAAGAAAGAAAAAGAAAAAAGTAAAGGAAAAAAGAAAATCATAATAGACAAAAAAATTTGACCTAAATAAAATATTCTGTTTAGAACAAATAAATGTTCCATTATAAGGTGGTGTTACTGCGTATTATTATGTAGTAATTCCAGGCAATTCGCTACCTATATAAGATTCAGATCCGCCCACAGATGGAATACTGTAAACACGTCTGTGGAGGTGCCATACAGTTCACTCTTTCTTGCACTGAAAGAGTACAAAACTGACTTCGAAATCTAGTGGTAGATGAGTTATTCTCTTCCCTACAACCTCTTGTTCATAGCGTAGGATTGGCCATAGCGTAGGATACATTAGATGACCTTGAAATTTCTTTCTTCATTAAAAAATATAGAAAATGAGTATACGTTTGTCCAACTATCGTAATATTTTATGAGGATAATTAAAGAAACTATATACAAACGAAATGGATTTATTAGGAAAATGACTATTGATCAACGCAAATAGACATTAAATGCCTACATGTTAAAAAATTGTTAATAGATACTGCATGTATATCACTGCACTAAAATGATTGAATATCCTCATTATTTTCAAAATTATTCATGTTCAATGATTTCATTGCGTCTTTTATGTTTTGTCTAAATTTAGATATTTTTTTTCAGTTCCATTTTCTTAATAAACATTTTTCTCTATATAGTAATTATTAAAGCAACTGTTTTCTTCCACGAATGTTAAGAGTGATTCTGTATTTCTTTCTACGACTTTAAAAAGGGTGTAAGTTTTTGTATATCGACAAAAATATCTTTAAATATATTAATTTATAGAAATATATTAATTAACTTTATAATTTGATTTTTTTAAATTGCCAAACTTAGATCATATTTAATTTTGTTCATAGCGTAGGAACTTCATAGCCTATGGAGTTCATAGCGTAGGAGTATTACTGTGTGATCGCAAGGGGAAGTAACTCATACTTATTCAAGTAATGGTGATCGCAGTTAGCAATAACTGATGCGTTAGTTGTTCAAGTAGTAGAGATCACAGAGGGAGATAACTCCTATTTTACTTATTCAAATAGTATTGATCGCAGGAAGGTGCAACGCCTTCTTTACTTATTCAAATAATAGTGATTGCAGGGAGAAGTAACTGTTACTTATTCAAGTGGTGGTGATCGAAAGGGAAGATAACTCATGCGTTACTTATTCAATTAGTAGAGATAACAGGGGGAGATAACTTCTACTTTACTTATTCAAGTAGTTTTGATCACAGGAAGGTGCAACGCCTTCTTTACTTATTCAAATAATAGTGATTGCAGGGGGAAATAACTGCTACTTATTCAAGTGGTGGTGATCGAAAGGGAAGATAACTCATGCGTTACTTATTCAAGTAGTAGAGATTACAAGGGGGAGATAACCGTTACTTTACTTATTCAAGTAGTATTGATCGCAGGAAGGGGCAACGCCTTCTTTACTTATTCAAATAGTAGTGATTGCAGGGGGAAGTAACTGTTACCTATTCAAGTGGTGGTGATTGAAAGATAAGATAACTCATGCGTTACTTATTCAAGTAGTAGTGATCGAAAGATAATCTACTTTACCCTTTCTCCCGAATTAAAATTGCGCCTTTGAAATATCGTCAAATAATTACATTCATTTAAAAATCTTTCAAATAGATTTTTAGGGGTACGATGACAATATTGCAAACGAAACTGCACATTACAAATGCTACTATTACTGTTCTGCACTTCGGTGCGTGTCTGTTTAATGTTTCCAGTGTTTCCGTGAAAATTGTATTTTGTGAAGAGTGCACAATTTCCGCAGGCTGTACTATTTATTTATGTACCTCCCACGGCGGTAAGATGTGACACAAGGTCGGAAAGTGGGATTGTAAAATCTAGCGCCGGAGAAGGTGAGCACTCTGGCCATTAAAAATTGCCTGGGCAGTCCCGTCGGCATTCCCCGGTATGGGCGCCTCAGGCAGTAAGCAATAAACTTACTCCTCCCCAAAGAGGGGAGGCAAAGTCTGGGAGGGTGGACCTCCTAGAACTGCACAGGACAGACCCATAGACCGTCGTAAATCAAGCCCCGAAGGCCAAGACAATACCAGTTTATAGGGTGTAGTATCCATCGGAACAAAGGCCGATCAATAACCCAGAGAACATTCCCACATGGAACGAATCTCCCAAGTAATTACTGGGTGACCCCGAACCGTGCAAGAGCGTAGGTTTGAAGGACAGTCACAAACCTCCACAGGTGGAAACCAGCAAAAACAAGCAACTGCCCTTGTAGAAATCCCAGATAGACTATTCTATTCATTCTGAGTTACTGTAGTAATGGGTCAACTATTACTGACCAAGATTTGATGGATCCAGTATTGGCATTATAATATATCGTGATAATAATGACAATTTTCACCATCCGGGTAATAATTCTGGATTTTTGTTGGGTTTGTTAATGGTTAACAAGACTCTGGTATAAAACAAACCCCGTGGCAGTGAAAAATCAAAGAACAGATAACCCAGTGTGAAAAATTCAAGGGCAAATAACTCAGTGTGAACAATTACATTGTGCAGGACTGTAACTATTTATGCCTGTTTAGTTTCGAAAAATCGTGGAAAGCAAAAATTCTTGGATTTGTCCCGAAACTAAATCAATTATTTTTTTCTGGGCGATGGCCAAACCTTGCTAGGCAATTGTATTGAAATATATCGACATCGTTTGGAGAAACTGATAAACGTGGCTGAAAAATGACCTCTGGCTAATTTTGGTGGAGGCGAAGCTAATAGCAATAAATGGATAAATAAATAAAATTGAAAAGGAAAAGAAAATGTACAGGATAAGAAAAAGCGAAATCCGATGAACAACAAAAAAGAAAAATAAATTGATATGTTTTAGATGCGTTCATTCAATTTACGCGTTTAGCGATCAAATTGACATTTAAAACTTAAGCGTGACAGACCGACGGACCTACAGAGCCTCTTAGAGCGAGGGGTAGACGCATCGAAAAGAAGTTGCGTCCATTCAATTTACGCGTTTAGCGATCAAATTGCTATTTAAAACTTAAGCGTGACAGACCGACGGACCTACAGAGCCTCTTAGAGCGAGGGGTAGACGCATCGAAAAGAAGTTGCGTCCATTCAATTTACGCGTTTAGCGATCAAATTGCTATTTAAACCTTAAGCGTGACAGACCGACGGACCTACAGAGCCTCTTAGAGCGAGGCGTAGACGCATCGAAAAGAAGTTGCGTCCATTCAATTTACGCGTTTAGCGATCAAATTGCTATTTAAACCTTAAGCGTGACAGACCGATGGACCTACAGAGCCTCTTAGAGCGAGGCGTAGACTCATCGAAAAGAAGTTACGTCCATTCAATTCACGCGTTTAGCGATCAAATTGCTATTTAACACTTAAGCGTAACAGACCGACAGACCATCAGAGCCTCTTAGAGCGAGGCTTAGATGCATCGAAAAGAAGTTGCGCCCATTCAATTTACGTTTAGCGATCAAATTGCTATTTAACACTTAAGCGTGACAGACCGACGGACCTTCAGAGCCTCTTAGAGCGAGGCTTAGACGCATCGAAAACAAGTTGCGTCCATTCAATCTGCGCGTTTAGAGATGAATATTCTATGTACAAACTGAAACGTGACAGACAAACCGACAGACAGGGTCTCTTTATGAGATGCAGTGACGCACCTAAAAGAATGGAAAAACGAAAACTAATAAGATAAATGGAAATCGATGAATAAGAAATAAAGAAAATCTCTATGGACAGAATTCCACTGCGAGAGGAGATGTGGAATACACTGGAACGCACGGATACGCCCGGATACGCACGGATACGCACCCGCATATTCTCACGTATGCTTTTTAGGAATATTATTGGTGTTGATTTTACTTTTGATCTTTTTGAGTAAAATCGAAAGTTGAGCACTGTCGGAAAGACCAAAAAATCAACATTCACCTAAAAGCTTCAGTGTAACGCTCCGAATCTGTCGTTGAGTGCTATCGAGTGTTTAGATGTCTATGCTCGCCGCTTTCAGTGTAAACATCACTTAATTTATCCGTTATTACGTGACAATCTCTGGAACTAGGTGAACGCCTACAAATTCAAGGTGTATCTGTGAACCGGGTTCGCGCCCTATGGCCGTCTGAGATTCTGAGATTGTTATTTCGACACGCTGATGAGAGCCATAAGCTCGAAACAACGTCGTACGTAGGTAAAATATTAAAAATGATATATATATATATATATATATATATATATATATATATATATATATATATAGGGTGGGCAAAAATAAGGGTCCTATTTTTAAAAATTCATAACTTTTTTATTTATTGATTTTTTAAATTTTTTTTTTAGAATAAGTAAAGGACCCCTTCCGAAGCAAACATGAGCCGTATTAGCCCTAAGGAACGTACCCTCATTTAGAAAACATTATTTTTGCTTAAAAAACTCAAAACAGTGTAAAAAACAATACTTTAGTTTTTGTAAGTTTTAAGAAGTGTTTTTCGGCTAAAATTTGTTTTGTTTATTTCAAAAAATCTAGGAAGGGTCGGTCTACACACACATAAAGTTTGCTGAGTTTAACTTTTATTTTGTGGAAGTTATTCAAATTCAAGTTATTCAAATTTAAAGATAGGACCCTTATTTTGGCCCACCCTGTATATATATATATATATCCTGATACGTGCTCATGGAATACTTTTATGTACGTATAAAATAAATTTAAAACAATATATATATATATTAACGAAAAATACGTCCAATAGAGTTAAGGGCGACTAAGAATGCAATCTTCTGCATTATTCCTTATCACTTAGAAAGTGAAAAACATAAAAAAGCAAGCTGAACGCTACTAACAGCTGTAAAACTATTACATAAAAATACCTATACATATAAAGGTGATGAAAATCGTACATATTTCCGCCTTCCCCCCCCCCAAAAAAAAAAAATCGAACGAAATCTTTGGCCAACCCAATATGTTGTTACAAATATGAAGGGTCCCAATTTGCTTCTTGATAACTGAAGAAATAAAGGGTCTCCATTTAGAAAATAAAAATACCTTTCAATCTGTAATTTAGAAGAGTCAGTTGAAAGGGGAGATAACTCAAATTGATTTTTTTGTTGTTGTAACCATAATAACCCATAAAGAAAATCCGAAGAATTAATAAGAAAATAAAAAAAGGGATCGGATTAAAATAATAACGTAATAATTTAGAAAGCCATTCTTAACATGGGGAGGTGAGAGGTTGATTAACAATTCTATTTATTAAATTGTTAGATGAAAGTACAGAATAGTTAACCAACTCCCACCTCCCCATGCTAAGAATGGCTTTCTAAATTATAACGTCATTATTTCAGCCGGGTCCGTAAACTGCATGAGTCCCTTTTAAAAAAATGTATTTTCTTACTAATTCTTTGGATTTTCCTTATTGGTTACAACAATAATAAAAAAAATAAGTTTGAATTATCTCCCCTTTCAACTGACTTTTCTAAAACAAAATGAAAAGTTCATCCGTCCTCAATAACACAGCAGCTCCAAAATGTTTACTAATAGCAAAAAAGTATTGATGTGCCGTAAAAAAAAAAAAAAAACAACAAAAAAAAACAAAACAGACTAAAACCAAAGCTTACATTTTCTTTTCTTGAGAGATATTCACGTAATCTGTTTGAGTTCTTCTTTTGTCTCCCCCGTCGGCATGTGAGTGAGGGTTGCGTAAGATGTTGAAAGAACATTTTAAAATGTTTCCCCTTCTCTACCCAAACGTAGAACTGACATTATGTCACATCGAATCTCATGGAAGATAAATACTCCAAATGAAAACCCTGTTTATTTTGCTTTCTGTTGGGCCATTTTGTTTTTTTTTCTCTCAGATATACGAATCGAGTTTCCCACACCCTGCCGTTATTTACGTTAGATCATTGTCAACTTCGTACACGGCTCGTTGTGCTGTTAAAGTTCACCTTTCCCCAACTCCACTTTTGATTCCACCGACACTTAGCGAGGTATGTAGGTAGGATTATTGCACTTTTCTATAATAATAATAATAACTAGCGGGGCCCATGTAAATTACACGAAATAATGTTTTCAATACTAATTATTTTGTTCTTAACCTATACGTGTTTGAATAAAATATGATGAGATTTGACTTGTATATTTATTAAAAAAAATCAATATGTGCCTTCCCGGTCGTCCCCTCCCTCCCCCTTTCGATGTAGAAAAAAGTCATAGGGGTTGGTTAGGATCGAACTATAAACCAGTCGGGCCGACGTAATAATCCTACGTCGCTAACCGTTGCGCCAAAGGGAAATACTTGAAAATAGCACTAAAATTAGGTGACTTGAATGCTTTTCAAAATCAATGTACGGCACGCATGTGCAGAACTTTTGATGTAAGCGTGACCTACGAACACACATGCTATCGTATTAATATATACTACTACTACTACTACTACTACTACTACTACTATTACTACTACTACTAATAATAATAACAATAACAATAATTACAATAATAATAGAAGTATTAATAGTAGTAGTAGTAACAATAATAAAAGTAGTAGTAATAGTATAAATAATAGTAATAATAATAGTAGTAATAATAGTGATAATAGTACTACTACTACTACTACTACTACTAATAATAATAATAATCTACCATATACTGTTCACATGGATAAATAGCACATCGTTCGTAGAAAGTAGAATTGAAAGAAACGATTGTTTGTTATTGTGATGAAAAGATCCGTTTCAAAACACACTAAGAAGAAATAACAAGATCAAATACTCTTTTTTTAAATTTGAATTTTTTAAAATTTACTTTTATCCTCTGTGAAGACTCGAATAAATTAAAAAAAAATCCGATTCCTATCTAGCTAAAACGGTTGACTCCGACTCCTCACCTCTTCCTTTCCTGTTTGTGAATTTAACTTTATATTTCACAAGACCTAACACAATCGCGAAATAAACAATAAATGGTTGGAAACCACGTACCATGGGGATCCTAGCTACATTGTATGAGGAGGCGAAATCCCGGAATTGTCGTTTGAGCTAGTGTCCAAAATGTTATATTCCGTCTGTACGGTTAGCGATGAAAAATCTATTTCAAATTCAAGCCGGACAGACAGACAAATACTTTACTGATATAGTTTAATAGCACAAAATACATGCCTACATATACATTCGTTCTAAGATTCGGCCATGTTTTTAAAAAGAATTATGTTTTAATTGTTGTAAATAACCGTGATTAACTGAACAAGTTACCCATCTTTCTCTTAGCTATCTATTTATTTCTCTCGTCCCCTCTCACTCTATGTTGATTCAACCACTCTCATATATTACTTGATGTTTCTGTGGCCATTTAGAAAAAAAGTGGCTCTCTTTTTGTCAGCGTCGTCAACTAATTTACATACGTGTAAAAATAATAACTCTCTGAACTTGTATATAAGAATGATAAATAATAATAATCAAATAATAATAATAATAATAATAATAATAATAATAATAATAATAATAATAATAATAATAATAATGAGGGTCGAGGAGGGAAAGCGCAAACCAGACCTCCACTGGAAGAGCGCGGACAGCTCTGGGACCTTGTGGAGGCTTGTTGCCACTCGGGCCCCAGAGGGGACCAATGGCCCTTATCAGCGGGAAATCGGTGGTAGGTGGCTGTTGCAATACCGCAAGGTCATCAGCGGTGATTAACGAAAAGAGGTGGAGCATACTGGAAGTCTGAGGAGACTTGTTGTCACTCAGACTCCAGGGAATACCACAGGTTGTTGGCAGTGGGCGATCACTGACGATGACCAGTGTGATAACTCCTAGTGAGTAAATAATAATAATAATAAAAATTAGAAAAAAAAGGAGAGGAGAAATTAGAATCAAAAGGGAAGACTGAGACAATACAACGAGCGCCAATGATGAAAACAGCTGAAATCTTCTGGAAAATCTTGGAATGCGAAACTAACCCACATAAAATACGAACCCTAACTCTAACCCTAACCAGCCATATGGAAGTTACAACAGAAATAAAACAAAAACATAGACTAAACACCACGTAAACCCGAGAGAACTGAAACTGCAAGAAATCTTATAAACTGCCCCCCCTCACAAAAAATAAATGATATCAGCCTTGGCTGATAGCACACAAGATAGTCGTGAATGGTTAAGGAGGATGGAAAGGCCGAGGAGGGAGAGCACTAACCAGACCTCCACTGGAAGAGTGCGGAGAGCGCTGGGAGCTTGGGGAGGCTTATTGTCATCCAAATCCAAGAGAAGATCAATGGTCGTTGCTAGCGAGAAATTAATGGTAAGCGGCTGTTGCGATAACGCAAAGTCATTTGCAATGGCTATCG
>OY744538.1:26433905-26473905 GCA_963556195.1 Sepiola atlantica
TATTCGATCAAAGGTCGATTACGATTTGTTCCCTGTTTGCAATCTACAGCTGATTATCCACGTGCACCAGACAGACTTCCCAGCAGTGTTTTCATGGGAGCACAAGAGCTTTCGAGCGTCATTAACAGAATACTTTTTGGACCAGGGGACCCAATAAGATTAAGTAGTCCTTGATCCGCTATTCCACTGCTACAGCCATTTCCGTTGAATTAATGAAAATGTGCCGACCTTTGTTATGTGGTTTCATATTTAAACAGGAACTGATGTTACTTCCAATCATTGACGTTTAAGCTTCGGTCATGCGTCACTTTTCAAAAGTCGAACGATTGGTTGGCGTCTTTTTTTTTATTGCTGCTACTGCTGCTAACACTTGACTATATGAAAGTGACTGTTTGAAAACAAATTAATGCCGTCTTCAGACTCGTAAGTAGTCGTTCTGTCAACTTGGGTGACAACTGGCCATCTTTAGAAGCCAACCGATCTCAAGCAGCAATCGTCCTAGGTCTACACATGGAGCAATTATCCTAGGTCTACACATGGAGCCAATCTCGTTTCGCCGAACTGATCGGTAGCTGCTACCAGCATAGAGTCGCTTGTCTGAGAGGTGTCTAAGCGCCAAACAGCGGCGCCTGGGCGAGCTCCATTCCCGCGACATGATTGGCTAACCTTTTAGGCAATAACATTATCTGGATTGCTGTCTCACAACGGCTAAAGCTCCGTTTATGTCATCCAAACTGATGCCGTTGTCCTGCACTCTATCTCTTGCACCCTCTCTCCTGCAGATTCAGCGCCGGTTGTCTGCCTCAACATTCCGCACTTAATGACGTAGTCAAACAGGTTTTCTTTTCTGTCGGGTTTGCATCAATTCTCGAGCCAGTCGGCCTAGACAAAGGCGATGGTCACCGACCCGACGACACGTTTTGCTTTTAAAGCCGGAAAGCCATTCACATGGTACGACACTTATCCCGAGCCCTTCCTGTCGTTAATAATTGCGGAATCTGATGTCAATCTCTGCCCCGCATTTCAGTTCGATGAAAACAGACAAAAGGTGACAAATATAGTCGACTCACTCATTTTCCAGTCAGAACGTTAAGTGTTATTGGTTCCCATACGTCACGATTCATACGAATGACATTCGACAAATGATAGTCACATGTAGGAACGAGTCCCGAGAGACCGCTTGGATGTCCCAACACATCTCTCTGGCTATCATTCGAGGCAAAATCATATCTATTTTAACACGTCCAACAATATCTAAGTCTTGATGGAAAAAAAAAAACAAAACAAAAAAAAAAAATAGTTTGCCCTCGTGTGAAAGCAAGTAAATAAGGATTTATTGAAATGCACTTTTATTTCTTTAAATAAATATATTCGATAAAGTAAGTAAAAAAAAAATCCTGTATGACTTGCACAGAACACATATAATAAACATGCACATCTATATTACAGAAATTAAATATAAATTAAAAAAAAACAAAAACAAATATAAAAATAGAACAAAAAAAACCGAAAAAAACATACTACGGTAAAAGTTTTTTTGATCAAACATTTATACTCAAATTCGAAAACTGTTAATTTATCATAATTTAACACCTATGATGTCATTAACAATATTTCTTACAATCAAACGGTTACAAATGGCGTCTCTCTAGCATAACATCAGTTGATTTAAAAAAAAAAGTATTTATAGCAACAGATTCGCAAGACGTAAAATTCCGATCACAATTCTTAATTCTCCTTTGAAGATTGGTAAATTGTCTGCATTCAATCCCAAATTGTTGAATACTATAAAAAGTACAGCTACCATAGTAATAATAATATCAATCAGACTTACACAAAATACGGGCGGTATTTGGTACGAAAGAGGCTGTAAAGTCGAAACTTAGACATGTCAATGTAAGACTTAATATATATATAAATATATTTATATATAGTCATCCACATACATACTGTTTCGTTGTATCACAGCTCTTCAGTGCAGCTAGACCAGTTAGTGCCTTAATCCGGGATTGAAACGCAACCGTCGACGTCTCTACCCCTGCGCTATCATAGACACTGACTGAATGTAAGTGATATCGCAATGTAAACATTGTCAAGTGCCGGGAGCTCGAATTAGTTTCACCCAATAAGCTATACCTTAAAGCTAATGGCAGTTGGCGATATTCTTACAAATAAGCTCTACCCAAGAAAGGGAGCTTCATATAGTCATCCACATACATATTGTTTCGCTGTATCACAGCTCTTCAGTGCGGCTAGTCGGCGCCTAAAATATTGTATTACTGATTAGCATACATTTGAAACTATGTAAACATGTTGTAAGCAAAAAAAACTCTTCAATGAAAAAAAAAAAAAAAATATATATATATATATATATATATATATATATATATACATGGATATATGGAACATTTATTATTTTTTTATTTTAATACAAAAAAACATCAGAAAAATTGAAAAAAAGTTATACTTAAATATATATATATAAACATTTAATTATTCACGGACACTATTTCGGCGTTAGCGACTCATTAGCTAAGCTGAACCTAGCGAGATTAGAAACCAGGACCCCAGAGTCTGAAGCCTGAAGCACTACTACTGTGTTAACTCGCGCTAGCTCTGGAATATGCCGCATTTTTATAGATGTTATTTATTTGTTTATTTTTGTCTGTGATATTTTTGAACGAATTCAATTATTCATACGAAAGAGCATTTTTACCTCAGTTTCCGTTCACAAATGTGATGGCTCCAGATGGGGACGACATATATATATTTTAAAAGTTAATTATTTACGAACACGTGTTTCGTCTTTTACTACTCATCAGCGGGGCTTAAAATTGCGAGATTCGAAACCAGTATTGTAAAATGTCCAATAAGTCTGGTAAAACAAAAAAAACTGGAATTGAGGGAGAAGGCTTATTTAAGTTTTTCGCCTTCTGCTACCATTGTTTGAAATATTTTTTATTTTGTGTGTTATTTTCTTCAGACATATCATCCCGATGAAGTCTCTAAAGAAAGACGAAACGTTGATGAATACATAAATATTTTTTTTTAATTTTCCATTGCGTTGGAATATTAGTTCCATTTTTTTTATCATATATATATTTTTTTTTTCATGTATCCATAAAGAATAAGGAGATATAATTTTTTATACAGCAATTTTCAGTATTTATTTCAACACAAATAAAAAAAACAATAGAATAGGAAATAGGAAGTACAATCAACCAAACATTTGTTTGTGAGAAGTCCAACGATTGGCTAAGAGAACAACAATGAATCCGATTGGTTAACTAGCTAGACGTATATATAAAAACATCCAGCAAAGCTAACTCCATGCATTTTAGTCTGACGATTCCTTCCGGGGATGAAACGCGGAAGCCTCTGTGTAGCTTAGTTTCCATAAATATATTTTCATAACTTACTTTATATATATATATATATATATATATATATATATATATATATATATATATATATATATATATACTTAATTTTATATATATAGATAGAAATAGCAAAAAAACATTCAATTGGAATACTGACTCAGTAGGTTTGCTTAAGCAGCATTTGTTTCCTTCTGTGAATGGTAAAATCGTTGCTCAAAGAAATTTAGAATTTTCACATTCAAAATTCTATTATGACTCTAAAATATTACAATTTTTTCTTCTTTTCCCGTTTTTTCTTAAACCTTTTCTCCCGATGAATACTTTCTGCTTGGTTGATCGCATTTATTTATTTATTTGGTGGAGGGGGGAGGGGTGCTCGCAAATCGAAGGCGAGTCGTCCAATCGCATGATTAGCCAACCGTGTCCGATCAGAAGCAGATTGTTTCCCTGTCTGCTGATCTACGCCTTCAATATTTGTTTTCTTCTTAATATTATTCTTTGCGTCTATGTCGATCGCAATCGATCCATTCCCCCTCACCCCCCCCCAAAAAAAAATAAGTCAGATGATCGACTTTGAAAACAAATCACTGATAAGTGATCAATAACATTCACGTTTCAATCGCGTGGTATCGAAACCATTGCGAAATCGGTAAACATCTGAAATGAAGATTGGCTGTTTGTTTCCTTCTTGTTTCGTAATTGGGTCGTTCGCAGAATCTTACGGTGTCGTCCAGGCGGACCCATGGGCTTATAGCGCCAGGACTTACCCGTCCTACACACTTGCAGAAATTAGGAGAAGACTAGGTGACATACCGGAGTGTAGCTACTACCGCCCCCGGTTATTCTCAAACCAACGAAAACGAAGGCCCCTTACCTCCTAGCATTTATACCAGTAGAAGAAATGACGGCAATAAATTGTTATGAAGCCTTCTTTCTTCACTTCTGGACAGCTATATATATATATATATATATATATATGTGTGTGTGTATGGGAAATGAAAAAGGAAAAACCAAGAGATATTTTTTATATATTCATCAACGTTTTGTCTTTATTGTAAGACTTCCTCAGGATGATAATTTTAAGAAATATGTTATGCAAGTACATCGAAATATTGGGTTGACATGATAGGTTGATAAGGAAAAGTAGTAGCCGTGGCTACTAAGAGCGCTGGATGAGGGTCCAGACTGCTTCGCCACTACTGACTTCTCGCAGTCTGGACCCAAACAATTAAGTACTGACACTCTCCCTATCGACGTCAGAAATTAATAAACAACATCTACTTTTCAAAAATGGTCCGTTATTATTTCCTATTTGGCTGCTATTTAGTTACTACATAATACAAACATTACGCACACATTTAATGGACGCTCCCGCTAATTCCACAGAATTTCGAAAATATCGGATTACGTTATTTCTACCTATTACGTGTACATTTATAGTCATTCCGGTTTTTAGAGAATGCAATTCACTTTGCAGTATTTCTCTTTCAACATGGTGGCTACAATTTATTCAACAACTCGACTCCCGATACTTGACATATCTTATGACATACCTCATAAAGTGTACATTTCTGATTTCATGCTTATGAAATTTTCAGTGTAGGAGAATGTTAATTCTTGCCTGTCGGAGGGCACGAACCCGGTTTCAAAGTCACCACTGACTCGTAGTCCGGTATCCTACCCCTCGACCGACACCAACTAGCACGGAAACTATGAGAAATGAAACTCTATATGCTCCAAATCAGCGAACTCACACAGTAAGCAGTCTAACAGTGTTCAACAACGACAAAGAATTGGAACATCGCATTTAAGCCTATTATTGCTTATTATAAAATCCTCTTAGAGGCTCAAGTCTTTATAATAAAGGGGCTATAACAACATTTTTTTAAAATGAATTATTATTATTATTACTAACAGACATCGATGTTTCATGCTTATGCAATCTTCAGTGTAGGAAAATGGTAATTCTTGCCGGTCGGAGGGCACAAACCTGGTTTCAAAATAACAACTATATATATATATATATATATATATATATATATATATATATATATATATATATATAACGTAAATATGGGCGGACCCATGGGCTTATAGCCCCAGGACTTACCCGTCCTACACACAGAGTAAAGTTACTAATAAAAATAATATGTGTAAGAGTTTGCTCGTTACAACCTACCCCCAATTGTAAAACTTTAATTATATTTGATTATAAATATCAATAGTGATTAACCCTCATAAGCTTGAAAGCCGACTGCATTTGATGACAATAAAAATGCTCCATGATTTTTAGTGATCTATACTAAAGAAAGTCTGAAAATTCCCTCTGTCAACCCAGCAGTAAATGGGTACCTGACTAAAACCCAGGGAAGGTTCAAGGCAGCGGAAGGAGAGGGATGGGCTCCGCCTTCCATATGCTGTGCCCTAGACACGGTGATTCTTAACAAATCACCGCCGCTACGGCAATGGGCAGTGTACGATGTCGGCAACGACACTCGTGCGCGTCCAGGCTATGCGACCTTTACCTTTACCTTTTACTAAAGAACAGCTGAAAGGCTAGAGAAATGGCTACCCTTAAAGCGAATGTGAAGACAGGTAAAACTCCTAAGAATGCGATATAGGATGTAATATCATATTATCTAATTGAAAGAGATAAGACACTTCTGTTTACGATGGTGGCCATAAAGGTATTGAGGTCAGTATTATTAGAAAACGGGCCATAAAGGTATTGAGGACAGACAATAGGTCAGTATCATAGGAAAACGGGTCACATGGCAATTGTTAAGACACGTTACCTGATAGGATGAAACTACCTTTGGCCGAGATTGTATAGTGATGTAACCGGTTACGTAATTAGGTGTTTGATATCCCAAGCTTAGAATTAAAAAAAATTGAAACGGCTCCTTTGATGGAGATTGACATTTCCGGGTACCTGTTTGAGAAAGTAAGTATGAATATTTCAGATCCGTATTGAAAGATTCCCCGATGTAGTTTTTCAGACTGTTTAAAAACTTTGCCCAGAGTGTGTGAAATATATGGCAAGAAAGCACAAATGGTATCCCATGATTGAGATATTTCCGTGAAGTTGGTCACTGTTACAGCGCCCGGAAATGTTAACAAAATAATATGGGAGATCATGGTAAGTAAAGATGTGAGTTTATTTACCCCAGTCGATTAACAATAAGCAAGCCCCTTCTCAAAAAGAGAAGGTAAAGCCTGGGAAGATGGACCTCATAATATGAGGTATTTGACCACTTCCCCTTATCAGTCAGAGAAGGTAGAGATATTTCATAGGACCCTAGAAGATATACTCGACAAATTTGGTGAGAACGACAAAAAGAATTTGAATTTAAATGTCGTGCAGGTCTTGGCTGCGGTGAGATTTTCTTTTATAAACGAGACTTCAAAGTTTTCCGCTTATTTCATGTTGTTTGGACAGGATCTGGTAATACACACATACAATCGATTGAAGCTTCGAACGAAATAAATGCGGGAAGATCACCATGAAAAATATTCGAACCGCAACACAAAATATTCACAAACGCCGGAAGAAGAAATAATAGGAAACAAAAGAGAGGAAATCAGAAGATAAACAAGGAGAGAAGGGAAGTTGGGTTAGGTGAGAAAAATAAACAGATACACTGCTCGTCCGCCTGCAGCTCTCCGTGTTCGGATATGAAGATGCATATAATCAGGTGACGGCCATTGTTGGCTGTCGTTTCTGGACTAGAATTACCGATTAAATTGAATTTGGAGAAGGCGAACAGTCTAACTCTCTAGAAGCACTGGAGCTCAATAGGTGACAGCAAGTAAACGATGTGATATACCGATGTGTACGGTCTTAGGTTGATCATAGATGGTGTCAAAAGTGGATGGGACTCTACACATTTGCGGTGCAGGGTTCGTGTGTGGACTAAATTCTCAGATATCGTCACCGTTAATTATAAATTATGTTAACGTATTTAGATCAAAGAATTGATAAAAGAATTGAAAATAGCCTGATTAGTCTTCCATCTCTTTCCGGGAAAGGACAATATTAATAGCAATGAAAACCAAGACACCGAGACACAGCCAAAATACGGTCTTCCAAAAAAGGCAGGTGCAGTCATTATGGCACGGTCAAAGTGGTTGATAAATTTGGTGATCGATCTTAGGTAGAAAGTGGACCTTGGGTTTTCTTTCGGCAGCCTCGTAACTCTCACTTTCCTTATTTTGCCCTTTAGTCCTCACATTCCACGAGCGATGTTTCGGACAAAGGGGGAATACATGTTGTTTTCTGGGTTGGAATCTATTCATCTAACACTTATCGTTTGCAAGTTTTTAACCTTAACGTAGTATTTTATTTAGTTTCTTACATCAAGTGGCGTCATGCCTTGTCTAGAGAGATTTCTATAAAACTCCCTATGGTTTATTGCTGGCTAGGATGAAGAAAGAAAGAAAGAAACAGAGAGACAGAGAGAGGAGGGAGAGAGAGAGAGAGAGAGAGAGAGAGAGGAGGGAGAGAGTTATTAATTTGTCTTTTCATACTAATGAGTAACCACTTACTAAGTCTAAATGCCACTCAAGAATAAAGGTCAATTAGATTGTCAGTTGGATGATAAACAATACTATGAGAGGATTGGAAAAAATGGGTTAAATGGGCAGAATTTGATTACTAAACAAAATGGCTCAACAAGTATTTGTTAACATTTGACTTGAAAACGGCCATATTGCAATCAGCTGGGAAGCAGTCCTGCAGAATTGTGTATTCCACAAACGGGAAATCATTGGAAGGAAACTATTCATGTAAGTTACGTTTGATGTAAGTCTGTTAGTTCAGATCTGGAGTGAAAGTCAATCATAGGAGCTTATCCAAGCAAGGCGCTTCTTAAAGGTGAGAGTTATTCGTTTCAACTGGGGCAAAACAAGGATCCAAGCGTTCGAGTAGCCTAGCAATATATTCAGGATAAAATATATCTCCGGTTGCTAAACTCCTTAAAGTAAGAAATAATAATTATGGAATATCAGTGAAAGGAGATGATGCTTTATTTAAAGAGGATTGGATTATTACAGACCAGGGAGTGGTTCCCCTAGTAGGAAAAGCATACACTGTCTGAAAACAATGCAAAAATTTTTTTTAGGGAGGTAGAGAAGGGACAAAAAGTGTTAGAACAAGTTGCCACGGAATATGTTCTGATAGTTAAAGGAACGAAGTTAGAGTTAGTCAAGTACAGGGATAATATAAAATTGCCGATCGCCATTTACGAAAATTATTATTGGTCGTGTAGACCAAGTTATTCCATCAATTAATATTGTCAGTGGACTTGACTAAAGAATTATGGAAGTATTATAACGCGTTAGATTATTTATGTTAATTTGTTAGAAAGTAACACATAGTTAATGTTGATGGTTATCCTTCGAACTATATCAGGTAATAGACTACTTTGGATAGTAAATAAGCTAGGAGTAATTATAAAATATAAGATTAACACCAAATTCATATACCCTGAATCTAACAAGAACAACTTTATACTGTTGATCAATGACAAAGCAGGCAAATTTAGCACCGATTCGTTTGTGACATCGTGCACATCAGTGAGCTTCATTTATGTGACGCGTAACAGAAATTGTGTGTGCTTGATTTGCTTGTGGGGACATAAGGGTGGAATAAAAAGTAATGGTCAGATGGAAGTATCCAAGAATACCGTGCTGTCACATGTAATCAATCTATCCGATGGGATCTGGGTGGTGGTCATCAAATGTAAGTGAAATTATGAAGAGCGAATTTACTTCCCTCCCATTGGTGGCATATGTGGCAAAAGATTCGAAGGTGGGGGAAACTAGGCCAGCGCCCTAGAGGTGGTAAGAACTCTTGCCCCTTAGAATTATATTAAAATTCTCTTGAGCAGCCCCGTCAGCATTCCCCGGTGATGGTGTCGAAGGAAGTTAACTATAAACAAACTTCTTCCCCAAAATATAACGCAATGTCTAAGAGGGTGAACCCCCTTAACAAATACCATAGCCTGACAGAAAAATATATCGGCTAGTATAAATTGTGACGGCCTTCTTCGCCGCGATTTTTTAATGCAAATTAGGCAAGTCGCCAGGTGTGTATAAGCGAATTAGAGGGACACCATTTAGTGTTCGATACCCTAGTCATATTTAACTACCTCCCACAGAGTAAAATGTGACACAAGGTCGGAAAGTAAGAAGAGCACTTATGACCGTAAAAAAATGCCTTGGCAGCCCCGTCAACATTCCCCTCAGGCGATTTGCAATAAACTAACCCCTTCTCAAAGGGTGAGAAGACAAGACCCATAGACCGGCGTAAATCAAGCCCCGAAGGCCAAGAGAATACCGGTTTATGGGGTGTAGTATCTATCGGAACAGATTGTATTTAGGGCAATACATCCCGGGAAACATTAATTCAGGGAATTAAAATTATATTTCCAGAATGCATCCACCCTTAGGCATGAAAGCCCACTGTGGAAGGGGGAAGGTGGGGACCGGGGGGTCTTTGTGACATTTAAAGCCAACGCCTATCAGCATTCCCCGGTAGGTGCGCCTCATGCAATAGCAATAAACTAACCATTCTCGAAATGTGAGAAGGTAAAGACTGGGAGGGTGGACCTCCCAGAACTGTGCAGAACAAACCCACAGACCGACGGAATCGAAGGCCAAGACGATACCGGTTTATAGGGTGTAGTATCGATCGGAACAGATACTACACTTTGATCTTGGCCACTATTTATCTACGTCCCACACTGTAGAATGTGACACAAGGTCGGAAAGTGGGTATGCACTCCAGAGGAGGAGAGCTAGCGGCTTTTAAAAAATTGCCTGGGCAGATTGCCTCAGACATTAAGTATTAAACTTAATCCTCCCCAAAGAGGGATGGCAAGGCCTGGGAGCGTTACTTCCCAGAACTGCACAGGACAGACCCACCGACCGGCATAAATCCAGGCCCGAAGATCCGGACAATACCAGTATGGGGTGCAGTATCCATCGGAACAGATACTACACGTTGATCTTGGCCAAAAGGCCAAGTGGATCCAAAGACACTAAATTTGCTCCCATAACTGAGATTGGAGTGGAGTTAGCCACCAACTCCAGATTACCTAAGAGTTGATGTTACGACATTGAAACCAAAGAAAAACACTAACAATATGTGAAATGATACTGGGTTTTAGACCACCCTGGATGAAAGAAGGAAATGCAATGCATAAAAAAATAATATTGTCGGCAACGATGAATTAAGCCCGACTGACGATCGTCTGCGGCGCCATTGGTGGACACAAAGACAACCTCTTATCTGAGAAAAGAGTAGTGAGAAATAAAATTATCAAGTTTGACACGAGAAAATTGCGGTCAGCTAGAGAAAGAAAGTGGGTTGAGTTTGGTATTATAAAGTGACTGGAATCTGGACAGAAAATGCTGATAGGAAAATATTAGTTGCTTAAGGTAGAGCCTACATAAAACCTGAAAGTTGATAGGACGAAAAATCTGACCAATAAGAATGGTTTGTCTAAAGAGGGAAGGGGGAGTGGAGAGGGAGGGAAATGAGAAGGGGAGAGAGGGATAGATAGAGAGGGAGATAGAGTGATGTAGAGAGAGAGAGAGTACACAGGTAGATAGAGAGATGTAGAGATAGAGAGAGAGAGAGAGTAGAAAGGCAGAGAGAGGATGAGAGAGAGAGAGAGAAGAGAGAGAGAGAGAGAGAGAGAGAGGGAGAGAGAGGGGGGAGGTTTAAAACAAACCACTTTTTAACTTTTCTATTTTGTTGTCGATTGTCCCCTGCAACGCCGGGCAACCACCCTAGTACGAAAATAAAGTTGAATAAATTGAAATAAATGCCACCGCCAACTCGTGATGCCTTATTAAGATGTCAGTTCAGACATAGGCCGTGAGTTAGATATTTTCTACTCTGTTTTAGAAATGAAGACGTGCAAGAAAATATAGTTTTGCTTGTTATTTCTGTTATTGTTGTTGTTGTTGTTGTTGTTGTTGTCTTATTTGCATAATGAGCAGACGACTTGTCAGGCAACGCATGACTGGCGCCGTCATCGTTAGACTTTGGAGTGGCGTAGAATAAAAAAAAGAGTTAAAGATTAGTGATCCTTAAAGCAGCCAACGACGAGTTGACAAGTGGAGTTTGTACACCTAATCGACTGAAATAATTAGTTCGTTACCAACCGACAGCGATCACGTGATCGATGTGCCTCCGGGTAGTGACGTCGTTAGAAGTGCAGTACTTATTTAAAAAAAGGAAAAGAATGCAGATAGAAGGAAAGAAAGAAAGGAACAAATAAATAAACGACAAAAGAAAGAAAGGGAACAGCAAAAGCAACAAAAGGACGAATAAAGAACAAACAAATTTTCCGTTTAATGCCCGTCACGTGATAAATTCCTTGTAGTATCTGTTCATTCGTCATGATACCATCCCCCAAAGCAGAACCTCCTCTTTTCGGTACTGGCAGTGTAGCATTTTGTCACAATAATCCCATCTTCTCAGGCATTACCCCCTCCTTTAAGAGGAGAGCAGTGTATTATATGCCCTTTTGTAATGATACCATCGTCTCAGGCATTACCTCCTGCTTTAAGAGGGGGCAGTGTATTATATGTCCTTTTGTCATGATACCATCCTCTCAGGCATTACCCCCTGCTTTAAGAGGGGGCAGTGTATTATATGTCCTTTTGTCATGATACCATCCTCTCAGGCATTACCCCCTGCTTTAAGAGGGGGCAGTGTATTATATGTCCTTTTGTCATGATACCATCCTCTCAGGCATTACCCCCTGCTTTAAGAGGGGGCAGTGTATTATATGTCCTTTTGTAATGATACCATCCTCTCAGGCATTACCCCCTGCTTTAAGAGGGGACAGTGTATTATATGTCCTTTTGTCATGATACCATCCTCTCAGGCATTACCCCCTGCTTTAAGAGGGGGCAGTGTATTATATGTCCTTTTGTAATGATACCATCCTCTCAGGCATTACCCCCTGCTTCAAGAGGGGGCAGTGTATTATATGTCCTTTTGTCATGATACCTTTCTCTCAGGCATTACCTCCTCCTTTAAAAGTGGGCAGTGTATTATATGTCCTTTTGTCATGATACCTTTCTCTCAGGCATTACCTCCTCCTTTAAAAGTGGGCAGTGTATTATATGTCCTTTTGTCATGATACCTTTCTCTCAGGCATTACCTCCCCCTTTAAAAGTGGGCAGTGTATTATATGTCCTTTTGTCATGATACCTTTCTCTCAGGCATTACCTCTTCCTTTAAGAGGGGATCAGTGTATTATATGTCTTTTGTGATGATACCATCCTTTTTAAGCATTACCTCCTCCTTTAAGAGGGTGCAGTGTATTATATGCCTCTTTTTGTCATGATACCATCCTCTCAGGCATTAACTCCTCCTTTTATGTAGTACTGACGAAGAAAGTAAAAAAATGCAAAACGAAATACAGAACGAAAAACAGAAGAAAATAAATAACGAACGAAGAAAAACACGAACAAAAGAAGGAACAGCCGAAAGAATGAATGAACACATAAGAGAAATAAAGACAGAAATAACCAAATAAAAACGCAAGAACGAAGGAAAGAAAGAAGGAAATAAAGAACAAAAGAAAGGACGAAAGAAAGGAAACAAAAGAATAAATAAACAAAATAGAACGAAAGAAAGAAAGAAAGAAATAAAGAACAAAAGAAAGGACGAAAGAAAGGAAACAAATGAATAAATAAACGAAATAGAACGAAAGAAAGAAATAAAGAACAAAAGAAAGGACGAAAGAAAGGAAACAAATGAATAAATAAACAAAATAGAACGAAAGAAAAACAACGAAAGAAAAAGAAAGAACTAAATAATGGGCGAAATAAAGAAAAAAGCAAACAGCCCCGGTTTGCATAGATCGATATAAAAATCAATAGAATGGCGATTTTTAAAATAGAAATCTTCAACTCGAATCGAAATCTGTCATTTTAACAGCAGCGTGGGTGGTTGGGAATATTGAAGCTATCACGAAACACGTTTAGAAAAAGGAAAAATGAAACGCGAAATGTTTGCGCAAAACTGGAATAAAATACAATTAAGCATGACGTCATCCCGCAACATCTAAGTCTTGATGAAATGAACAAAAAACTTTGCCAACGTGTAGAGGCAATTATATATATATATATATATATATATATATATATATATATATATATATATATATATATATATGATTATTTTTTATTTACACAGACATGTACAAAATCTGCGACACTGACATGTCGATGTTATCGATCAACAGTTATTATAAACTGAGATCGCATCAGGCAGAGTTAGAATCCGAGCTTAGCCTCAGATCATATTTGAAGAGAATGAAGTGGAGAGAAAAAGAAGAAGAAGAAAAAAGGAAATTTAGAATTTAAAAATTTAGGGAGTCACGTGATTTAGGGCCGTTAAAATTTAAAAAGTTAAAACCTAAAATCTAAAATAAACAAAACAAATACAAATAGATAAATAAATGAAATAAAATAAAATAAAATAAAGTGATGATGAGAGTAAATAGGTAGATAGACAGATAGAGAAGTGAAAACTTCTGTTGATTCAGACCGAGAGGAAAGAGGTGTGTGTGGGGAGGAGACACGCAGGGTAATATGTAAAAAAATCGACAGTTATAAATTCAGGGCGCATAGGCGAATTTTCAAGTCAGCTGTAATATAAGTGTGTATGCGTGCGTGTGTACCCCTAGATCAGCCGTGATGGGGGGAGGGGGTAAAGGGGTTGTTACTAAAATGTGTTACGAATTCTGAATTTAGTGATTTTAATTTTATCATCTAGAGTTTCCAACTTATCATCAATAAATTAATAAATTGAACAAATATTTTAGTAAATTAGTTAAGTTATACAGAATTATTAGTAATAATAATAGACACCAATAATAATTGAAATGATATAAAATGATAATAATAATGGTAATGTTAATGAAAGATAATAACAGTGATAATTTAATTTTAATTTGAAAGTACTAAAATGCCGTCATTATTAATTATTACTCTTTTAATTATATGTCTCTTTTTCCACTTTATTTTATTTTATTTTATTTATTTATCTATTTGTATTTGTTTTGTTTGTTTTAGATTTTAGATTTTAGTTTTTAACTTTTTAAATTTTAACGGCCCTAAATCACGTGACTCCCTAAATTTTAAAATTCTAAATTTCTTTTCTTCTTCTTTTTCTCTCCACTTCATTCTCTTCAAATATGATCTGAGGTTAAGATAGGATTCTAATTCTGCCTGATGAGATCTTAGTTTATAATAACTGTTGATCGATAACATCGACATGCCAGTGTGGCAGATTTTGTACATGTCTGTGTAAATAAAAATAATCAGATATAAAGCTCTATTTGATATTGAGCACTTTTTATAAACCCGGTTGAAATTCTTTGGATTCCCTGTGGATGTTTTACCTGGATTATTACCATTATCTATATATATATATATATATATATATATATATATATATATATATGTATTGTTGAATATAAGAGACAACTCATGTCTAGATATCCTTGGTAGATCCTTTCAATAGTTCGAATCAGGATCTTCGTTTCTGGCGGGAATTGGCTGTAGAATTTGCCATAGTTTGGATGTGTCTCCTAAGTACTTTCAGACCCATCCGGATACATCTTCAGGGGAATGAGGTTAATCAGGTACAGATTATGTGTTAGTATTATAGAAGGTTTTAGCGGAAATTATGTACTAAGTACGAAACTATATTTAAAGCTATAGACATTTTAGAATACTATTAGAGATATAAAAGTTAATTCTATTATTTAGGGTCTTTTTGGTTTTTATATATAGGGCTTCTAATATATGGAGTTTTTGTTTGTTAGTACTATATTCTAAGATTTTTGTATTTTCTACTAAGAGTTTTCTGAATTCCGATCGGGGGCAGGACTAGTCGTTAGTTAAGTGTTGGGCTATGGCGCTAATATCAGACAAATGCATCGTCAATTTTCTCGACAAAGTCGTGGTAGTCAAACCTATGTATATGTTTTTTTCTCTCCAATATTTGCCTAAAAAGGAAGATGCTGCCTATATATATATATATATATATATATATATATATATATATATATATATATATATATATACCTTACTTTATAAATGTAGAGAAAATACGGTGATTAACATTAGCATATTATGTTTTTGTAGATATTAACATTTAGCAGGTGCATATATATAACGTTTTTATTTATTTATTTATTTTTTATAAAGCGATCATTATGACTTTTTGATTATGTATTCTCGGTAACCTGGTGAATTTGCCATTTAGGGGGTGCGCGCACGCACACCTGTACCTGACCCCACCCGAACGTTTAATCTCCTAAACTAACGAACGGATGCATTTTAGAATATATATTCTATAAAATATTATGAGTAACATTGACACATTTTTTTATCGGGGTGGGAGGTGGGGAATGTTAACATTTAAGGGGTTCATATATATGTAAAAGATTCTTATCTTTATATCTTTTATGAACCGATCATTATGAATTCTGGAATATATATTCTCAGCAACACGGTAAGTAACATTTTTCTTTTTTTTCAAACTTCACCGAAAATATATATATATATATATATATATATATATATATATATAATAATCCATGTAAAACATCCACAGGGTAGTAACCCAAAGAATTTCAACCGGGTTTATAAGAAAGTGCTCAATATCAAATAGAGCTTTTATATATGATTATTTTTATTTACACAGACATGTACAAAATCTGCGACACTGCCATGTCGATGTTATCGATCAACAGTTATTATAAACTGAGATCTCATCAGGCAGAGTAAGAATCCGATCTTAACCTTAGATCATATTTGGAAAGAACCAAATATGATCTAAGGTTAAGATCGGATTCTAACTCTACCTGATGAGATCTCAGTTTATAATAACTGTTGATCGATAACATCGACATGCCAGTGTCGCAGATTTTGTACATATCTGTGTAAATAAAAATAATCATATATATATATATATATATATATATATATATATATATATATATATATATGTAAGGTTAGTGTGAGATAATCCCAGCAGAGTGCTCGATTATCGATGTTTTCTGGTATGACAGTTTCTACTTCTTGCCACAAATACATTTGATGAAGGTGACATCAAATCACAGTGTGGTAATAGGAGACTCATGAGTCTATTTTTGTGGATTTATGTTTGCCGATCGATCTGGATGATTTTTCATATATGCAGCTGTTAAAGGAAAAACACTTTTTTATTGAAGAAATCTTAAATAATATGTTTTTGTCAATTTTTCAATTAATTATTATTATTTTTTTTATTCAGAATGTTTGAGATGAAGATTGATAATTGGTATTATGGTGATTATTCGGACTACTCTATTCTAGACATCACTTCGAATTTCGTCGGTGGCATTGTGGTTCGCTTTTCTGTTGTTGGTGGTGATTTGGCATACTTAGCTTTTTTCAATTAACACATTCAAATCACAAAGAAATTGGCACAGCATATGTTTTAACCAAATTTTCAATTAATTATTTTCATCTTTTCGAGCCGTCTTCTTAAATAATCAAATTACAACCAGTTTCAATGATCGTTTCACATCTTCAAGGTGTTTTCTCACCGTTAACCTGATAAACTCATTAACCCTTATCCTTGAGTGGCCTTTGCTTCTTGGTAAGCGACGACTTGTAAGGACAAGAAAGATACAGATTACTTTGTGAAGATTGAATAACGAAATAAAAATATTGATTTTATTCGATTTCATGAAATGTTCGACGGTTCTGTATTTCATAAATTTGCCCCATGCGTCTCACCGAGCTACAGAGTCGCGAAGTTTTCGTCAAGTTAGAATCGTCACTGTATCTTGAAAAGGCACCCGTGTCTCCAAGGACGGACGGCATCGGGGCAGAAAAACTACAGCGCTCCGAACCAGAGTTGATCAACAAGCCAATCTAATTAACACCACTTTGTTGCTACAGAGCGCGTTCATGTGGTCAGCTGAATACCTGGTCAGCTGCTGTGAAATCGGATTTGGAGCTCATGTCCGACCCAAATGTGTACGGCGTCCGTAGCTGGAATCGTATTGGGCTGGACTTTGAAACAGCTGGCGCTGTTAATAATCAAACTTGCAGCGGAACGATGCATGGCAGACTCAGTCGAAAGCTCAATGGAGCCGGTTTAGCTGATATCGTGTGAAGTTCATCGCAAGATGATGATGAAGAAGAAGAAGAAGAAGAAGAAGAAGAAAATGACGAAAAAATAAGAATACGAATATCAATACGAAGAGGAAGGAGAGGAAGAAGAAGAAGACGAATATAAACACAGATATAAATATGAATATGAATATGAAGAGAAAAACAAAGAAACAGAAGAAAGAAAAAGAAAAGGAAAAAGAAAAAAGAAAAAGAATACGAATACGAATATGAAGGCGAAGAAGAAGAGGAAGAAGAATATGAACACAGATATAAATATGAATATGAATATGAAGAGAAAAACAAAGAAACAGAAGAAAGAAAAAGAAAAAGAAAAAGAAAAAAAGAAAAAGAATACGAATATGAAGGCGAAGAAGAAGAGGAAGAAGAATATGAACACACATATGAATATAAATAAGAAAATGAAGTATAAGAATAAAAATAAGAAGGAGAAGAAGAAGAGACAAAAAATGTTAAACACTCATGTATTCGATTTGAAAGACATGCATAATTCAATTATTACTTCACAAATATAACGAAATACAAATTCGAAAAATATCTGCAAACGATTTATTTTCGATTATAATTGATAGATATGCTAAATAAATTTTTAATAAATGATTCTGAATTGTTAATCATTTTCCCGATGGGTAAAAAACGACAATCTATTATATAAATAGCAGTTTTCTTTGTGATTTTTGTGTGTGTCCGGCTAAAAGAATAAAACTTCAAAACAATCAGCAGCAAAGTTGGTATTTTCTTGATCAGCGATGCCCCGGTAGAATAACATCAAACATTGAAAAAAAATATGCATTCCTTGACTCTAAAATGGCGCAGACACTAATCAAAGGAAAGTAACTCTGATTTTTGTCACGCAGTTAATTCCCTTACGCCGACTCGAGTTGTCTGTATGTATGTGTGTGTGTATGTCCAGAGAGAGAAATGGGCGGGTCGGAGAAGAAAGAGGGGAGAGAGGGAGGGGAAACGTGGGAGGAGGAGAGAGAGAGAGAGAGAAATAAAAGTTATATTACATTTTTGCTCCGGGCAACGCCGGTTAGCACTTCTAGTTAAAAATAAAAACAACCAAACTCGGACAGAATATCTAATATGAAAGTAAACTTACCATTAAACAAGAAAGATAACTGTGATTTTATCAAAACAGGAAAAAAATAATGAAAAAGAAAAAAACGAGAGAAAAAGCAAAATAAAAAAGAAAAGGAAAAGGAAATAGAAAAAAGAAAAAGAAAAAGAAAAAGAAAAAAACGAAGCCAAAAATAAAAAGGAGAAAAAACGAAAAGGGATGAAAAAGTTTATTAACTTTTTCATCCCTTTTCGTTTTTTCTCCTTTTTCCTTGTCCTCCTCTTTTATTAAAACAAGCAGAAAAAGAAAAAGGAAATGAAGAGAAAAAAAAGAAGAAATCGGAAAAACGAAAATGAAATTAAAAAAAAAATTGTTTTTAAATGAAGAAAAAAAAAAGAACAAGAAAACAAAACAAAAAAAAACGAATTTTAACAAAGGAAAGCGAGATTTTCTAAGATTACAGAAAAAAAAATATTTCTCATTTTTATCGATAACAAAAGACAGCAACTTCAGTGACGTTTGAATTTATCAAGATGTTCAAAGATGGCTGCCATCCCATCCTCTCTCATCTACATAACTTTGCCGATGTAAAAGTAAACCCACCGTAGATATTTCAGGACATTTACTGCGATGAAATCTAATATAAATGACACCATACTTCTTGCTCCGATTGATCAGCTATTGGCAATAAATCTCGAGAATCCAATTATACTTTCCATACATACAGCCGTAGATAAATACTCGACGGTCTGCAATAATCGTATCGCTTGCGCGTGGGCGTGTTTAAGGGAGATGGAGGATCAGCGTTTGGACACTTTCGAATTTGTCATTTTTTATTACCAGATAAAGACACAGTCGTCATACAATCATCAAAATACTTTATACAATAAAGACAATACAATGCTCCTAAAATGCCAATATTACTAACCACTGAAATAGAACATCTACGTATAATCTGCGTATGAATATGTTAGATATACATTACGCGTCTGGACGTTTTCGGAACTTTTGAAATAATCCATCGTCTGTTTTTAGCAATTCATCCTAATGTCGATACCGAGAAAGAGAGAAAGATGGCAAACATTCAAAACACAGTCCATATTTTGTATTATTTTGATTATTCGGACTACTGCTGATGATCTTGGATATTATTTTCACAACGTTTCGCCGTCCATTTAGATAATCAAATTCTGACCATTTACCTCATCGTTTTCAATCCTCTCATTGTGTTGTTTATCGCCAACTGACAATCTCATTAACTCTTATCCTCGAGTGGCCTTTACGCCTTGATAAGCGGTGACTCTTTAGTATGTGTATATTAAAAATGAGTTTTAAGAACTTGTCATTGCGAGATTAAGATTGGCGAAAACACGTTGTCGCTACATGTCCATTAGTCGTTGTTATGAACGAAATGAAGAAGAAGAAGACGAATATGAATATGAATATGAATATGAAGAAGAAGGAGAAGATTACGAATATGAATGTGAAGACGAAGTATACGCATAGGAATACGGCTATGAATATGAATATGCAGACGAAAGAGAAGAATATGAACACGAATATGAATATGAATATTAATATGAAGACGAGAAAGAAGACGAAGAGGACTATGAATATCAGCGAGAAAAAGTGGAAATAGAAGAATATGAATACGAATATGGGGAGGAATATGAAGACGAGAAAGAAGACGAATACGAATATGAATATGAAGGCAAAGAAGAAAATGAAGAAGAATATGAACACGAATATGAATATGTGTATTAAAACGTGAAAGAAGAAGGCGGATACGAATATGAATATGAAGGCGAAGAACAAGAGGCAGAAGAATATGAACACGAATATAAATATGTATATTAAGACGTGAAAGAAGAAGGCGGATACGAATATGAATATGAAGGCAAAGAAGAAAATGAAGAAGAATATGAACATGAATAAGAATATGTATATTAAGACGTGAAAGAAGAAGCCGAATACGAATATGAATATGAAGGCAAAGAAGAAAACAAAGAAGAATATGAATATGAATATTAATATGTGTATTAAGACGTGAAAGGAGAAGGCGGATACGAATATGAACATGATGGCGAAGAAAAAGAGGCAGAAGAATATGAACACGAATATAAATATGTATATTAAGACGTGAAAGAAGAAGGCGAATACGAATATGAATATGAATATGAAGGCGAAGAAAAAGAGGCAGAAGTATATGAACACGAATATGAATATGTATATTAAGACGTGAAAAAAGAAGGCGGATACGAATATGAATATGAAGGCAAAGAAGAAAATGAAGAAGAATATGAACATGAATATGAATATGTATATTAAGACGTCGAAGAAGAAGGCGAATACGAATATGAATATGAATATGAAGGCGAAGAAAAAGAGGCAGAAGTATATGAACACGAATATGAATATGTATATTAAGACGTGAAAGAATGCGAATACGAATATGAAATGGAAGAAAAATATGAACACGAATATAAATATAAATATGAATATGGATATAAAGACGAAAAAGAAGAAGACTAATACGAATATGAATATTGAGGGAACAGAATTGGAAGAAGAAGAATTTGAACACGGATGTCGATATAAATAAGAAGAGTAAGAATAGTAAGACAAAGAAGTAGAATGGATGGATGGAAAGTATTTAACGGCCACGTATTCGAAAGACATGCATAATTCTATAGGCATAAACATAATTTAATTTGATAAAACTGGAATTGAAAAAGGGAAGCTTCCTTTGCGAAAGCCTCGACAAAGGTTTAACAGTATTGGAGAGCTCGCGCCGATAACCATTGGGTCACTTGTATCGCCAATGATGGGTGTGCAGTTGTAAACCATAGAATAATAGAATTATAATCCTATGAAGAAGAAGATGAAGATATGGAAGAAGATGGAGAAGATGAATAAATGTAGAAAAATACACAGAAGACGTCGAAGAAAAAGAAGAAACGTAGAAGAAGAACGTAGAAGGAGAAGACGTAGAATAAGACGACGTAGAAAAAGAAACGTAGAAAGAAAAAGAAGAAACGTAGAAGAAAAAGAAGAAACGTAGAAGAAGAACGTAGAAGGAGAAGACGTAGAAGGAGAAGACGTAGAAAAAGAAACGTAGAAGAAAAAGAAGAAACGTAGAAGAAGAACGTAGAAGGAGAAGACGTAGAAGGAGAAGACGTAGAAAAAGAAACGTAGAAGAAAAAGAAGAAACGTAGAAGAAGAACGTAGAAGGAGAAGACGTAGAAGGAGAAGACGTAGAAAAAGGAACGTAGAAGAAAAAGAAGAAACGTAGAAGAAGCACGTAGAAAGAGAAGACGTAGAAGGAGAAGACATAGAAAAAGAAACGTAGAAGAAAAAGAAGAAACGTAGAAGAAGAACATAGAAGGAGAAGACGTAGAAGGAGAAGATGTAGAAGGAGAAGACATAGAAAAAGAAACGTAGAAGAAAAAGAAGAAACGTAGAAGAAGAACGTAGAAGGAGAAGACGTAGAAGGAGAAGACGTAGAAAAAGAAACGTAGAAGAAAAAGAAGAAACGTAGAAGAAGAACGTAGAAGGAGAAGACGTAGAAGGAGAAGACGTAGAAAAAGGAACGTAGAAGAAAAAGAAGAAACGTAGAAGAAGCACGTAGAAAGAGAATACGTAGAAGGAGAAGACATAGAAAAAGAAACGTAGAAGAAAAAGAAGAAACGTAGAAGAAGAACGTAGAAGGAGAAGACGTAGAAGGAGAAGACGTAGAAAAAGAAACGTAGAAGAAGACGCAGAAGAAAAAGAAGAAACGTAGAAAAAACGGATGTAGAAAAATGAAACGTGGAAGTAGAAGAAGAAATATAGAAGATGAAGAAGAAGTAGAAGGAAAAGAGAAGTAGACGTAAAAGAAAAAAAGATGTAGAATAATGTTGGATAATGGCCCTGTGAGGCTGGACGCATTTTGAAGTGGACGTATGTGAGGAGATCGTTTGGTTTGGTTTGCGCGATTTAGTGCGGGTGAACCTGTACAACCGAGTGCAAAATAAAGCTGTGCTCACAGTCGGAGCTCACAGGCGTTGACAGGGCCACCACATTGACGAGACCTCAGGTCAAGGTTCAAACTGCAACTGCGCATAGAGACTCTGTGACGTCACGGGCTTTAGCGTGGGAAACAGAGATTTGCCAGTCTTGGTTTTGGAAGTAGGCCGAACAAATGATTTCTCTATGTCTTCTTCAAATGATTAGGGGAATTAAATTTCCCGAGAGAATACAGGCATGAGATTCCTTCTTCCCCCTCCTCGAATGGCTAAGGACTTATGCTAGGAATTAACTACGATAGAGTTGTAATTTGGGCTCTCCCTTAACGTTGGTGAAACATCTCCAAGATCGACGGTAGACTGACGCCTGAATAAAAATTTAACAGATTGTTTGCTTCGTGAATCGTGGTATGAAGGTTTTTGTTGCAGACACAGCGGACGGCGATTTTCACGGCAGTACAGAAAAGAAGAGGGAACTCAACGACTAGACGACATCGAGACGAAACCCCTCCACATGACGAGGAAGAGAAGGTACGAGAAATTAAATAGATATGCAACATGTACATTTTTGGTGTTAAAAATGACCAGTTGTTTAAGCATGAACATTTGAAACGAACCGAGGTTTCCACGGGTGCAGAAAGAAAGAAGAAAAAATGAATAATGTAAATATGACAGCGTGCGAGGAAGAGAAGGTACGAGAAATTAAATAGATGTACAACAAGAAGAAGAAACGTAAAAGTAGAATACATAGAAGAAGAAGAAGAAGATGACATAGAAACAGAAAAAATGAAGAAGAGGAAAAAAAAGAAGAAAACGTAAAAGAAAAATATGAAACGTAGAAGAAAAAATGTGTAGAAGAAAAAAACAAACAGAAAATACGTAAAGAAGGAGGCATAGAAGAAGAAGAAGAAGAAGAAGAAGAAGAAGAAGAAGAAGAAGAAGAAGAAGAAGAAGATGAAGAAAATGAAGAAAAAGAAGATGAAGAAAAAGAAGAAGAAAAAGAAGAAAAAGAAGAAGAATAAGAAAAAAAGAAGAAAACGAAGAATAAGAAGATGGAGAAGAAAGAGAAGAAGACGAAAAGGAAAAAGAAGAAGAAGAAAAAGAAGAAGAAAAAGAAAAAGAAGAGGAAAAAGAAAAAGAAGAAAAAGAAGAAAAAGAAGAAAAAGAAGAAGAAAAAGGAAAAGAAGAAGAAGAAAAATAAAAAGAAGAAGAAGAAGAAAAAGAAGAAGAAGAAGAAGAAGTAAAAGAAGAAGAAAAAGAAGAAGAAGAAAAAGAAGAAGAAAAAGAAGAAGAAGAAAAAGAAGAAAAAGAAGAAGAAAAAAAAGAAGAAAAAGAAGAAGAAAAAGAAGAAAAAGAAGAAGAAAAAGAAGAAAAAGAAAAAGAAAAAGAAGAAAAAGAAGAAGAAAAAGAAGAAGAAAAAAAAGATAACGCTGAAGAATGGAACTACAACGGAAATTAAACAAATGATCGATCGTTTTTAGATGGATACCTTATGGTTTTATTTACCTTTGATTTTAAATGTGTTTTTTGTTGTCGTTTTCTTTTTTTTTAAATTTAATCTATTTGTTAGCCTTCGCTTCCTGGTATTGACAGTTTTAATGAAATAAGTCATTCACGTGACCAGACAAAATTATGTTTGCTAAGACTAGCTGCAGCCATGGACATTCGACAGAATCCAGATATAAAAATAGATAACACAGATCGGTACTGATTGTGTATATATAAATGTAAAAAGCGGAAGTGTCATGGTGCAGTGGTTACCGGTGCGGATTGTGGCTCTAAGTTTGCCATGTTGGAATCCTCTCTGGGCGATTTCGTCACTTTCACTAATACCATTGGAAAATAATACAATTATATTCCCCCCCCCCTACAACTATGGACGAAACACTACAGTAGAATAATGTAGCAGTAAAGACGAAAACAAATACTTATTAGCTTCAAAGTGTGTTAGATGTTTTGCATGTCGGACGACCGTTTTCCAGAGAGAAAAAAGTACTCGTATTCATAATGGTAGGTGAAAATAATTTGCATGCGTGAGCGACTAATTTGCACGTGTACAGACCAACTGACTTTATGTATTAAAAGCAGCCAAGAGAAAGCGTTGGTGTTGGCAATGGTCGGTGTTGTCACGTTGTTGAACGAACAGGAGTTCCCTCTGAAATTTGGACCGTCATTGTGACCTTATTACAACCACAGGAGAATTGCACATATCTTTGCTTCTTACAACTAAACTCGAAAACTTTGGTAAGGCAACTAGCCGAGAAGAAGGAAAGCTCTGGAATGACATAATCTATCCTGATGGCGGGTTAAATAGTCTCACAGAAAACTGGTACAGATTACGGTGTTTAATTTTTCAAAGAAAAACATGAATAGTTCTTTAAATAAACTCTGCTGATAGAGGGATTTGAAAAAGCTTGATGGCCGATGCATATAACTTATCCAACTAGTAAATGTGGGCATTATTTATTCAGCTTGTATGTTTACTTCTTCTAATGCAGACTTAGAACACATTCCGAACATAAGTTAGTCGTGAAAACGCATACCCCGCCTGACAACGTAAGGATGGGCCAAATTCTTATTTGTGCCTTAATTCTTTATTTTGCATAAAGTATGCCATGTAAACGTTTATAACTCAAAAACTATTTATCTGTTCAGTTGGAAATGTTTGCATAGTGGTTACTGTTATCAAAGAGCATCAAATGCATACATCAAATTCGAAAAAATGAGTCTTAATCATAAACAGAACTGAAGTATTAAAAAAAATCTTTTTTTAATGGAAATCGCTCCAGACAAGGCATGAAGCCACTTGATGTAAGGAGCTTAAAAATACTACTTCAATGTTAAACAATAGTCAACGAGAAGTGTTAGATAGATTCCAACTCAGAAAACAGCAATTCTTCCCCCTTTGTCAGAAACATCACTCATCGAATGTGAGGACTAAAGGACAAAATAAGGGAAACGAGAGTTACGAGGCTGGCGAAAGTAAACCCAAGGTCCACTTTCTACTCTCATTGTCATGACTGTTGCTTCCACCATTTCGGTGACTTTGACCTTTGACCTAAATATCTCAAAATTCAATCAGTTCTAAGTTAGACCAGGACAGATATTTTGACCAAGTTTGGTGACAATTGGTCAAGCGATGTGAACGTTAAGCTGCCCACCAACATACAAAGTCGTCGAAAACATAACCTCCGCCTCGACGGAGATAATTCTAAATCATAGCACTCTCAGGATTGTTTATAGAAACAATGATAACGATACATGTAACAAAATGGAACCGGTTGTATATGATTTTCAGGATTCGTCTTAGTGACTTATTTGGATTCCTCACGTGTGGATCATGTCGCTGGCCCTCAGGAATCTGCAAGATGATAAATTGATGACTATGAAGGTAATAGGATAATTTGAATACTAATATCGTAAATTTTGTCAACAAACAATCACCGAATGATTGGTAGTCGTACGTTCCTAATACCTTACACTATTTATTCCCTTTACCCGGAATCATATTCTTTCTTAGTGGTAGTGTTGAAAGTGACTCAAAGTTCCATTTTTTTTTCTCTGTGTACCTAAAAAAAACCCAAAACTTCCATGAGCAGAGTTTCTTTCCCAAAAGACTTTCTATCTGTGGAATACAATACCACGGAACTGTGCACCATGGTTAGCCACATTTCTTTGCAGAAGCACGTTATAGGAGACGAAATAGGGAAAGATTTACTCGTTCTTTTATTGGAAAATTCTGCTCACATTTTTGTAGCATCTTTCCACGCATGTCGGCTTACCAGTGAGACATCATAAAAACGCAAAAAACAGTTTTATCGCTCCCTTTATTTTCCATGGTACAAAGTTTTCTCAGACTCTTCCAAGTACCGGAAGAGGAGAGTTCCGATCCTATCCCCTAGTCAGAACTGCGTTGAAGACACGTCTTCTCTACCCAGTCCTTAAACTCGCTCTCACGTTTTTCTATTTTCTATCTATTCAATTGTTTCTGTTTCTCTAGATTCCGAACTAACCCAGAAATCACTAAACCGTAAAATATTGTGTTTGCATTTTATTACTGCACTCTTTATTAAATTCAAAAAATTAACCTCATACATTTTTCGTCAGAATTGATATTACACCCACTTACACAAATTCCCTCGGGGGAAATCTTGCTACAATTGCTTCCCTTCTGACTACAACATAGTCTATTTCAAGTCAACTGTCAACAAATACTGGTCGAGCTGCTCTCTTTTCGCCGATCGGTTCTAATCATTCCATCCAATAGACAGTCTCACTAACCCTTATCCTCGAGTGGCACTTAGGCCTTTATAAGTGGTGACTGATTAGTAGAAAAAAGTTACCCCCAACAAAAGTTGAACACGGCAAGGTAAGGCCACACCCTGCACCCGTATTCATAGACCAATTCCACTTTCATCGGTTAATAGTGACGAACACTGTTGAAATATATGTTATACTAGTGTACATCCTGCCTAAAAAATGACGAAATAAAATTAGGCTTCGCCCGTGTTCACACTGATATTCATATAAACTCATAGAATTACCTCAACAATATAAATGTTCATATATACGTTTTTTTTTTCTTTTGAGGTGATTTTCTCTTTTTATTCAGAATTTAAAAAATTGCATTACATAAACATTAGACTATTCATTTCGTTTACCTTACGCTTACATTAATACTCTACCGGACTAGAAAACTTCTCACACCTGCCAGTATCCTATAGCTCAATAAAGCCACCATCCGCCCATGCATGGAGTATTCTTCCAACGTCTTGTTTGGTGCACCAACAAACTAGTCTCTCCTTCTTGGACAGGGTTAAAAAAGTCTCTAACCTAACAAGTCCCACACTGTCTACCAAGCTCAATCCCCTGTTCCATCGCCGCAATGCTGCATCCTTGTGCCTGTTTTACAAGTACTTCCACGGAATGTGCTCTGACGAAATTATTGCACTTGTAATCCCCTCAACGTAAATACACTCGACGAACCCGACAAAAAAAGCAAACCTCCCACCCCTTCACCGTAGAGGTCCCCAGATGCCAGAAAACTTTCTACTCTAATAGATTCTTTCCTCGAACTGCTTGTCTTTGGAATTCCCCCCCATGCCCCTTGTTTCCACGACTGTACCAACATGCAGAAATTTAAATGTAATGTGAACAAACATAGGGTGACCCCTATAAATCTGGCTCCTAATCCACAGTAGCCCATTACGTCTCAGTTGAAATATGTCTTATTTTGGGTGAATAAAAGTAAAAATTAAATACTACGTGGAAACTTTTCTGGAGTTGAATAAAATAAATACGTACTTATATTTTTATTTCGTAATGCGAACACTGTCGAAAAAAAATGCTATTCTAGTGTACATCCTCGAAGTCGTTTCATCTTATGATAAATCTACTTGTCATGCATTTACTTGTCTCTCTATGAAAGCAGAGTTAGGGACAAGGTCAGTGATTTTGTGAAAAAAATCCAGCTTCCTCAAAGGCGCATTCTGGATCGAAACAAAAATAAAAATTGCTTCAGTTCAGAAAGTTTTCTCTTTCGCTGACCGAGAATAAAAAAAAATGATGAACAGATACTAAATTTTGCGAATAATCAAAACGCCAAGAATCACATATAAACTGTGTGATTAACTGAAAAAAAAAACACTAAAAAAATAGATACTTATTTTGGACTCTGGCGCAACGGATAAAGGTGTTGATTAGTTCTAAGTGACCGTTTTTATTTACTTGCGTCTCCACGAAAGCACAGTTTGATACAAGGTCGGTGTTTGTGTGGAAAAAAAATCTAGCTTACAACCCGCACCCCCCTTAAAAAAAAGAGCCGCTCTGGTTTTGAACAAACAAAAAAAATTGCTTCAGTCTCGAAAGATTTATCCTTCCATAACTGTTGTGGCCTTAAACGTGTCTAGATGAAATAAGACAATGGAGGTAGTTAACAAAGTACAGAAGTAATGCGTTACCAGATACTTCTGGATTAATTACGGCGACTCTCTGTGTTACCACCAGTGTCTGGAAGAATCCATGTAGTGACGTAGTGACCCTAACACAAACCGACGGAGAGAAAAGATGAAAGGTGGTACCCGAAGAGATACTACACTTTGCTCGTAGCCCAAAGGCCGAGACGGGTGGGGGCACGTTCCGCCTTGCGACGCCGCCCGCCTTTACTCATCATTGTCAGCTTTTGCTCTCGCGAGCGTGACGAGAACGCAGGGCGGGAATGATTATTTCATCCACGCCCTCTTGGTTTGCTCAGACAACCGTGTACGCGACGGTAAGACACACTTGCCCCACCCCCTTCATATCTATCCGTCTTGAACTACTTGCTATCACTTTGATATTGACGTCTCTTTCTTCCTTTCTTTCTTTCTTTCTTTCTTTCTTTCTTTCTTTCTTTCATTTGTATTGCTCTCACTTGTGAATTATTTGGACGGATGCGCACCAGCCTGGCATCAAAGGGTGCGTTCGTCTATTGTTATCTTGCGCGATGCTTTATCATTGTCGTCAGCCATTTTGATAAAAATATGACATTTTTCAGTTTATCTCAAAACAGGTGAAACAATAATCGACACACACACAAACACACACACACACACACATAAATATATATATATATATATATATATATATATATATATATATATATATATATATATATATATATATATATAGGGTGGCGCAAAAGTCACGCATTAGATGGAATCAGTTGTTACTGATTCAAACTAATGCGTGACTTTTGCGGGATGGTTTGGCGAGCGCTTAATTAGCAGATTTTCTGATTTTAACTAGCCTCCGCGTTCACCGGATTTAACAGCTCCTGACCTTTTCTTTTGGGGTTATCTTAAGGAAAGGGTATATGTGAACAAGCCTACAACGATTCCCGAGCTTAAAAACAATATCAGACATGAAATCCAAGAACTAGAGCCAGTTATTCTAAAGAGTGTAATGGAAAATGCCCTAACTAAAGCCCGGTGGCCATTTCAAGGATATCATTTTTAAAAACTACTGCAACAAAATTACCAAGTAAATGTATCATGTATCAGAAAAGCCTAGTTTCTATCACCTAAACAAACCAATGCGCGACTTTTGCACGACTCTGTATATATATATATATATATATATATATATATATATATATATATATATATATATATTTTTTTTTCTTTGAAAACTCATGAGTTAAGGACGTTAAGGTACTTTGCTTGAACATTGAATGCTATTAAATTTGATTCGCACCTTATTTTATTCTTTCACTTTATCTAGTGCTATATATATATATATATATATATATATATATATATATATATATACATATATATATATATATATATATATATATATATATATATATATATATATATAAGTATCATTAAAAATAACGTACATCTTGTGTCTGGATATTTTTTCTATTATCGTTTCCGTTTTTCTGATTAGGTTCTTAGTTTCAGACGGAAACTGGCTGATAAAATTGCTTTCGGACCCTTCCAGGTCCATCGTCAGTGGAGTAATGTTAACCAGGCATAGACCTAGGAGTGAATATATATTCTATTTAGGCGGGAAAAATAAAGGACTGTGTTTAATTTAAATTTATATTTATAGGCATTTGAGTATATTAGTACTAGTAGTATAATTAATCTTGTTAATAGCTGGTTTTTCTGTTTTAATGTATAGGGCTTCGAGTATGTGGAGTTTAAGTGTATTAGTAGTTTGTGCGATGATTTTTGTGTTATCTACTAGAAGTTTACGAATATGCGAACGGGGGCAGGGATGCTTTTTATAGAGGTGCTGGGTTATGGCGGAGTCGTTAGATAAATGCATAGTATATCTTCTGGATAGCGTCGCAACAGTCGACCCAATGTATACATTTTCATGATAGTCGGAGACACATTCTCCCAAAGGGCATTTAAACTTGTATACGAGGCCAGTCCTATCAAGAACTCTAATTCGGGGTGAAGAATTATTATTAACAACCATATTGGTAGTTTTAGTTTTATTATAATAGATAATTAGTTTTACTTTTTTGTTTGGGTCGGTGGGGAGTACGTCTTTTATCTATAATGTTTTTGAGAACCTGTTCGTCTATTTTATAGTTATGATGAAATTGGTTGCAGTAAAATAGTTTTATAATGTTTTTAAGTAGAGAATTTGGTTCATTGTTGTTTTTGTTATAATTATTATGATTATTGTTATTATTACTAGTGTTGTTTTTGAATTGTTGAATTTGTTGGTCAATAATGTAATTGGGGAAACCATTATTGACTAAAGTTTGTTTTATATTTTTAAGTTCATTTTGAAAGTTCATTTATCAGCCAGTTTCCGTCTGAAACTAAGAACCTAATCAGAAAAACGGAAAGGATCATAGAAAAAATATCCAGACACAAGATGTCCGTTATTTTTAATGATACTTGTATAAAAGAAAAGATGCTACCAAGATACACACACACACACACACACACACACACATATATATATATATATATATATATATATATATATATATATATATATATATATATTTAAATAAATTTTTCGTGGTACAAAATTTAATAACGGCGAGGAATACGGACGTTTGGGACATTTTTGGGAGGGTAGAATGAGATTAAACAAATATAAAAACGAGAGAAAACGATTAAAAAGAAATTAATTAATGTACTGAACCGGTTTTCGTCCACACTCATCAGAGTAAAACGTGGAAGTGATTAAATACGACTAAAACCTAAAAAAATATTGTAATGAAAACTAGTGACAAGTTTAGGAGAAAAAAAATGGGGAGGAGAGTTACAAGTTGATCATATTAAGTCCTAAAAGCCACTCCTTTTGTTTACAAAGGGAGGGTTTGATTGACTTGATATATATGGCTTCCAGGACTTTGAGGTGGAATAGAGAATGCGATCTACTTATGACAGAAAACCAGTCACTAGTGTACGTCGACGCACATTCGGCGCTATTTATAAGATGGTCAGCAATAGCAGACCCGGATGTATTGACTAAATTATTTAAATTATTTAGTCGGCCCTGGCGTATGGCAGGGGGATGTGTTGTTTGATTCTGGATTCAAACCTTTGCACTGTACTTCCCACGTATACGGCATCGCACCGACATTTAAATTGATAAATAATATTACTGATATGCTGGGGTGGGAGAACACCCTTATGAATAGATTTGAGCAAAGGTCGAGCAGAAAAAACAATTCTAGGATTAGATGCCTGGTAACACCGACACACAGCTACAGAAATTTGATTAGCAAATTTTATGCTAATATTACCCAACCAAGGTATATATATATATATATATATATATATATATATATATATATATATATATATATATATATATATATATTGCTATCTATATTGGGAGAAAGATTGATTTGTTTGGTTTGTTTGGTTTTACGGCATATCAAAATTTTATGGGTCATTTAATGCCGAAACATTAGTTTTTAATGTTTATGTATTTTAGTATCATTTATTTTTAATGTTTATGTATTTTAATATCATTTTTTATGTTTATGTATTTTAATATCATTTTTGGTGTTTCGTTTGGTTGTTTTGTTGCATATCAACTCCTTTTTGGGTTATTAAATGCTGAATCTGATTATTTTGGTAAAAGCTTTTGTGCTTCAAGTTTGTTATCTGTTTAAGTATTTATTCATGGTGTTTGGTTTGGTTTGGTTTGGTTTGGTTTGGTTTGGTTGTCTTGTAGGAGAAAATTGTTGTTTCTGTTTTTGATTTTGAGTTATGTAAAACAAATGGAAAATAAATAATAACATCAATGTTTAGTGCATTTTTGGCCAGGAAGCCAGTGGGATATACATATATATATATATATATATATATATATATATATATATATATATATATATATATATATATATATATATATATATATATATACACACACCGATTTTCTTTTAATGACAAAACCTCGATGCTAACAAGGCACTAACTGGTCCCGACTAATAGTACTCAAGAAATTGCAACCCAAAATAGCTCATATCCTTACAAAGCTGTTCAATCGTTGCTTAAAGGAGAAATGTTTTCCATCACATTGGAAAACTTCGTTGGTCTGTCCGGTATTTAAAAATACCGGAGATCGGTTCTCTGCATCTTAGTACAAACCGATTAGTCTCTTGTGCGACATGAGCATGTTGTTTGAATCTGTGATAAACGAAAGTAGTTGTCAAGTCCATTAGAAAAAATAATTTTTTTAATGACAAGCAATATGAATTTCGTCCTGCAAGATCTGCAGCTGACGTGCAGACTGTGATATCGCACAGGATCAATGAATCTATCGACGGGGCTTCGTTTCAAGGGCTATAGCCCTTGATATATCAAAGGCCTTCGACAGAGTTTAGTGCAAAGTTTTGCTTCACAAACTGGTTATCTATGGAATATCTGGAAATGTCTTCTCAACCATCAAATCCTTTCTATCCGATAAGTCTATGAAAATGGTTATTGAGGGGCAAAACTCCGAAGCACACAGCATCAGTACTGGCGTGCTTCAAGGATCCATTTGTGGCCTAACTTTCTTTCTGATCTTCATAAACCATCTTCCAAATCATATTCTAAGATTATTCGTTGACATCTATGCGGACGACACACCTATCTATGGCAGCACTTCGAAAAGCATTAGTTGCCAAGATCTTTTTGACCCTCACCTCCGACTTTTAGCACCTGGTGCAATGGGAGAAGGCGTGGCTTGTTACTCTTAACGCCTCTAAAACCAAGCTACTCCCCTTTCACCACCAACGCTCGGATCCACACTTTTCCCCAGTCGAAATATATGGCTACTTCGTCGAGGAAGCCCCCTACTTTGATTAGCTCCTAGGAGTGCCTTTCACTCTAGACCTGAAGTGGAAGACTTACATCAAATCTGTTTCTAATTTTGCTGGAAAAATGGTTGGATCATTCTACCGCTCCAGAAAGTACCTGCCTCCAGATGCAACCCTTTACCTCTATAAGAGCCAGATACGCCCAAAGACAGACTACTACCGCTATATGCGCAGAGGTGCCGCTCAGAGCACTCTTCGATGCCGAAATCTAGTGGGGGAATGATCTCTTCTGTTTCTTACAGCGTCCTTTTCACGGAGAGAGACGTTGCTAGTCTCTCTGCTCTATTTTTATTCGCATTGAAGGTGCTCGACTAAGCTCCAATGTTTGATCCCGTCCTTTTTAATGGAAATTGCTCCAGACAAGGCATGAGGCCACTTGATGTAAGGAGCTAAAAAAAAATACTAGCCAACGATAAGCTTCCGACCCAGAAAGACGCAATTATTACCCCCTTTGTTAGAAACATCACTCATGGAATGTGAGGACTAAAGGAAAAAAATAAGGGAAGTGAGAAATACGAGCTATCGAAAGTAAGCCCAAGATGGAGTACTGCTATCATATATGTGGGTGGTTCGGCTCAGAGTACACTTTCCTGTCTTGTTAGAGTACAGAATCGACTTTACAATCTGGTGGCGAATGGTTTCTTCTCGTCTCTCCAGCCTCTTCCACTCAGAAGTGTTGTATAGGTATGTTCATGGTAAGTACTCGACAGAACTCCAATCCCTGGGCCATACATGTAAAACATTCACAAAACGAACTCGTCTGGCTACAGCCACAGCAAAGAACTTTCCTTTCTATTTCTCTGCACCAAACACTAAGCGAAACTTCCATAAACTAAGCTTCTTTCCTAGACCCCCCCCATATGTAGAACCATGTACCACGAGTCTGCTTCCCAACCGACTACATCCTGGTCGTCTTTGAATCTAATGTGAATAAATACTTGTCGAGCCGTTTTCTTTGATGGTCAAATTCCCTTAAGTAATCTTCTTCCCATTCAACCAACTGCTTCCAATACACCCGTGACGGCGATGATCCTCCAAACAACCATCGTTTTACCTCTTATCCTCGAGTAACCTCCGGGTCTTGATAAGCGGTGACATATCAGCCCCTACCCAATATATATATATATATATATATATATATATATATATATATATATATATATATATATATATATATATAAACAATTTCAAATTAATTTATAAAATAAACTTAGTTTATGAATATTTATTATAAAAACATTTAATTTAGCTCAACTAACTGTACTCGCGTTTCAATGAGTACGCATCTTAAACGTTCAATATAATGTTTAATGTATGCTAACATGAATGTTTATATATATATATATATATATATATATATATATATATATATATATATATATATATATATATATATATATATATATATATATATATATATGGAAAATCAAAAAAGGCAAACCAAAAATATTATTCATGTATTCATCAACGTTTCGTCTTTATTTCAAGACTTCCTCGGAGTAATTGGTTTGAAAAAATTACAGACAAGTACTTTTTATACTTGTGTGTAATTTTTAGTTTCCCTTTTCCATTACGTTGGATGGAATCTTAGCAAAATCTCCATCATACCAGTAATTATAGGATCAACAGGACTAAGGAAATAGAATTTCAAAAGCTATCTGGCGAATATACCCGGTGAACCGAGTGCAAGAGAAATACAAACAATTGCACTTAAAGGGACGGTTAGAATCTTAAAAAGATCTCTAGGCTTGAGTGTCTGAAATAGCCGATGAATCTCTGGCATCCGGTAGGATGCCCCATCTCCAGCAAAAACGGAAAGATAAGAAATATATATATATATATATATATATATATATATATATATATATATATATATATATATATATATATATATATATATATATATAAAGCTCCCTTTCTTGAGTAGAGCTTATTTGTAAAGATACCACCATTAGCTTTAAAGCATAGCTCATTCGGTAAAACTAATTCGGAGCTCCCGGAACTTGACTATGTTTACATTGAGATATCACTTACATTCAGTCAATGTCGTATGATAGCGCAGGAGTAGAGGTGCCGACTGTCGGCTCGTCGGTTGATTTTTAATCCCGGCTTGAGTCTCTAACTGGTCTAGCCGCACTGAAAAGCTGTGATACAGCGAAACAGTCTGTATGTCGATGACTATATATATATATATATATATATATATATATATATATATATATATACTATTTTAATATTATAAAAACCACATAAAATGTAAGGAACAAATTCTACCAAATTCACCAAATTCACGATTTTTTGGTTAATTTCTGTGAATTTGTTTCTTACATTACTGTAATATTAAAATATCATATATATATATATATATATATATATATATATATATATATATATATATATATATATATTGACCCCTAAAATTTGAAAGGTATTTGTTCATTTTTATTGTAAAGGAAAAGAAAATATTAATCAAAAACACTTTTGTCATTTTCTTTCCTCTTTTTCTTTTCTTTTCTCTGTTGTAGGTCTGCCTGGTTTTTGTATCCCATCCATCCAGATAACCACCATGTTTGGAAGCGGTGGTGGTATCGATTATCTTCCCTTACTTCGCCACAACCTCGCATAGAAATGCGGTGACGGAGGGGCAGAAGGCGAGGGGCGGGGGCGATTTTTGGAATCCTCCGAGTCGGCTACATTTAAGAAAGACTGCAAGGTCGCGTGCACCGAGCATCGTTTATCGATTGAACGATTTATTTTGACACCGCTTCCCACTCCCCTCTTTATCGCTACCCGGATTGACGCCCCCTCATCCAAGGCAACACAATACCGCCCCAAATAAAAGACCGCTCGTATCAGGAATGATTGATCCTCTCGTCCGAACTCAATGTTGATTTCAGGTGGTTCATATATATATATATATATATATATATATATATATATATATATATATATATATATATATATATATATATATATATATATATATATATATATAATCCGAGTATGGTATAGATCCACAGGGTATAAATCCAGGGGAGTTGAACCGGATATGAGAGTGCTCAATAAAAATATAGAGAAGAAATATAAATATAAATGATAATTTATTTTATTTTGACTACAAAATTGATTTTGTTTCACGAGAGCAGGTTGAGGGGCTCCCAATCTTCAGGTCTTGAAATTATATTATCATAATGTTATTTCAAGACCTGAAGATCGAGGGCCCCTCAAACTGCTCTCGTGAAACAAAAGCAATTTTGTAGTCAAGATTAAATAAATTATCATTTATATATATATATATATATATATATATATATATATATATATATATATATATATATATATATATATATATGGGAAAATGAAAAAGGAAAACCAAAAAATGGATGTTTTTTATGTGTACATCAACGTTTCGTCTTTATTTATAAGACGTCATCAGGATGATGATATAGAGAAAAAATGTCATGCAAGTACAGATACATGTAGGGTAGACATATTGGGAGGAAAAATAAAATGAAAGTAATGGCCACTACTGGGTGGACGTCCGTACTTGTTGGAGAATAAAAATGAATGTTGAAGAAAATGAGTGGGGAAAAAATGGAAGGATGGGGTGAGCAAGGACTACTGTGGCTGGTGGTAAGAGAAAGAGGTGGGGGATGAGCAGGGGTAAAGTGGATGGCAGAGAGGGAGTGGAGGAAGAGGAGGGAGGAAGGTGTTTGACCAGATGGCTGCGGTCAAGATTGAAGGGGAAAAGTAAGTTGGAATGTTTGTGTATGGGGGGTGTATGCAGGGAAAGGAGGATGGGTAGAGAGGGAGGGGGGGGGGGCTGTGATTTTGGTGGATGGGCGAAAGTTATGGTCTTAGAGAGCGTTTTGAGAAAATTAGGGAATTTAAGAAGGGGTATGGGAGAAAATAGTTGAGAGGGGGAGAGGGAGGATTTGTTGTGATAGGGTGTGAAATATTTGAAATATTTGGAAAATGATAGCAATGAGTTAGGGATTAGAGGGGGGAAGGAGGGCGGTGATTGAAAGGGTGGGTATGGAATATTTGAAATATTTGGAACATGAGAAAGTTTATTTGGACTGCAGTGTTAAAAATGTGAGGGAAAAACGGAAAAAGTAAGGAGAAAATGAAGATTCAAGGAGAAAAAGGAAGGGTGTGGGTAAATGGAAGAGTTTCATAAAGGTTAGAGATGAAAATAAAAGTTAACTATGATTAGGCAAGAGTCTTTGTTCTGTGAGGATGATCTTGCTTATTAAGGGTGATAGGTTAAAGAAACCATTTCGTTGCTTGATGGTGGTGGAGGCGGTGATGAGGGCAGTTTCCAATAATCTTCGCCGAGATTTGTTGTGGATCTATTTAGTGATTTTGGCTTGTTCAAATTTGAACGCATGACCATGTTCTAGTGCATGGGAGAAAAGTGCACTAAGAGGGTTGTTGTTTTTTATGTCCCTTTTGTGTTCATTTAATCGTTTCTTTAATTCACGTTGTGTTTCTCCCACGTAAAATTGATGGCAATCATTGCAAGGGACAATGTATAAGCCGGCATGGGATGTGGGTGTTTTTTGGAAATTTCTGGATGTGTTTAAAGTTTGTTTTATGGATTGAGATGTGGTTTGTACTGTTGGAATGCCTAGTTTGTTAAGCGTGTTGCATATGGATGTGTTATTGGAATGCGTAGGTAGGAGAAGGGGTCTGTCTATGAGAGAGGTGTTAGGAGTTTGATTTTTTTGTGTTGGTGTTTCTGGAGAATATTTGGAAGGCTTTTTTCTTGGCATTTAATATAAAATGTGTGGGGTATTGCAAGGTTTTTAGGGAATAAAAAATGTACTTTATTTCTTCATCTATGTGTGGGGGGCTACATATTCTAAGGGCGCGTAGGAAGAAGCCTATAATTATACCTGTTTTGATCTTGCTATGGTGGTGGGAGTAGAAATGTATGTAGTCATTTTTGTGAGTGTTTTTGCGGTGTACCTTAAATTCTAGTTTGTTGTTGGACTTAATTATAAGAGTATCAAGGAAGGGAATAGAGCCGTTTATTTCAGTCTCATGGGTGAATTTTATGGAGGGTTCTACTGTGTTGAGTTTATCTTTAACATGATTGATTTGTATGTCTGTGGGGAGGAAAATTAAAATATCATCTATGTATCTAAAGTATTCGATGTTAGGGGGTAGTCTATATTTGAAAGGACCGGATTCTAAGAATTCTAAAAAGAAGCAGGCCAATACACCGCTAAGGGGGTTGCCCATGGGGAGTCCAAATTTTTGTTTGTAGAATACTTCGTTAAATTGGAAATATGTTATGTCAGTGATGAGTCTAATTATTTCTATAAAAGTGTTGGGGAGAAAAGGTAGGTCGGTTTTTATTTTCTTTATATGTGTGTGAAGTAAGTTTAGACATTTTTTAACAGGTACGTTAGTGTAGAGCGAAGTTACATCTAGGCTGTGTATATTTTTATTTTCTACGTTGATGTTTTTTATTCTGCTAAGAAGGTCGCCTGAATTTTTGATGTGGGAAGGACTGATGGTACCCATTAGTGGAGTGAGGATGTTAGCTATGGCCCGTGCGATAGTAGTCCTTGCTCACCCCATCCTTCCATTTTTTTCCCCACTCATTTTCTTCAACATTCATTTTTATTCTCCAACAAGTACGGACGTCCACCCAGTAGTGGCCATTATTTTCATTTTATTTTTCCTCCCAATATGTCTACCCTACATGTATCTGTACTTGCATGACATTTTTTCTCTATATCATCATCCTGATGAAGTCATATAAATAAAGACGAAACGTTGATGTACACATAAAAAACATCCATTTTTTGGTTTTCCTTTTTCATTTTCCCATCACGTCGGATTACCTTCATCCTTCTCTTCCCATATATATATATATATATATATATATATATATATATATATATATATATATATATATATATATTCCCATGACAAAAAATTCAGTCTTTACTCAAATAATTTATTTATATTTTTATTTTTTGCAATGGCAGAATTTATGATGGTCTTACAATTGTTTATCAACGAGTAAAATTAACATCTATGTTGATGATACCACTCTTCATTCTAGTGTTGTTTCTCGCCCATCTCTCTCGGATCAGTCGAAATATGCAGATGATCTAGAAGTTTACCTGGGTTCAGTTGTGGATTGCAGTACGAAATGGCTAGTTCATTTAACCCAGTTAAGAATCAGCTCGTGTCTTTCAATCGTATGCGTACCCCTTTTCTTCCTGGGAGTCTTATGAATGGCTCTGCTCTTGAGGAGAACTCGACTCTTAAACTTCTTGGTCTTTCCCTCTCATCAAATCATTCTTGGAGTTCATATATTAGATCCATCACTCTTTACACTTCTCGTAAAGTCGGTTCTCTCTATTGCTCCAAACACTTTCTTACACCTGAGGATATTCTTTATTTCTAGAAATCTACAATCAAACCAAGTATCTGTAATTTGATTGGCCACACACTTTCTCCTTCTCTGCACCCTCTCTCTCTTACAGAC
>OY744538.1:26476405-26501405 GCA_963556195.1 Sepiola atlantica
TTTTCAGAAATTGAAAACTGTTTTAAATATTTCCATCGATGCATGTAATTCTATCTTCACTCACATCAAAATAAGATTCATGGCAGTTGGCAATTTTACTTACAAAAGAGCTCAACGCAAGAAGAAGTCATATATATATATATATATCAGAGCCGGCGGGACGGTTATAAAAGTGGGGGGGGGGCTCTCCTAAAAAGTGTGGGGGGGGGGGCGGTTAAACACATGCATATATAACTTCATTATTGATGACCGTAAAGTGGGGGGGGGCCAAGTCAAAAAGTGGGGGGGGGGTGAGCTCCCCCTGCCCCCCGGTGCCGCCGTCCATGTATATATTATAATATTAAATGAAATAATAAAATAAGGTGATAATCAAATTTGATTAAAATGCAAAGTTCAAGTTATAAGATATTAGTTGACGCTTATAGCTTTTGTTGGATGACTTTATATATATATATATATATATATATATATATATAAAGATAGAAGAAATAAGAGTGATAAACATGTACGAATGCCCAAATTTATTTCAAATTACGATTGTTCAATGCTAGGTGTATTCTGTAATAAACTAGTGTTTATTATTCTTTCCTTAAGTCGGGAAGTTATCAAAAATGGCCAGTTTTCTCACATCAATTCCATTTAAGTGCGCTCCATCTACGATTTGATTTCAACATTTTATCTTAGGATTTACTTCATCTTGAACACTTTCTCCATACTGCCCCTACGAAAAACTTTTTTTCGTCTTCTTCAAAATCTCCTCTTCATTGGACACCTGTTGAACGGACAATTACCATCTGGACAAATCACATATCTTTTTTACACGAACTTTTTTTCACTCCATTTTTAATAATAGTTTTCAAATGTTTGAACTTTGGTTTTTCCACAGCCAACTTATCTATCTGTATTCCTCTTTTGATGATAAGATTTCGATCTTTGAAAAGCCTTGACTTAAGGAACGAATAATAAACACTAGTTTATTACAGAATACACCTTGCATTGAACAATCGAAATTTGAAATAAATTTGGATATTCGTACATGTTTATCACTCTTATTTCTTCTATCTTTATAATTGCTCTATCTCGTATTTTTACTATAGGTTCTATCTACTAAAAGTTTACTTTTGGTTTATATTTGATTATATTTGATTCTCTCTCTCACTCTCTCTCTCTCTCTCTCTCTCTCTCTCTCTCTCTATATATATATATATAGTTGTATTCTGAAAGTTTTGTGTGGCAGGCAGGTGTTTATTTTGTAATTGTAGAAATATTTTTACTGCCAGCTACCTCACTTATCAGGGGAGAAAAAGGTGAATATATTACCGCGTTTCACAAATATTTTTCTCATTTTAGAACCACAAGCAATCACCTGGTTATTATATAAGTTTTATTGTATAACATATTAATTTGGCACCGGAGAGACACCGGGTACTTTTGCTTGTTACAAAAACATGATTAGTAAAAGAAAAAAAACAATCAAGTCGAAATTAGTCGAAAACTCTCCCAACAAAATACAATAAATAAAGAAAGTAACCCCAACCTCTTTATGGGTGGGTGGCGCCGTAGATAAAAGTAAACAAGTCGGTCTTTGACCTGGAGTTCGATCGCCTATTTGATAGACAGGCTGTTGAATTTCTAGTCCAGCTTCCCACTCTTTCTCCGAAACCTTCACGATTCAACGCATACACACTGCGCAGTGGTCCGCTTGGTTCGGACGCCTGAACTCGACGAAACTGTATACCTCGAGAGCTGGTTGGCCAGTCGCCATCCTTCTCAGGTGTCTGCATCACTTGAAATTTCTAGCTTCGGATAGATTTGCCAACTTGCATTACTCAGACACAGTTCTTTGGATCTCCTCCTCATTATCGATTAGGCCCCTACTTCACGCGATCTGCTAGTCGTTTGAGACGCTGCCTTTTACGAGTAGCGATTTTCCACTCCGACTCGGCTTCGTTCCGTTGGTGGATCATTATTTTAGTTTTGAAAACCGTTATTCAATCGTTCGTGTCGCTGTCTTCTACATTCGCGGCTTTTCTCTCTTCGTCCACATTATCATTTCACGTAAAAGGCAAAGTACATATCTGAACGAAGAAAAGATAATTCAAGCTCCTAGGATCTCATCGTGATTGATCATGTCCCAAAATGGTGTCATTAGTTAGTTGTTTCTTACAAGTAGCGATTCCCCTTTCTCCCTAGCCGTCGTTCGGGTGATGGACGCCTATTCTTTTCCACATATGTCCACGAATTTCTAATAACATTCTAATTATAATAATACTCACCCGTCGGTCAGTCGAGCCCTTTATGTATGATTGAGAACAATAAATTAAACCAAAACAGGTTTATAGAAAAAAAAAGCATCCGTTTATGTCTGGAGGTACCCGTGATAAACCTTTATCAAGATTGGATCTATCATAACTTCCGTTCAGTCTTTAGTGACAATGAATACCCTCTGTAAAGGTAGCTGCGCGCGTAATGGTGAAGCAAGGGTTGGGCAATCCCAACCCACGTCTACTGGGTCGACACTGCTTGGTTCTAGTATTATTTACCTCCTCTTCAGGAGGTTAGGCACAAGGTCATTTTTATCTTACTCCCACAAGATAAGATGTGACCCAAGGTCGGGTCGGGAAAGTGGGGCTTGAAAAGCCAGCGCCCGAGGTGAGCACTCTGGCCATTAAAAATTGCTTGGGCAGCCTCGTCGGCATTCCCCGGTAAGAGCACCTCAGGCGGTAAGCAATAAACTTACTCCTCCTCAAAGAGGGGAGGCAAAGCCTGGGAGGGTGGACCTCCTAGAACTGCACAGGACAAACCCATAGACCGACGGAATCAAGCCCAGAAGAACAAGACGACACCGGTCTATAGGGTGCAGTGTTCTAGTGGCAAGGAGAATTCCAGGAAGACTGGAAACAATGCCAAGATAAGCGGAGAGCACATACAGCACATGGAATTCTCAAATGGTAACCTATATAGTAGATGAAAAGAATCGTGAAGTTTTGAAACAGATATCTAAGTACATCATATTTATACTTTAAACGACTTTCCGAGGTAACACTTAATTTTCAAGTAATTGAGAGCAATACACTTAGCCAAAACAGATTTTCTGCTGTCTTTGAAGATCTGTATCAGCAACGGATAAAACGGACAACAGATTCGACGTCCAAAACGCAGAATAGTTACCACATGCCAGACCGAATAACCAGAAACAATAGATAAGAAGAAATAAAGAACAAACAACAAACGCACCGTGTCCTCAATTACTTGAAAATGGGGTGTTTCCTCGAAATATCCTTAAAAATCCTTTTTCTCTATAATAAAGGTCAATGTGTATTTATTTGCATATACATCCTCCTCTTTCTCTCTCTCTCTCTCTCCCTCTCTCTCTCTCTCTCTCTCTCTATATATATATATATATATATATAAATATATAGTTATCTTTATTTACGTATAAAATAATTATATATATATATATATATATATATATATATATATATATATATATATATATATAAACGGACAATACGTCCTATAAAGTTAAAATGCATTAGTCTGTATCACTTAGTAAGTGAAAAACATAAAGAAAAAAAGCTGATCGTTGCTATCACCAATAAAAACAATTACAAAAATACATAACTTATATATATATATATATATATATATATATATATATATATATATATATATATATATATATATATTATTGATAGTCAGACTTTCACATTTTAAGCTCAATGGATGTTATTTTTTTAACACCAGAGCATATATTAACAAACAATAGAAAGTTAAATTTCAGTAACCATGTCTTTATTCACCATTCAAAAAAAAAAAAAAAAAAATCAGATGCTTGACGCATTGACAGCCATAATATAGAGTTATATATAACTCTCTATAGAAAATTCTATATTACAGTTGTCCATGTGTCGACAAAGCGGTCCGTCAAGTGTTTTTATTTGTAATGATTAATAAAAACATAGTTGCATGAATTTAACTTTTTGTGGTTTATATATGTATATATATATATGTATATATATATATATATATATATATATATATATATATATATATATATATAGAGAGAGAGAGAGAGAGAGAGGAGTATTAGAAGGCTATCACAATGCAAGAAATGGAAATATGTCGGCGTTCAGAAGTATGACAAAAACAAGTGATTTTAATTCATATATTTTTTCAAAAACTTACTTGTAATGATTTTTTTTCTTCCTATATAGCAAATCTTACTTGATTAGGCAAGATTTCAACACTGTGATGTAATGTGTGTGACTGTGTTCCATAATATATTTCGAGGAAGACCTCTTTGTCAAGTGGTGGTTGTTTCAAATCTCAAAAAACGTGCAATCGATATATATATATATATATATATATATATATATATATATATATATATATATATATATATATATATGTATATATATATATGTATATATATATATGTATATATATATATATATGTATATATATACATATATATATATATATGTCTAATGGAGCTTTGAGCCATTTTAAACACAGAAAGAAAATGCAGATTAAATTTCCAGGGATACTAACTAAATCCAAAATATCGCGACTTAGCAATTGCATAAGCCGACTGACCGCTGAAAATCTTACAAATACAAAAGGGGATTAAAGTATATAACAGTGAAACAAAAACTGGCGACCTTAACTTGAATTGGGAAAATTTAAACGAAGATCATCAGCTGTTTTTCATGCAACTGTTTCGAAGATTTCAAAACAGAACAGTTATAATATTCATGACTTTTTAGTGGTACTGATCAAATGATCACTTCCTCAATAACCAAATGTAGAAACAATTCAATTTTTATTTCACTAATACATCTAAATAAATAAATAATAATAATAATAATAATAATAATAATATTGATAATAATAATATTGATAATAACAATATTAATAATAATAATAATAATAATAATAATAATAATAATATTAATAATAATAATAATAATAATAATAATAATATTAATAATAATAATAATAATTAATAATATTATTTAAACACTACACCCACGAAACAATTCTGCGACATGGTAGTTAACATATAAAATTATATAGAAATAAAAGATGCACACACACACACACACACACAGACACACACACACACACACACACACACAGACACACACACACACACACACACACACATATATATATATATATATATATATATATATATATATATATATGTAGATGTTGTTAAATGACACGGATTTTCCCGTTTAGTGATTTTTTTGTTGATATTCTCGATTCGGCCATCTCTCGAGCGCTTTCGACCATCGTGGCCGTTATCATGAGTAGTTTTTATTTTTAAGAAGACTTGAGTTATTGTAGTTTTATATATATATATATATATATATATATATATATATATATATATAGTCATCCACATACAGACTGTCTCGCTGTATCACAGCTCTTCAGCCGGGATTGAAACTCAACCGTCGAGCTGACTGAATGTAAGAAATATCTCAATGTAAACATTGCAAGTGCCGGGAGCTCCAATTAGTTTTACCTAATGAGCTATGCCTTAAAACTAATGGCAGTTGGCGATATCCTTATAAATAAGCTGTATATATATATATATATATATATATATATATATATATTTAGGCAAACATTATTAAATAACACGGAGTGGTTTTGTTTGATGCGACTTTTTTTTATTTTTTCAATTTTCCGAATTGTCCATCTAATGTGTGGACAATTCGGAAAATTGAAAAAATAAAAAAAAGTCGCATCAAACAAAACCACTCCGTGTTATTTAATAATGTTTGCCTAAATATATATATATATATATATATAAACATATTTCATATTCTATCTATTTTTCGTATGCTATATGTATTTCATATGCTATCTTTATTTCATATGCTATATGTATTTTATATGCTATTTATATTTCATATGCTATATGTTTTTGATATGCTATATATATTTCGCTGTTTTTATTCCCTCCCTCCGTATCTCTTACGTTGGAGTACTTTAAATATTAATTGCCAAGCTGTAAGAGACTGCGCCCTTAATTTTAGAAGATGTCGATACTTTTATCGGGAAATTATTGATCTGAAAGTAAGATAATTTGAACAAAATCAACCATAAAAAATGTAAATAAATAAACGAACCAAAAATAGGTAAATTAGCTCAGAAAATTGAACTTTCGAAAAAAAAAAAAGAGCTTTGATGTTTAGCAAAATTTTTTTTTTCTTGTGAAGTTCTATTTAAAAAAAAACCCGAAAAAAACCATTTACACCGCGTACTGTTGCGAGAACCGTTTCTGTCCGGTTCTTAGATCATATAATGGGTTACTCTTTCCAAGGGGTTTGTTTCTTTTTCTGCAAATTCAAGAAAATCTAAGAGCGACATACAGTTATTCTTAGAAAACGATTAATTGTATATAATTGATTAAAAACAACGAAACAGAAAAAAATTAAATGCTGCAGTTTCATCTACGTTCATGAATTAATGCAACGTATCTTATGAAGCTTATTTTGTCGAAAAAAAAAACGACAAAGTGCCGATGAATTCACTCCATGACTCATGATATTGTTTACTGAGTCGTGCAAGGTCACGAGAAAGTTTTAATAACAAATTGGAGATAAAAGCGTTATCAATTTTTGTCTATGGTGTAAATTCGCGCTTTTTATTCTAAAGGAAATAAAAATTAGGACATACTTTATTGCTCAAGCACGAATATATATATATATATATATATATATATATATATATATATATATATATATATATATATATATATATACATATATATATATATATATATATATATACATATATATATATATTCGAAGGACATTTCTTCAAATGGATTTACATATCTGACGAGAGGGCACCATGCTTGAAACGCGTTATATAACATTATAAAATAACAAAATAATAAATAAATGTTGAAAAAACTTTTTACAAATGTTGGTAGCCTTACTACTTTACACACACACACACACACATATATATATATATATATATATATATATATATATATATATATATATATATATAAATGTGTGTGATTGACTGTGCGTGATTCGTCTGTCTGTTTCCCTCTCCGAGGATGCATATAAAAGCAAAGCTATGTACCAAGATCAAACACAAATTATCTCAAGTCAAATTTTATATTAGTTATTATTTTAAAAATTATATCGTGAGGTCTGCGTTCACACCGAACACCCATGAACAACAAAGATGACCCGTAACCCGTAACTAGTGTAGCTGTGCGTTTCGCCATTTTCCGATGTTTTTTTTTTTTAATTTCCGTCGCAGTTGGTTTTCTTCTGACTTTGAGTGAATATTTCGTACAGAAGCGAATGACTAATTCAATTTATTTCTGTCGCCCTTTAAAAATAAATCTCTCGTTGTCATGTTGAGCAGAGGATTACATTTTTTGAAGAAACCCAGTCAACACGGTTAACACATATACACCCTTTTTTCTAGGAGTTCGTGTTTATCAAAAGGGGATCAACATGACAGTAAGGTTTCTCTGTTATTTTTATATCCACTATTATAGCCAAACCCAACATACTTGTAAACAATGTTTGCACAAAATATCACAATACACTTTAGAATTCAATATTTAAAACGTAAATGGTGGCGATTATTATGTGTAAACACTCGTCGAAGGCCGCTTACAACAAACTAAGGGGAGGTAATTCTCGACAGCTTTTTATGGTTTGGGGCTAATGATTATAGAAGCGATCGGATGCATTTTATCGTTGTAAACATGTCTGTCGGGAAATTGAAATAACCTTAGATAGATTCAACCTACATTTCACAAGAAAAATAAAGCTATGTTAAGTTACTTCCCTTTCGTATTATTAAGTATCTAAACGACCCTCGACATAATCTTATTTCTCTTGTTGATATGCTATGTCCCCTTAGAAAATATGTGAAATACATGGCTGTTTATAGAAAGACGCCATGGACACACACTTGTATACACAAATGTTGCATATTGCTTTGTAGTAATATGCCTTTAAAGTGAAGTGTAGGCACAGTTCTTCAGGCGCTATTGTTTATTCAAGATGATTGATATGGGACTAGCCTTGGTCTTTTGGCTAAGATCAAAGTGTAGTATCTGTTCCGATGGATACTGCACCCAGTAGCGTGGTGGGAGGCTGATGGCTGCAGGGGCCAATCACTGATTTGGCGCCCCCCCCCGGATATGAGCGACGAAGTCGCGAAAAATGCAGAAGGGGGGCGCTGGAAGCCCCCTAGTGGGGTACGGGGCGGAGCCCCGGAAAATTTTGCCATTTTAAGGCCTCCAGATGGCCCCGTTGATGCATTTTTTAGCACTAAAATGCATTACTTTATGTTAAAGAAATGCCATTCTCTGAAATGGAACAACATTGTGTTTATTAAGGTCTTTATTTTAAATTTTCTTGGGTCTCCTACAAAGGGTGCGCCCCCTAAAACCCCATTTTGGCGCCCCCCCCACCCTAGAGACGTTGGGTGGGGGGGGCTGCCCCCCCCCGGCCCCCTGCCACCACGCTACTGACTGCACCCCATAGACTGGTATTGTCTTGGCCTTCGGGGCTTGATTTACGCCGGTCTATGGGTCTGTCCTGTTAATTTCTAGGAGGTCAACCCTCCCAGGCTTCGCCTCCCCTTTTTGGGGAGGAGTAAGTTTATTGCTTATTGCCTGAGGCGCCCCTACCGGGGAATGCCGACGAGGCTGCCCAGGCAATTTTTAAATCCCACTTTCCCGACCCGACCTTGGGTCACATCTTACTTGTGGGATAAAAACTGGCCTTGTGCCTAACTCTTGGAGAGGAGTAAATCAATACTCGATGTTGGCCGGGGCAAAACTGTAACATATTTCTACTGAAACTTCTATCTCTTTAACTCTCTCTATTTGTCTCTCTATTTTTCTCTATCCCTCTTCCCTCGTTTCTCCTTCCCTCTCCCCACCCCTTCTTCCTCTCTATCTGGACATACACAGGCATTCACACAGACAACTCTCTTTTATATAGATTCCCCGAGGAATGAGTCAGCATAAGGGAAATAACCTCTTGATAAAAAAATCAGAGTTACTTCCCTTTAGTACATAAAAATAGCTAAATAAAATGACTAAAAAACCGACCCGCTTGACGAAAAGTGGCCCAGTTTACCTTCAAAGAATTAATATTCTTTTGAAATTGTAGATGTTATTCAACCAGGGCAACGTTGATTAAGAATATTCTCACTTTGTAAGTCTTTGTTTTGTAACTTTCGACTATTAGCTGGAGATACACACACACATATATATATATATACAGGGTGGGCCAAAATAAGGGTCCTATCTTTAAATTTGAATAACTTGAATTTGAATAACTTCCACAAAATAAAAGTTAAACTCACCAAACTTTATGTGTGTGTAGACTGACCCTTCCGAGAGTTTTTGAAATAAACAAAACAAATTTTAGCCGAAAAACACTTCTTAAAACTTACAAAAACTAAAGTATTGTTTTTTACACGGTTTTGAGTTTTTTAAGCAAAAATAATGTTTTCTAAATGAGGGTACGTTCCTTAGGGCTAATACGGCTCATGCTTGCTTCGGAAGAGGTCCTTTACTTATTCTAAAAAAAAATCAAAAAAAAAATCAATAAATAAAAAAGTTATGAATTTTTAAAAATAGGACACTTATTTTTGCCCACCCTATATATATATATATATATATATATATATATATATATATATATATATATATATATATATATATATATATATATACACACACACAGATAACTGCATTTAATATAATAGATGATCCTAGTGTCAGCTAGAACTACATGCATTAAGTATAGACTAATTGCTTACCTTAGGTTAACAATAAATGGTTACATTAACAACGTGGCGTAGAAGAGAGTTAAAGCTTGGAATTACATTCAGTTGCTTCACGATTCTCTGCTCGCACACGCCATTTAAGGTCATAGAAAAATTTTCGGATCAGTAAAGCGACACGTCTATAATACGCTACTGTAATATGTATTATTTATGTAAATTTAATTGGAAGAAGATTTTTGAACTTCGTTCGTATTCATTTAAAAATGACATCTTACATAATGTTCTAATTTATAATTTCTAACAGGTTTACAATCTGACTGTATTTGTACTGCTACTAATACATCTGAAAAGTAAAGGGATTTTCTATTTGTTGTTTAGAAAATGTTATATATTTATTCAACATTATAAAACAGTTTACATGTTAATTAAACTAACAGTATGGATTTGAAAATATTTATTTGTTTATGAATAAAATAAATAAAATATAGCAAAGAAAGCAGAGAAAAGAAAATTGGAAACACAGATATTTACATTGAAATATTTTAGATGTATTTTCATATTCATTTCAGGAATTTACATCGGCGAATCCAACAAACCGGATGAAATAAATTATCACTTAAAAGCTAATGCTTCCACATACAATTCCTCTGTATTTAAATTGAGATCGCTACTCAGACTTACCCTGCAAATCCAACATCCAACTCGCATCTACAAATTTTATATATATATATATATATATATATATATATATATATATATATATATATATATATATATATATATATATATATATATGTACATGAATATTATATATGCACATGTTCTGACAATAATTAAATAAATAAATTAGAACTAAATAGTACCACCCAATAATAATGAAATTATTACTGATAAAATATTATAACAATAATAAAATAATGTCAACATATATGCCAGCTCAATCTATTTTCTGCAAGAATAATTTACTATATCTGCGGATCTCATCCACCAATTTCCCATTAACTCCGGTTTCCTGGAAAAATACATCTCAACCGAGGGTTGCACATATTTATTCTTAAAATTAAATATACCTCGGTAATTCAAAGAACACAAAACACCGGATACCATCTTGATTCGACACACCACGTTGGTAAATAAAAATTAATTATCGAAAATTATTGAAAGCGTTCAAGATTGTCATTAATCTGTTTACCTCTCGTATCCAACGGTGTTTTCTACCAAACTGCATTGTCATAGCCATTAAACACAAGAGGAAAATAATCTCTCTCTCTTTCCCTCTCTTTATATATATATATATATATATATATATATATATATATATATATATATATATATATATATATATATATATATAGTGAAATAAATTCCAGAAGGAAATCCGAGTATGAGAGCTCAATGTAATAAACAGAGCAAGGATAAAAATAAAATAATGTAACACGGAATCACATGATCACCGGTGCGATAATTTATTTCGACACTCCGGCCTTTTCAAGCATCCAAACGAGGAGATTACATGTTTGAAAATGAAATATATATATATATATATATATATATATATATATATATATATATATATATATATATATAGGGCGGAGAAGCAAAATTTACAAGGAACTTTAAGTCGTTTTTGTTCCAAACAGACACTACGCTATTGTTTTGAAACCAAGCATATATTGATGTCAACATCATACCTAACACTATTATTCTTACCTTTTCAGAAACTTTTCCTCATTTGAGTAATCAGGAAAGCAAAAGTCAAAGTGTGCGTAATTTGTTGAATGCACTCGTCACACGAAAGGAGATTTCAAGAATAGTTGGATTGTTTATAAAGACTGTTTATAATGTAAAGAATAGAATGACTATAAGCAAAACTATTGCGAGGAAGTCTGAAAATAGAGGAATCTACAAAAAACGTACCAAAGCTTTTATTAAAGCTCTCAAATCCCAAATCCTAAAGGATCTAACAAATCAATGAGAAAATAGCAATTGAACTTGAGTTAGACAACAACTAATATGAACACGCATCTCCCAATTTCACCCTAATTCTTAGTAACCTCTATACGTCTATAGTGGCAACTTGCCTTGTTTGAAGTGAACTATGTTAAAAAGACCAATAGAAATTCAGTAAACTATTATTTGAAGTTAAACTCTTACGCAAGAACACCAAAACACTTGTGAACAAAAGCTATAAAGGAAAAAAGATGAAAAGGGTGCAATTACATTATTATATGGTTCAATAAAAAAGTCACCCATTTTAACGATCTTTTCAGATGAAAAAATCTTCACTGTCGATGCTGCTTTCAACTGTGTAAAGTACAGATTTATTTAAAAAAGGTTAAGGGGACATTCAGAACAAAACAGCTCAAGTTATGGCTTTTGGTATTGTGGCTTCCGATGGAATGAAAATGCCTAACAAATCTACAAAGTTGATGAAAAGATCAATGTTAATACTTACTACAAGACTCCGGCTTATAGTGTGTAATGTATGGACACAGGATGGTGCTCCAGCCCATACAGCTAAAAAAATATAAAATTTCTGCAAATTCAACTTTAGCAATTTTGGGAAATAAAGTTTTATGGCCACCTTCTAGCCCAAATCTAAACCTTCTGGATTATGCTATTAGGGACGTTTTAGAACATGCTACCAATAGAACATCACACAACAATATCGACTCTTTTAAAGATACTATTTAAAAAAATTGGAGAAGTTGTCTCCCGAATATTTTAAGAACACTTGTGCAAGTTTCAGGAAGCGTGTGAAGGCAATTATTAAGAAAGAAGGGGGACACATAGAATAAAAAACATTTTCTATTATGCAAATTCTCATAAAAAAACGACCGTTTCTCTAACTCTGCCGTCGTGGGAAGTCAATTAAATTGGAACTAAGGACATGTTAATTTTTGTCCTAATTCAGAGTTCCCCATTTTGGGGAGCTGGATTTACGCCACATTAAAAACCGACCTTGTGTCTAACTCTGCCGTCGTGGGTAGTCAATTAAATTGGAACTAAGGACATTTTTATTTTTGTCCCAATCCAGAGTGCCTCTTTTGGGGGAGCTGGATTTTCTACCACATTAAAAACCGACCTTGTGTCTAACTCTGCCCTCGTTGGGAGGCAAATAAATAGGGATTATGGCAATTTATATTTTTATCCTAATCCAGAATCCCCTCGTTTGGGGAGTTAAATTTTCGCCACATTACAAACCGACCGCTTCTCTAACTCTGCCCTCGTTGGGAGGCAATTAAAAATGGATTAAGACACATTTTATTTTAGTCTCAATCCAGAGTGCCCCTTTTTGGGGAGTTGTATTTTACCAATATTAAAAACCGACTGCTTGTCTAACTCTGCCCGCGTGGGAAGGAAAGTAAATAGGGACAAAGGTATTTTTTTCTCCCAATCCAAAGTGCCCCTTTTTGAGGAGCTGTATTTTCTGCCACATTAAAAACGACCTTGTGTCTAACTCTCCCCTCGCTGGGAGGCAAGTACATAGAGACACGTTTTGTTAAATAAAAATGTCTGCTTTGTGCGTTCAAGTTCAATCAGCACAAAAACTGTTATACACGCACGTACGTCTTTGTCATTTTTATTAACTTTCTCCTAAACGCATAAAGAAATGCTGTCCCCTCTATTTGACAACTTTCGTTCAAAACATTTTACATCTAAATCCTTTTTAAATGGCCGAAGGTACAAAAAAGATGCTAATTGTTTCACCAGTTTAACTTTGCAATCAGTTTTCAGGCTAATTTTCTTTAACTTGGATGCAAGTTCGTACCTGTTTCATTCGAGTTTCATTTCGTAATGTTTCATCAATTATGTTCGAAATCGCCTTTTCAATGGCAGCTACAATTTGTAATTTGTATGAGGAAAAAAACTTACTTGTCAAAAGAAAACTCGAAAAAGGTACATTATTATGCGAAATAAGTCGGAACAATAACGAAACGCAAACGAAACGAAACAAACAAAAAATCCTACTTACGTCCATAACTTTTACTGTGCGTCAGCGACAGGGGTGCATCTGAATCAAGGCCAACGATAAACTTGACGTCTACATACAGCCATATGAAAGAAAATAAAGTAAATTATGTATTTAAGAATCATATGAACATTTTCATAAGAAAAAGGGATATAAAAAGTGATAATAAAAAAGAAAAGCTACATATTTAAAAAAACAAAAACATATTTCACCCATAACAAGGCAGGCCGCCACAGTAGACGTAAATGGCTACTGAGAATTAGGGTGTAGGTTTTGGGTGTTATCCTAAGTTGGGAGCTGTGCAGCGAGATGTATGTTTACATTAGTTTTAAACATCTGCATGTCGGTACAATCGGGGAAACAGGGAACAGGGAGGGAGTCTACCTACCTGCCTATTAAAAAAAATTTTTTTTCTATCTTAAAATATTTTAAAGCGCTTCTATTTACATTTATATTTCGCAAAAATAATCAAAGTTTTTCGTCTTTTCGGGTAAAAAGACAAAACAACAAAAAAACAAATATAGAACCAAGTAACATTACAAAACGTAATAAAATTTACTTTTTTACCTGTTTGAAAAGAGGGAATTGGAAAAAAAGTTAAAGACTTCGATGGTTTCCGGAAAAGGAATACGCCCATTTTTATTTTTGGTATGTAATCTGATCGTTTTTTTATGAAAAAATGAAATGTAAATAAAAGCGCTTTAAAATACTTTGAAACATTAAAAATAGGTAGGTAGGAAGAAAGGTAAATTTGATTGCCTTTGGTAGCAGTTATTTGTAGACTATTTGTTTTGTCACCCCTTTCTTTCTATTAGAAATTCTAGACAATCGCCGAAAGATATTATTTCAATTAGAAGTAAATGCGTAGTTATATATCTTAAGTGGAAACATTTTAGAAATAAATAAATTACGAAATTTATGGAGTTGAATTTCATATAAACAAGTCCATTAAATAAATATATATATATATATATATATATATATATATATATATATATATATATATATTCATGAATTCAACGACCAGGTTGGATCATAAAAAAATTCTCTGCCTGATGAGACCTCAGCTCTTGAGAGCTGTAGATCGATAACATCGACATGCCAGTGTAGCAGACCTTGTACATGTTTGAATAAAAGCATTCACAATACAGCTCTATATTTTTATTGAGCACTCTTTTATCAGCCCGGTTTGATTCCCTTTGGATTTCTACCCTGTGGATTTTTACCCTACCTGGATTACTATATATATATATATATATATATATATATATATATATATATATATATATATATATATATGTGTGTGTGTGTGTGTGTCTGTGTGTGTGTGTGTTTGTGTGTATTAAAAAGTAAAAGCGGAAGACTTAAGACTCAACGTTTCGCCCAACTGTTGCGTGTTTTTTTTCAAAAGCGTTGTGCGTGTGGTTGAATGCTAATTGATATTTGTTGGTGATGCTGTCTATTGCTAGTTGTTAATATTTATCATTTTTAACTTTATAAATGATTATGGTTTTATCTGGTGAATATGAATATGTTGTCATTAGATTTAAGTTTTTTTTTCGGTCAGAAGATAGGTTTCTTTGGATTTCCCAGTATGCACCACTGAAAAGTTTAGGATTCTACGGGAAATCAATAACCCTTCCGTAAACTAAATGAACATGAACAGCGAGGTCTTCAAAAACTGTCTCCACAAAAGAAAATTTCGGTTAGTCCAATGGACCAGCAGCGAAAATACATTACTCAATAATAAACCCATAAGACCAATAATCTTCACATCATAGAAAATATATGATAACCACACCCTAAGATTGTTCCAAAACTTATCAATTTTTTTATATATACAACATAACACCCCCGTTATATTGTACATGTCAGAACCACAACCACACCCCCTACCAACACCAATATAACCTACACTCACACCTTCTTTAACCTGATCTATCACAAATATAACATAAATAATTAGATACCCGATCACATTAAAAAATATATAACATGAGTAATATATGAATCTCTCAAATTAAAGCCCAGAAATATAAAAACCAAACCTCATTAAATTAAAGGATTTATAGAAGACTAAACCTTAACATTAATAGATAAAGCCAACAGAATTAACTAAGTACAAATTGCATATTGCAATGATAGTTAATACATTAGATATCCCTTAGATAAAACCGTTCACTAATAAATATATATCTTCCTTCAACATCCAGCCACCACATAGCAATTAATTCACTTAAATATAGACACCCCATAAATTTACCTTTTAAAACTATAAATAAATGAACAAAAACAAGATTAAATTAAATAAAACACCCAATAAGATAAAACACTTAAAAAGATACTTAACCATTAATAAATAACCAAATAATAAATAAAATAAAACCTAATAAATCCCACTCAGAAACTAATCAATAAACTACGCCACGCAGTTACCCCTCAAAGTAAACACACCTTTGAAGCGGTAAAACAGGCAACATCCATTATCAATAATTGCATTAATTACGATTAAAACCCATATATTAATATCGAGATGCTGAAAATTTCTTATGGATTACAGACGTTTTTTAAAGATACAACTTTTGAAATACAACCTTTAAAATACAACCTTTAAAATACAACCTGTAAAATACACCCTTTAAAAATACAAAACTATAAATAAAGAAAGAAATAATAAAATCAAACTCTTAATAAAATAAAATAAAACATTAAAAAATACAAAACTATAAATAAATAAAAAAATAAATAAAATAAAACACTTAATAAATCCCACGCAACAAAAATATAATTCTGATACTGTACTTTCTTCAAAAGGAACGCTTTAGCAAATCACCGTTAGCCGGTGAATCCAAACGCCACTTCACCCTGTGTTTTACATTTCGGGACGCTGATGATTCCTTATGAGCGATAGACGTCTTAAAAAATATATATATAAAAAGCCAGTCCATCTGGATGAAACCGAGGTACTACTCTGGAATATGTAAGGTATAGCTTTTAAAATAAATTATTTGTACACACACACACACACACACACACACACACACACACACACACACACACACACACACACATATATATATATATATATATATATATATATATTGTTGTGAAAATATGTTTTAGAGTATACTTTCAATAGTTTATATTTACCAACCTCTTCCGATTTAAGCTCGATGAATTTTAACCAGTAACAACCGAGCATATATGTAAGCAAATTTCAATTACATCGGATGCTTAGAATAGCCTAACGAAACGAATGACAAAGTCTATCTATAAAAAATTAGTTCATGTTATTAAACATCTTGTTAAGACAATGAGATGAAGGATTGATAAAGATTTCAAAGTTCAAAGGGTCCGAGAACGTTCTGGAGAGGGAGTTGTTTCTTCGTGTAAGTGTTTGTTACGGCTATCGGCCATTGCGTTAAAGAAAGAAATTGAGCAAGCATGTTCATTGCGGCTAGCACCATATGTATGTAAATGAAAATAGTGATGATAATATGTGTGCATGTGTTAGGGTACCTGCTATGTTAATGTGCCGTTCATTTGGCGTCCGGTGGCGATAGTGGACACATACCAGTCGAAGATTCGATCTCGGCAATCAGTCCGGCAGAAACTTGGCCAATTCGGTGGCATTTTATCTGTCGGGCTGAGGTATTCGTTCTGGGTAGTCCTAGAGGGTCCACCCTCTCAGGCCTATCCCCCCTCTTTGGGATGGAGTTAGTTTATTGCTAACCGCCTGGGGCTCCTCAACCAAGGAATGTCAACGCCAGATTTCTCCTTCTTTAAAGAGCGCTGGCTTGATTCTCCCCCTGGCCTTGTGCTGCATCTTTCTGCGGTGGGAACGAAGTAAACCCCGCTTTGTTAATGTGAGAATGTGGTACGTGTGTACATGTGTACATGTGTACATGCGTTCGTTGAGCAGGTGTACTTAGAGAGAGAGAGAAAGAGAGAGAGAGAAAGTAAGAGGCGAGTGAGAGCGAGGGAGAGAGGAGAGTATGTGTGTGTGCGTGTGTCTATGAACTTCTGTACATGTGCGTTCGTTGAGCGGCGTGTGTGTGCTTCATCAAGCGGTGTGTTTAGTAGACCATGAAAGTCTCTCATGTGTTGCTACTTGTCGAAGGCTGTTCTTGTCTTTCTCTCGTTTGGTTTTAAAAGGGATCTACGCAAGATAACGTGGTACGCACGTCTGTTGTCTCCGGAACAAAAGGGGACAAGTAAAAAGAAAGCTGCGTGTTAGTCTTTTTATACAGTACGCGCTTGAATTTTTTTATTGGCTGCTAATTGGCGATTGTGTCCAATCAACAATCGTTACGTAAAACACAATATTCTTCACTGCCGCTGTCCCTTTCAAACATCACAAAACGTTTCATACATTAAAAGCATATATTGATGATGCATGATGCAGCAGCAATATAAAAACATATGATGCAATACTTTTCAAAAAGCGAGAAAAATATCATCGGAGCAGATCTGCCTTACACTTTTGTAAATGTCTCCAACTATATGTAGTCAAAGTAATATTTCCGAATTTCACGATGCGAATTATGCTACAGATCGTACTATATATATATATATATATATATATATATATATATATATATATATATATATATATATATATATATAGTGCGTCGGAGTATTGATTTACTCCTCTTCCGGAGTTAGGCACAATGCCAGTTTTTATCTTACCCCCCCCCACAAGTAAGATGTGACCCAAGGTCGGGTCGAGAAAGTGGGGTTGAAAAGCCAGCGCCCGAGAGGTGAGCACTTTGGACATTACAAATTGCCTGGGCAGCCCCGTCGGCATTCCCTGGTAGGGGCGCCTCAGGAAGTAAGCAATAAACTTACTCCTTCCCAAAGAGGGGAGGCGAAGCCTGGGAGGGTGGACCTCCTAGAACTGCACAGGAGAGACCCATAGACCGGCGTAGATCAAGCCCCGAAGGCCAAGACAATACCAGTCTATGGGGGTGCAGTATCCATCGGAACAGATACTACACTTTGATCTTAGTCAAAAGGCCAATGTTTAAAAGAAATGAGTAATGTGTGCAATCGTAACAATACGGAATCTAAAATACAAATAATTCAATTAAAAACTATACATTACATATTCCAGAGATGTATTATGGTTTCATTGAAACGGGTAGACCATTACTGTTTATAAAAATACATTACAACCCATTTCAACTCGATACTTTCTCCAAAAAATACACTTGAGAGAAATCACCGGACGATCAAAGCGGTGACCATCGGCATCCATTTTTTCGAACTGTCTTTTCATTCCGTGAGTCGCTATGGATTTGAAATGGTGTGTGATTGTCTGTTCTAAACAGTAATGGTCTACCCGTGTCAATGAGACCATGGTAATCTCTGGAATACGTAATATATAGTTTTTACATAAATAATTTGTATATATATATATATATATATATATATATATATATATATATATATATACGTTTAGTTCAAGAACTATACTGTACATATTTCTCTAAAAGATTACATGATATTTTATAAATAAATAAATATTACGAATCCAGTATATGACTAAATATTGCCAGTAAACTTAAGTTAAAACTTGTCAAAGAGACCTCATATATAGAATAGAAAATATATAACATGATAAATATTTTTTAATCATACGATAAAAATATTTAACACTAACAATATTTATACATGTGTACACGTGTTTTATGTGTACATGTGTTTAATAAATTGAATTTCTGAAACACGTGTACACGTGGATACATATTGAAATATTTGGAGTATGATTACAAAATATTAATTAGGTCATCAATTCTGTCATAGATTTTGTATTCTAATTGATTATAATATATATATATATATATTAACTATGACACTATATGTATTAGTACATACTATCAGTGCTTTTTAATTAGCAATCCCTTTGAAAAGATTCAGCTCGATGATTGTCAATCAGTAACAACATAGCATGTTTAACTAAACATGTAAAGGACATAAATGGTAAAAATATACAATTCAACCTAAAATGGTCTATATTAGGTAGAACAGGGAAATACAAACCTAACATATCTAAGAGATGTAACCTCTGTATTCTAGAATCCTACAATATAGTTATGTCTAAGGAAAATTTATTAAATAAAAGACAGGAAGTGGTTCAGAACTGTCATCATAGAACCGCATATGCCCTATCCCGTTACAGACCCATATAGACGCCTGTGCCACTAACCCTTTCATCAACGTAAATATGAAAATATATAAGGTACAGGAATATTATAAGATTATGTAGCTAATAGAAACTGTATGCCTAATAGTAGATGACGGAACAGTAATACCCCACTATAAAACATTTAAATATAGAACACATCACATACAACAAAAATAACCGAAGCGACATAGCTTAGTTTCGCATTAAATAAAAACTTACTACTTAAGTGTAGTAATCTGGGCAATTAATCTTATCTTAGTGTTAATTTAAACGGTTTATAAATAAATACTAAACATTTTCCACCAAAACACCGATGTATAACAATATTAGTAATGCTTGCATGAATGGCTGAATATATATAGCTAGCTGCCAACTGATGAAGTTAAAATAGATCAGCTCTGCACTTAGTTTCGTATTCAAATTACCTAAATAGATGTAACTTTAGGAAAGTAAAAATTACCCTTAAGTGAATTCGGATTTTTATAAATAAATGATATAATTTATTAACTATTTGAAGGAATATTACTGAATTCAAATATATAAATGTCCGCATAACTTTTAGGATGTACTAGCTCTGAACTGAAAAATTCAAAATGGGGTTCTAGTGAGTCTCCCCACATGTAAGTTTGCTCTTTTCTTTGTTTTTTATTTGTTTTCGCCAAAAAATTACCCACTGTATAGTGTAGGTTTTTTCAGTACATTTCAATCCAAGAACATTTTATTCTTTGTAAATTTTTCTGATGATTTTGTTCTGTTGCAGAGATGATATTGACATAAAAATATTGTTTGGATCACGGCAAATAAAACGGACCGTAAAAAATACATCTCACAGAAATGTTATGTTTTTTTGGAAATGTGAAAAGAAAACAAAAACATTTTAAAGGGTTTTTGGAATTTTCTGGAAAACTAAGTTATATGGTAAACTGAAATTAAAATGCCATCAATTAGACCCTAGAACCTCTATTTCTGCCAAAAATCAGCAGAATCCATCAAATAGTTGATGAGATACAGATGGCACATACGTACGTACGTACGTACGTACGTACACACGGATAACACAAAATCCTGCCTGACCTTTCTGGATCTCTGGGTTGCCTTGACTAATGATGCTGAAATTCTACACACTTATAGAACCTATCAAATAAAATTTTTGTGCAAAGTTTTAACTAATTTAGTTTATTGGTCTTTGAGTTATGATTGATCAAAGAAATGAGATTTCTATCATAGGTCGTTTTTGAAGTCTATTAAGGGATAGAGCGTTCTCACGCCTCCCTTGATATATATATATATATATATATATATATATATATATATATATATATATATATATATATATATATATATATATAGTATGTGTGTGTGTGTGTGCGCGTGCGCGTGTGGGTGGGTGGGTATGTGTGGTGAATATTTAGTATTTATATAAATGCTTGTAAGATTAAATGCCGATGACAGCACATATATTTAAAATTAACAATTGAATTCTGGTCTTATTTGAACATCAAACCTGGACGTAATCAGGCGTACGACATGTTATACTCACTGCTCCCCTGCTCAGGCAACGTATTCCGTGGCTAGGTTGGGTTTTCGGTAATAACATAGACATCACATTCCACTAGAACGTACATTTATTTCCCCAACCATATCTCCTGCATTTTCGCAGATCTGATCGACGTCCGTAAGCCCGAACTAATTCAGGATCGAGAGGGTTTCAACAACGCTGAAAAGAACGTACGGTTAATTCGCAAACAGTCGTCCAAATTGATGTGCAGGCGAGAACATTATGATCAATCAAAGTAGCCGGCGTGGAGTCGTGCCAAAATAATGAGAGATACGGGATCTGTTGTGCGTGCGGTGTAGAGGGGTTGGAGCAAAAAAAAAAGAGAGCAAAAGACGAAGATTGGGGGGCGGGGTACATAGATATATTGTTCTTCCTATTTTTGCCAGCACCAGATTCTCGCGTGCGTAACATTCTAGTTCCGTTCGCCATCTTGTTTTTATCATTCGTTCGATAAGTGATTACAATCAGGTACCCATGTGATGGCGATCTTTTCAGAATAGCGTGTCGAATATATATATATATATATATATATATATATATATATATATATATATATATATATATGTGTGTGTGTGTGTGTATGTGTGTGTGTGTCTGTTGGGTGTACACGCGCATATTCATAAAATGTGTTTGCGTATGCATGCACGTGCGTTTGTTTGTCAGTGTGAATATTTTGATTTTAAAACTAGATAATATATATATATATATATATATATGTATATATATATATATATATATATATATATATATATATATATATATATATATATATATATATATAGCACTAGTTAAAGTGAAAGAATAAAATAAAGTGCGAATCAAATTTTATTAGAATTCAATGTTCAAGCAAAGTACTTTACAGTCCTTAACTCATGAGTTTTCAAAGAAAGTCTTCTCCTCAGAGGACCATTCCCGCAATGACTTTACTGCAGGTAATAAAATTAAACTTTGCAAATATATTAAAAAATATATATAAAAAATACATAAAAGTATATAAAACATCCAATATATCGGCCCAAAAAATTATATTAATTGCCTCTTATATCTTTTGTTGTATTAACCATTATATATATATATATATATATATATATATATATATATATATATATATATATATATATATTGCTGAATTTAAATCATCAACGACTTCATGGAACAAACCGAAAAACGTTCTCTCCGCTGTCTTTGTAAAAAATCTCTTCTTTCCCCAGCTTTTTTGTTCAGTTGCTTTTGACACCTGAGGATGATTCGACGAAGGATCAAAAACGTTCGTGAAACCTATGGAACATTTATTAATTTAAAAAAAATTTGAATACAAAAAAGACCATCAGAAAAATTGAAAAAATAAGAAAGTATAATTAAACAAACGAATTCTGTTATTCTTAACAATCGTTGCATATACATATATATATATATATATATATATATATATATATATATATATATATATATATATATATATACAGGGTGGGCAAAAATAAGGGTCCTATTTTTAAAAATTCATAACTTTTTTATTTATTGATTTTTTTTTTTTTTAGAATAAGTAAAGGACCCCTTCCGAAGCAAGCATGAGCCGTATTAGCCCTAAGAAACGTACCCTCATTTAGAAAACATTATTTTTGCTTAAAAAACTCAAAACAGTGTAAAAAACAATACTTTAGTTTTTGTAAGTTTTAAGAAGTGTTTTTCGGCTAAAATTTGTTTTGTTTATTTCAAAAAATCTCGGAAGGGTCAGTCTACACACACATAAAGTTTGGTGAGTTTAACTTTTATTTTGTGGAAGTTATTCAAATTCAAGTTATTCAAATTTAAAGATAGGACCCTTATTTTGGCCCACCCTGTATATATATATATATATATATATATATATATATATATATATATATATATATATAATGCACACAGCTTTATAATATACTAGCAGGTCCCGTGCATGGACGTTGTCCTGGAAAATTAAAGGAGCTGGGAAACTAATGCACCTACCCCTGAACTCTGTCTAAATATATTTACTTTATTCTTTCTTACCAATAATTATTACTCGTTCTGTAAGTATTTTACCCATAAATAACAATTAAACGTTAGTATTAATTCATAATTACGAAAGCCGAAAAAAGCTTTTATTTCGAAGTTTTTATTCACAAACACTGGAAGGAAAGTAATGGAAAAAAATACAGACGCTGCAGTAACCATATCACTACTTCTGAATCCTAAATAAAAATAGATGGAAATGGTTTGCGTACAGTTTACATAACGAAACCGTAGAAAGTCAATTTATAGTCTCAGGGATCGGTGATAGTCAATCTAACCCCAAAATATTCTGACGGAAGAGAGTCTCGCAGACGATAGGTAAGAACTCCCCTCCGAAAAAAGTTGGTAATACCTGGAAGTATGGCTTCCAGTTTTAATTCGAAATAAGGCAAAAGCGTTGTCCTTATTTGTATCTAAACAGTAATACTAAGGCCAGGCGGCAATATAAAAAAGAAGAAAAATAAAGACGAAAAAAGTGCGAGTGCAGGGGCGTAGCGGTACCGTTAAAAGAGACGGATAAAATCAATTATGTTTGAAAATGCCCTAGTCGATCACGTCGACACTCTATAACGGATGAGAGCAAGAAACCCATCCCAAGGAAGTGATAATTCGTTAGAGAATGGCCTCCCGTAACCTTTGAACGTGGTGGTGAATTAGTAATAATACAAAAGTGCTGTCGTTTATTGTTATCCAAACAGTAAGTCTGCGTGGCGATATAAGAAGAAAATAGAAGAAAGGTGTAGACGGAAACGATGCTCGCGCAGCTATTTCATCAGAATCATGAAAAGTCAATTTATAGTCTAATGAAGAAAATCGCACGCAAGAAGGCGATGTGTTTTTCTTTGTTTGAGAATGGTTCTTTAAGTCAGAAGTTTCGTACAGAATTTATATTTTACGAAAAATATGTAATAAAAGAAAAAAGAGAGAATTAACAAAAGTAAATAAATTAAAATAAATTACGATTTTTTTTAATGTGAAAAATGCCAGCAAAAATTAAGTGAGGAAGTCGAACCTCACGAAAACTGGTCCAGGATCGATATCAGTACCATATAAGCTATAAGACATTGAAGTAGTAGCAACAGCTGTGTAAGCTGTAAAATATTGATGTATGCATTTATTCACATGACTGATTACCTCCCACTACCGTAAAGATTCTAATAAACATATGCATGGAGTTTATGTCCAGAACACCCTCCCCTGAACGAGAGTATATAGGCTAAAAACAGATGATCAAGCCTACATGTGCTTTAGATTAACCCTGCAGCACAACGTTAGTTACTTATATTTCTTATACCGTTCTCTTTCGACCCAGGACTGTAACCTTCTTACATCTGTCTCTGAAAGCATAGATATAGCATTTTCACTTGACATGAGTGCCCAAATACATGTATTTGGAGATTTTAATGATTTTTGCTGTTCGAAAAATGATATTCTGCTATAATAAGAATGAATCTGT
>OY744538.1:26506405-26511405 GCA_963556195.1 Sepiola atlantica
GTTGCTGTTGGTGTAGGTGTTGGTGTTGGTGTTGGTGTTGCTGTAAATGTTGGTGTTGGTGTTGCTGTAGGTATTGGTGTTGGTGTTGGTGTTGGTGTAAGTGTAAGTGTTGGTGTTGGTGTTGCTGTAGGTGTTGGTGTTGCTGTTGGTGTTGGTGTTGCTGTAAGTGTTGGTGTTGGTGTTGGTGTTGGTGTTAGTGTTTGTGTTTGTGTTGGTGTTGGTGTTGGTGTTGGTGTTGGTGTCGCTGTATGTGTTGCTGTTGGTGTTGCTGTTGGTGTTGGTGTTGCTGTTGGTGTTGGTGTTGCTGTAAGTGTTGGTGTTGGTGTTGCTGTAGGTGTTGGTGTTGGTGTTGGATTTGGTGTTGCTGTATGGGTTGGTGTTGGTGTTGGTGTTGGTGTTGGTGTTGGTGTTGGTGTTGGTGTTGGTGTTGGTGTTGGTGTTGGTGTTACTGTTGGTGTTGGTGTTGGTGTTGGTGTTGGTGTTGCTGTAGGTGTTGGTGTTGGTGTAGGTGTTGGTGTTGCTGTTGCTGTTTGTGTTTCTGTTGGTGTTGCTGTAGGTGTGGTGTTGGTGTTGGTGTTGGTGTTGATGTTGGTGTTGGTGTTGGTGTTGGTGTTGGTGTTGGTGTTGGTGTTTGTGTTGGTATTGGTGTTGCTGTTGGTGTTGGTGTTGCTGTTGCTGTAGGTGTGGTGTTGGTGTTGGTGTTGGTGTTGGTGTTGGTGTTGCTGTTGCTGTTTGGTGTTGGTGTTGGTGTTCGTGTTGGTGTTGGGTTTGCTGTAGGTGTTGGTGTTGGTGTTGGTGTTGGTGTTGGTGTTGGTGTTGCTGTAGGCGTTGGTGTTGGTGTTGGTGTTTAACCCATCATCGAGTGGCTTCAATCTCTATGTAAAAGGGTTTGTCAGGACAACCGTGCATGAGGATACTTCACCCTACAAGTAAACCTTTACCAACAATTCAATATAAGATAGTATTCGCAGCACGGCTTTCTGTACAAGGGTTTGTCAGGTCAACCTGACATGAGGATATCTACCCTACGAGTATACCCTGACCAAATATTCAAGTAACATAGTATTCTAAATACATATAAGATCCCCTCAGCACGGCTATATACTTGGTCATACGAGGAATAGTGCATCTTCTCCTAGTGATGTTACCTCAAGTAACAGCAGTTAGCTGGATACTCTACCAGACCAGATGAATTCTTGTCCTGGAATCCGGTAAGACCAAGAGACCACAAGAAAGATATACAACGGCATAGTTAACTAGTCAATTGAGGAAAAGGAAAATTATGTTCTTAACTTCTTTACTCACTCAATGTTTGAGAAATAAAGGAGAACTTTAATAGAATATTCGAATATCTGTGTATCTCATATAGAGATTAAGTGTTAGCCCCAGTAAGCCTCTTTATTTCTGAGAACTTCGACTGAAGTAAAATGAAACAAAAAACAGTCACTGTTCCTTCCCTTCTTTCACTATTTGTCCATCGCTTTCACTTAAGCAGTCACTACAAAAGCGCATTTACTATACGGACTACTCTCTTTGATCCTAGTCCGAAGGCTAATCAATGTTTATATAAAGTTAGGTATATGCGTATGTTTATCTATTTCTATGGAATGGATTCAATCTTAAACTATGATTTGTATAAGATTCAATCCATTATATAGAAATATATAAACCGATCACCATGTATTTTGGAACACAGCTGCTTGTCGTAAGGGTAGGTAATGTGGGCTATATTTAACATAATTTAGTTTTACACAAAGGGGCAAAGATTACTCTGATTTTTGTGAAATTTTAACAATAGATATTAGACATTAATTAATAAATATTCCCCAAATTTCAGTTAATTTCGAGTATTTTAAGGAGTTTTAGGGGGCATAATATGGGTATAACCTCCCATTTAAAAATTCAAATATTTCAGATTTGCATTAAATTAGATCCACGGTCATTTGACACCAATTAAACAAGATTCCCTGAATTTCATTTTTTTTCATAAGACCCCTTAAACTTAAGCTTTAAATTTAAGACATTTTCTAGAAGCAAAATCATATAATGGATATTTTATAATTATATATTGATTTTATAATTATATATTGATTTTATGATTATATATTTATTTTATAATTATATGTTGATTTTATAATTATATATTGATTTTATAATTATATGTTGATTTTATAATTATATGTTCGTTTTATAATTATATATTGATTTTATAATTATATATTGATTTTATAATTATATGTTGATTTTATAATTATATGTTGATTTTATAATTATATATTGATTTTATAATTATATGTTGATTTTATAATTATATGTTGATTTTATAATTATATGTTGCTTTTATAATTATATATTGATTTTATAATTATATATTGATTTTATAATTATATGTTGATTTTATAATTATATGTTGATTTTATAATTATATATTGATTTTATAATTATATGTTGATTTTATAATTATATGTTGATTTTATAATTATATATTGATTTTATAATTATATGTTGATTTTATAATTATATGTTGATTTTATAATTATATATTGATTTTATAATTATATATTAATTTTATAATTATATATTGATTTTATAATTATATGTTGATTTTATAATTATATATTGATTTTATAATTATATGTTGATTTTATAATTATATATTGATTTTATAATTATATGTTGATTTTATAATTATATGTTGATTTTATAATTATATATTGATTTTATAATTATATGTTGATTTTATAATTATATGTTGATTTTATAATTATATGTTGATTTTATAATTATATATTGATTTTATAATTATATATTGATTTTATAATTATATGTTGATTTTATAATTATATGTTGATTTTATAATTACATGTTGATTTTATAATTATATATTGATTTTATAATTATATATTGATTTTATACTTATATGTTGATTTTATAATTATATATTGATTTTATAATTATATGTTGATTTTATAATTATATATTGATTTTATAATTATATGTTGATTTTATAATTATATGTTGATTTTATAATTATATGTTGATTTTATAATTATATATTGATTTTATAATTATATGTTGATTTTATAATTATATATTGATTTTATAATTATATGTTGATTTTATAATTATATATTGATTTTAAAATTATATATTGATTTTATAATTATATGTTGATTTTATAATTATATGTTGATTTTATAATTATATATTGATTTTATAATTATATGTTGATTTTATAATTATATGTTGATTTTATAATTATATATTGATTTTATAATTATATATTGATTTTATAATTATATGTTGATTTTATAATTATATGTTGATTTTATAATTACATATTGATTTTATAATTATATGTTGATTTTATAATTATATGTTGATTTTATAATTATATATTGATTTTATAATTATATATTGATTTTATAATTATATGTTGATTTTATAATTATATGTTGATTTTATAATTATATATTGATTTTATAATTATATATTGATTTTATAATTATATGTTGATTTTATAATTATATGTTGATTTTATAATTATATATTGATTTTATAATTATATATTGATTTTATAATTATATGTTGATTTTATAATTATATGGTGATTTTATACTTTTATGTTGATTTTATAATTATATATTGATTTTATAATTATATATTGATTTTATAATTATAGTATATTGATTTTAATCTTCTTAAGCGGACATAAAAGTGGGACAAAACTGTTCCGTTCGGGGAATTCATTTTTCCTTTCCTGGGACGGGTATACTTTTAGTTTAATATATTAGCTGTGAAGAAGAAAATGTTTCAGTGACAAAGAAATATTTGAAAAATTGCGCGTTTGTTCAAAGATGGCGACCAAGCGTGTGTTTTTTTCGTCAAAAAGTGATGCGCGTAATGCTTTAGTTGTTTTGTAGGTATTTTAGTGCAGATGCCCTTAAAAGGACTTTGGGGTGAGATTGACTGCATTATCTGAAATATGCTAAGCCCCTTCAAAATATACAACCATGACGAATTAAAGAGTTGAGAAATAGTGGGTCGATGGGTCGGCAAGGGAGGGGTTTCGCAGCAACATTTTACCTAATCGACTTACACCTAGTTAATCCCACGTTTTGTCGAAATATGATCCACAGCAACAGCTACGATTTAGGATTTTGATGTTTGCTATTAAAAATAGAAAACAAAAATAAACTGCTCAACGTGACGTTACTTAAATAGACCGAAATAAAAACAACAACAACAACAACAACAGCAACAACAACAGCAACAACCTTGATATTTCTGAATGAATTCATTCGCCCTGAACCGATTTACAAAAGCGGAAGTACTCAATCGGTGCACGTGACTGGCCTTTTAAATAAAGCCTACTTATACAACCTATTTATACGAGAAATATGATGCAATAGAATACAAAATGCGGGTCATTTTGGCATGTTTACATGTGTCCGCACATGTAAGAGGCTCTTTTCATTGATCGTTTGATCGGTCGGTCGAAAATTGCATTTGATCTCTAAATTATAAAAAAAGATCAGCCCACTGAATCTATTTGATCTCTAAATATAGATTCAATGGACTGATCTTATTTTAATTTTCAATGTATATTTTTAAAATTTTCTGACTTTAAAATACTTATTATAATTTTCTTAATTGTTGTTTTTATTACTCGCTCAATCGCTAGTCGCTGTTTAATTGATATGAATTTATTTAACGCACGGTGTAACAAGATAAAGTGCCCTAATAATATTTATACCGTATTATTTTACGGTGGTATGGGTCGAAGGATGAGGACTTAGTACTGTGTGTGTGGAGAGGGGGTTAGTCACTCCTACTTTCGTGCTGAATCTTTTTTAATGCTGTCAAACATTTCGATAATAGACCGAAATAAGAGACCCCGTTCGTCGATCGATTGATCGGTCAGTCTGAAATAGCATTTTAATCTCTAAATGCACAGATTAAATGAACGGATCTTATTTTAATATTCCAAAAATGTTCAG
>OY744538.1:26516405-26543905 GCA_963556195.1 Sepiola atlantica
ACAAAGTGTATCTAGATGGCGAAGCTATTGGAGTTGTCGATAAGTTTTGTTACCTTGGTGTTATCATTGGAGCACACGGTAGAGCTGGTGCTAGCATGAGTTAGGTGTGGATGGTGTACGTTTAGGGAACTTATGCCATTACTACCCAGCAGAGCGTTGACACAGTCGACGAAGGGAAGAATCTATCAGGCATGTTTGACTATGTATGGAATGGAAACCTAGCCAATGAGGGTTGATGACATGAGTATTATTTATTGTTATTTATTAAAACTGTGTTCTGCGGTTACGGTAGTCAAATGACATACCGTAGCTGCAATCAGTCCTTTATGCTAGTCCCAGGCCATGTGGCCTTGTCATGCGCAAGTTGTCGTAGGCAATGAAGTTGTTTCGCTGGACGTAGTGGTTCTAGTCCCGCCTGCTTGAGGTCAGCACGTAGTGTGTCCAGCAGATGTGTGCAGTGCCGTCCTAGTTGCGGTTGGTAGGCTTGCGAGCCAGTAGCGGCAAAGTCCAGTGCCTTCTGTGCGGGAGTAATGATATGAAAATGATATGATGGATGTGTAATGTGAGTCTTAAAAACAGGCTTAGATCTGATAACATCAGAGGAAGATTACACTTGGAGGGTGTATGGAGATGTGTGCAGAACAGGAGACGCCGATGGCAATCAGCTCGTCCTAGGTGTTGTAGGCCGTACGGTTTGCGCCTTTCTAAACTGTGCCTCACACATAATAGTCCACGCGATTGCAATCAGGCGAGTTGGGGTCCAGATGTTGAACGAATGGATGAGAGTTATTGGGTTTAAAGATGTAGAACAGTTAATGTAGCAGGTCCAGTTCACAGGGGAAGGCAAAGGAAAACATAGGAGGAAGTGATAAAAATGGGCTTGCGAGAAAGAGGGGTGAATAAAGACCCTACCAGAGATACGTTAGTCCGGAAGTCAATTTTTTTAAGCCGTTCAACGCATGCCAAGATGTAAAACCGACGGTAAACCGATGATGATGATGATGATGATGATGATGATGATGATGTACAGTTAAAATATTGAGGTTATATCATTTCGCTGTTTCCTTCGACGTCAGATGTAATTTAATTTTCATGAGGACTAAAATATTTCGGAGTGAGCGAATTAAACATAGATATTATCTATATAATTTGCGAGTCTTTGGAGAAATGAAAGATTCTAAGTGGCTATGGGAAAAGAGAGCCTAACATCCCGGCTGGACATACAGCAGAGTTTTGGCCGTGGAGAGAGATGGTCACATTCTGTGTACTACAAACCAAAACGAGAATATTTTTTTTGGTACTAGTATCTTTCAATGTTATAAACTATAAACTCTATGGATGGATTGTGCCAAGAAATGTCAACTTAAATAATAAAAAAGTTGTTAATTGTTAATAGCACATTGTTCTCCCTTCATTTGGATGAGAGCACTTTTATTGCAGCTAATCAGGCGCCCACATATTGATTTTAGACAGAACGCATAGAAAGCGAAGACGATTACAAATCTCAATCGGATTCTATGACGGCATTAACTTATTTCACACCGCAAGAAGATGTGACACAAGACCGGAAGTTGAGAAGAATCAAGCGAGCGCCGCTGAAAAAAGGGGCACTCTGGCCTCCTAAAAATAGCCTGAGCAGCCCCGTCGACATTCCCCGGCCGGGGCACCTCAGGCAGTTAGCAATAAACTAACTCGACCCTAAAAAGGGAAGGCAAAGACTGAGAGGGTTAATCCCCTAGGACTACCCAGAACAATACCTAAACCCTACAGATAAAAAGATAATGAAATGGCCCAGTTTGTGTCGGACTGATTGTCCAGATCGGATTCTTGAATGGTAGATTTTATGACTACCACGCACCGGGATGTGACGGTGGTTCAGTGGTTAACGATACTGACTAACGACCTGGATGTGCAAAGTTCGAATCCAGTTCGTTCCGCAGAAACACTTGTACTTAGGATGCTGGCAACCTTCACGTGGTCCGTCATGTAAGTACCCGATGTATTTCGAGAAAGGATTCTAACTAGAAAGATATCGAGGAAACCAATGCCAACAATAGAACCATCTGATGTATACGAAATGAATGAATTAATATGACTACAACGCACACAACTACACGTGCAACAGCGACAACAAGCTCTGCAACATATTTAAAAAAGACAAAAAAACAGTGCAAACCAGTGTATGAATAGAAAATAAAATAAAAACAAAAGTTACTCGTATTTAATATTTTAAATTAACTACGTTTTAGCCGATGTGTACTCCCGTCGTTTTCAGGTGTACTGTTCGCGTAATAATTGATGTTACTAATCAGTCACCACTTATAAAAACCAAAATCCATTCAAGGATAAGAGTATATGAGATCGAATCATTGTCAGTTACAAGATGAAGAATATTATGGGAGTATCGAAAATGATTAATGGAATTAAGTCTGATTACTTAAGTTTTGTTACTTGTCATAAATCGTTTATGACAAGTATTTGTTGACATCAGATTTGAAAACGACTGTGTTGTAATCTGCAGGCAAGCAGTCCCGCGGTAGTGTTGTAATTTGCATTACCATGGTCCATTATCACGACCGCGCACCTATCGATTTCATACAGGACTCATACCCAACGAAGACGATTACGTACCTCAATCGTATTCTATGACGACAATGTACCCAACTACACTGGCGGCAGAGACATACACAAAACAAATTTTCAGAATCTGTGCAATTTTTTTTCATTTTAAGACTCTCAAAACTAAAAGCCTTTTCTGCCCATAAGTTTGTTTGTGTAAGCTCTATTTTTACATATATCTCGTCATAGCAGTTTTGTTTTTAGGTGCATTGAAGTATTTATTATACGGCATAATAGCGTTGACACATCGGTTCTCGTTAGATCATCCAAGTTAAGCGACGTGAAGCCTGACCAGTACCAGATGGGCGACCATTTGAGAATGCTAGGCGTTGCATGTCATCTTATCGGGATGTACGCAGAAACCGGACATGGCCCGCTCAGGACTCAGTATTTGATGACCTATCCTATTTTAACGTTATTTGAAAGAAGAGACTCACGTGGCTCGGACATGTTTTCCGACTACCAGGCTCCAGCTATGTAAAGAAATCATAAAAAGTAGATTCAAGTAATGAAATATCAAGGGGACGACCCCCAAAGAGGTGGGCCGACCATATTAGGGTTGAGATTGGTATGCAACGTCTGGCAGCTGAAAAAGTGGTCCAGGACTGTGATAAGTTGCGGAATTTTGTTCTGAAACACGTGGTGAAGCTCTCTTTAGTATACACATGTGTCAAGTAAGTCAAGTCTATTACATCATTTTAAAACAGGTGCTTCAATCGCTGATCGAATTTTTTTTATCGATGATTTTCATGAAATTGTTGGGATATTCACATCGATTCTAAAGATGTGAACAATTTCCGATTGTTTGTCGGACACTATAATGGGAACTTCGCAAGACAAAATATCAAACTTTACTAAGTCCATGACTTCATGTGTGTAATCTCTATTTTCACATACCTTTTATTGTACCAATATGTGTTTGATTGGTTTGATGTATTTCGTAGTCTCATATTATATCTTTCTCTCTCTCATATACACACACACACAAGCATATACATATATATATATATATATATATATATATATATATATATATATATGTATATATATATGTATATATATGTATATATATGTATATATATGTGTGTGTGTGGTAGAGTTAGAATCCGAACTTTACCATTAGATCATATTTGAAAAGAATATATATATATATATATATATATATATATATATATATATATATATATATATATATATATATATTATAATTGTGTATGGGCGGATCTAATCTTTGCTCATCAGTATATCCCTGAAGAGGATCCGAAGAGGTTCTGAAACAATTGTCGGATACTCAAACTATATATATATATATATATATATATATATATATATATATATATATATATATATATATATATATATATATATATATGAAACCAGTAACAACATTTTAAAATGCTTAAACTTATACAATGTTATGCTGTGAGCTTAATTCTGGTGTCGGAGAATTTAAATTGTTAACGTTTTTTCCTGGAACATTATGTAATACAGCTTATTATTCCATTAGCTTCTTCCTAAGAATTGCAGCCTTGTAGAATTCTCTTCCTGCTGACTGCTTTCCTCCTACCTACTGACTTGATCTTTTCAAGAATAAGGCTAATAGGAATCCTCTGTCTTTGCGATAATCATCTTTCGTTCTTGTTAGCTCTTTACATAAAGTGGCTTCATGTCTTGTGCAGACCAATTTTTATTTAACAAAAACTATATATATATATATATACATATATAAAAAACTAATACAAAATGAATACAATCACTGAATTCCTGACTGTGATTATCGGTCTTCGGGCTGGTTTCCGGTTCTGAATAAACCGGAAAACAGTTGAGAGTTTATTATTTAGAAAGTGTAAAGAAGGTCTTACTAACCGATTTTTTGCTCCAACCTGTAAATAAGAGTAAGAATTCAGCACCTTTTTATTTACGAGCAAAAATAAGCCCCCCCCCCCGATTGTATATTTTTACTGGTATATGTGAGAAAACGTATATGCTATCCCTCCTCCCAAATGAGGAAGTAATACTTGGTAATATGGTATAATGACGAACAAACATATACTACACTAAACCCCCAAAGGAGGAGGTAATTCTGGGAGGATAGTATATTACATAAGTACAGATACTACACTACCTCCTCCCATAAAAAGACATAAAGGAGAAAATAATACCTAGGATGATGGTATTATGACCACAGAACAGATACTACCCCCCCCCCCCAAAAAAAAAAATGGAGGCTGTAATACCTGGAAGGATGGTATAATAACACCAGAACAGATACTACACTATCGCCCCCCCCCCCCAAAAAAAAAGAAAAAAAGCAAAACAAACAGAGAAGGTAATGCGTGAAAGGAACAGATACAAAACTAGCCCCCAACCCTGAATTAGACATTGAAAGGCATTGAAAGATAGTGATAGTATAGTTTCGGCTTCAGGCAGACAGATACGAAATCTCTATTCGTAATATATTAGATCTGACCGACTTAAGTGGCATTATCTGTAAGGATTTATTCGTCGTGGTTTCATTTTGATACGGCGTATGAGAAATCCAATTTTGTCGGAATGAAACGTATGAGGAAGCGACGCTGTTCAGGGCCAAGTAATCGCCCACATAAGCCAAAGAGCTCAGAGACAGAATGGAATCTTTTCTCAAGGCTGTAGCGACGAAGGGGGAGGGTGGGTAGATTATAGAGCTTCAAAGGAGACGGAATTGGGACTCAAGATTTAGTAGACTCAAACTCTTATTGAATATCGATCTGCCAGCAGACTAAAATTCTACACTATATTTATGTTACAGATAAAATGAAATCGAAAGAAAAATATTTAGTTTTTACATATTTAGGGGGGGGGGAGGGCATTCCAACATATGTTTCCGTTTAGTCTGTGAGGAAATAGAACTAAAAAAATACTTCTACTCAATATTTTTTTATTATTTTACTACGTTTCAGCCGATGTGTCCTCCCACCGTCTTCAGTTGTATTGTTCGTGTAATAATTCATTTTTTTTTAATTAAAAAAAAGAATAACGAGTCACCACTTATCAAGGCCAAAATTCACCCAAGGATACATATTAAGGAGGTAGAATGATTGTCAGTTGCAAGATGAAGAATATTATGGGAGTATTAAAATGATTACTGCAATGAACTGAGTTTAATTACCTATAGAGACGGTTGTAATCTACAGGAAGCAGTGTTGCGGTAATGTGTTCCACAGACGGGAAGCCCTTGCAAAGAAGTTATGTTTATCAAAATTCCGCCTGACGCTAGCCACATTGAGGAAGATAGGGAAGTTGTTTTTTCCGTTGTTATATAAACCCATGTACTTGTGGTGTCTCTGTTTTTCCGGGTGTCTGTCTTTCTGTCTGGCGGATGTAACTGAAAACAAAACACCATACCAAGAGCAAACATATTTCTCGAGTAAATATTTACGATGAATTAAAAGATTCTCCCCTATTTATTATCCTCCCCATGAGGGTAGAGTTAGACACAAAGTCGTTTTTATGTGTGAGATTTCCAACTCCCCTAAAAGGGGCACTCTTGGCTGAAACAAAGATTTAAAAAATGCCTCAGTCTAGAAGGATTTCTCTTTAACTTACTAAGGAGAGAACAGTTAGTACATTTTTAATTATTTATTTGCTATAAGGTAAAAAAAATACAATGCAACAAATAAGACACAAGACCATCAAAAGTGTGGAGAACATGTCTGTCTTTGGTCATCCCTTGTCTTCTATAACATAGTTTACTATCCTACTCTTGGCTTGAATAATTGAAGTCAGCACAACAATAATAATGATAACAATGGTACTTATATCGATCTTGACCCAGTTTCCGTGTATTTCTTGTCGGAAGCGTTCGGCTATCTTACGCAAACGCCCGAGAGATGACGAGCCGATTTGTACCAGACGACAATTTTGATACGGTACTGCGTCCTATGATTTTAAGTTATATTTTCAAGAAATTTTCTAAAAAAAAAAAACAAAACAAAAAAAAACAAGCAAAACATAGCGAAGTAAAGATTTTTTGTTATTTTGATACGTTGCTGCGTCCTATAATTTTTAGTTATATTTGCAAATAAAACAAGCAAAACAGAGTGAAATTACTGTTATCAAATAAATATTTTTAACCCTAACTCTAACCCTAAACCCTAACCTAAACCCTAAACCCTAACCCCAACCCCTAACTTTAAACCCAAACCCTAACCCTAATCTCTAACCCTAATCCTAACCCTAATCTCTAACCCTAACCCTAACCTTAACAACAACAAAAAAACAAAACAAGCAAAACATTATTATCATAGGACGCAGTACCGTATCAAAATTGTCGTCTGGTACAAATCGGCTCGTCATCTCTCGGGCGTTTGCGTAGGATAGCCGAACGCTTCCGACAAGAAATACACGGAAACTGGGTCAAGATCGATATAAGTACAACAACAACAACAACAACAACAATAATAATAATAATAATAATAATAATAATAATAATAATAATAATAATAATAATAATGAAACCATTTTTTTGCTTTTAAATCTTGGTGAAAACATATTATTTTTTTAACACAAAATACACCTTTACTAAAGTTATAATTTTGTATATTAATAAAAAATACAATTTTTTTTTTTTTTTTTTTTTTTTTTTTTTTTTTTTTTAAATAAAAGTAAAGCATTGGAAGGTTAACAATTAAAAAACATATTTAAAAAAATAATATATTTTGTATATTACGAAAAAGACCCCCAAATACCGTGTTAACAAAATCACTATAACTCGAAGAAAAATTAATTTTTGTAATTAACGATATTATTGTTTAATCAATATTTTCACAAAAAAAAACAATAATATAATTGCAAAAAATATTTCATGTGATTTTAATGATTAGAATTTCTGGGAAAATAAAAAATGCGACATAATTATATATTTTCCCTTTCATACATGAACGTGTATCATCAGCGCAATTTTTTTTTTTTTTTTTTTTTTTTTTTTTTTTTCTCAATGTATAAATTGTCAGTGTAGTCATTAACTTTAATTTACTTTTTCACACTTAAAATAAAAAATACACTTTATTTTAAAAAGAATCAATGTAATTTATCGTTACGACACGTTAAGAATAAATCGAGTAACTAAAGTTTTAAATCATGTAAAAAAAAAAAGGTAAAATTGACGCAGTTCGTAACGTAAAAATAATTTTCAACATTTAAAAGTTTTATTTCAAATTCTAAGAAAAAAAATTGGTAAACAGATGTCATCAATAATTAAAAACTAATACCAAGTTTAATATGAACCTCTTTTGTTAAAAATAAAATAAGATGTTAATTGCGTACACTCACAAATATTTTAATTAAATAAGCATTTCCCTTTTTATTATAACAAAATAAGGGTACTTAAATTTGTTTGTAGCGTTAAAAAGAATAAAGAAATTAGTGGATAATAATTTTTCAACTTCTATAAATTATTACAAAACCATTTTTATATATAAAGTTAAAAATGATAAATTATAACATTTTTTTTTTCTTCCATATATTTTGCATAGCGATAGTCAATTGGTAAACAAAGTTGTTTGCCGATTATGTGACGCCGGATTTTACTCATTTATGACTTTTGGGGGTATAATTTTCCTAACTTTTAGTAAAATGTGGGATTTTTTTTTTTTTTTTTTTTTTTTTTTTTTTTTTTAAATTTTTTTTAACTCAATATCTTATGACTTTAATTTAATAATTATCTTTGAAATAGTTCCCAAAAACTTAGATTTATCTTTCAAGGGATTTTTACAAGTAATTTTCCCAAAGTTCAAAATTCACTGCATTTTTGGGGTTTTCAGCCGCCGTGATTACATAATTTATTTATTTTTCACACGTAAACATGCAGTTTTTTTTTTTTTTTTTTTTTTTTTTTTAAGATTACGTTTAGGCTTTTATCTTTCAAACACAAGAGGCGGCCATTTTTGCACGTGCCTGGTGTGTATATGTATATGTGTATGTGTATATATATATATATATATATATATAATTATTATCTTTTTTATTTATTTATTTATTTTTATTTATTTATCAATTATTCATTATTATTTATTTATTTATTTTTTATTTATTTATTTATCTATTTATTTATTTTTTAAATTTCCTTTTTTTTTTTTTTTTTTTTTTCGTAAATGTTTCTTTATGTATGTGTGATAGTGCACCTTGAACCTCATGAAAATGAGAGAAACACTATCCCTGTGACAGGATCACAGGTAAACTAAGCCTGGGCCTGGTGTTGCCACAAACACTAAACCATGATAAATGTCTATAAACACAAATAAACGCCGTGGGACTCAGAAGAAAGATCTGAGTGTCATGATGGGCAGGTGCTCCCTCGATGGCCAACATGGGGGACCCGGTCCGCATCCTGCGAATGTTGGCCCTTCTCATTTCAGAAACAAGACAACGAACAAGAACCAGGTAAGTAACCTCTCTGATTCCAGGTATGACAAGGACACAGACCAGAGACAAGTAAACCAGAGCGAAAACAGCAAACTGGAAAGATATAGAAAGAAATGGACCATGAAAGAGAACAGACTGGTGATGGAGTGCTACTATAAAAGCCGCTACCCTATAGAAAGAGGCTACCGAAAACGAATGAAACATCTCTGGGACATTGCTAGTGACCCACATACAACGGAACAAAGGATAGCAGATCAAGCAAGACAGATCCTCAAGCGAGGATGGTTCTCGGAGATGGAACTGACGGAAATCAGACAGAAGGCTAATGGCGAAACGGAGCAAGAAACACCACCAAAGGAGAGACCACAGGAAGAGGACAGGCAAAACATACACACTGAAACTGAAGAGATTGAAGACTACGGAATCACAGAACCAGGGGAGATAGAAGACTGCGGAACCACAGAACCTGCTGAGATAGAACTCAACGAAAAAGAAGCAAGTGAAGTGGAGAACATAAGACGATACATGTTAGAAAACAAAACAAAACTCCCATCTCTCAGGAATGAAGTAGCGAAGAAGTTACAAGCAGAAACAGAAAGAGTAAACAGACTCCTCACACACATCCCAACAGAAACTATTACAGACCTAAACAACCTGATATATGCAGGGGCAAAATCGGTAAGTATGAAACTAAGAAACAAAGAGAATGGACAAAAGAGAGGACCGACAAAACCTGGATGGGAAATCAGACTGGAAATCCAGATCACCAAACTTCGGAAAGAAGCTAAAACCGTGAACAGAAGGAAGGAGGACATGAAACGATTAAGAAGCAAAAATCAGAAACGCAAGGAAAAACTAAATGAGAAACATGAAGAAATAAAACAAAGGATAGCAGCAATAGAAGGAAGACTGAGACGATACAGGTACAAATCAGAACAGAGCAAACAGAACAGGACCTTTGAAAACAATGAAAGCCAGTTTTACAAAAACGTAAATGGAGAAAAAACAACGACAGAGCAACCGAACCCAACAGAAACAAAACAATTCTGGAGCAAGATATGGGAAGAACCAAAAAAGCACAACAAGAATGCCCAATGGTTGAAAAACATGAAAGATGAACTGCAAGAAATCGAAGAAGGAACCGAAACAGAAATCAACAAAGAAACGATCAAGAAAACCCTAAGAAAAATGGCAAACTGGAGAGCACCAGGCCACGATGGAATACATGCATACTGGTTTAAAAAATTCACGACCCTGCATGAAAGAATAGCGCAGAAACTGAGCGGATGTATCCGCAAAACAGACATACCAGAATGGATGACGGAAGGAAGAACAACACTAATACAAAAAGACCCCAAAAAGGGAACGACCCCCAGCAACTACAGACCGATAACATGTCTACCAATAATGTGGAAAATTCTCACAGCACAACTGAGAGAACAAATCTACCAATCCCTGGACAAACGTGGACTGCTCCCCGAGGAACAAAAAGGATGCCGGAAAGGACAAAGAGGTACACATGATCTACTATACATTGATCAAAAGACTCTGAAGGAGGTGAAGAGCAGACAAAAGAACATAACCATGGCATGGATTGACTACAAGAAAGCCTACGACAGAATCCCCCAAACATGGATAATTGAATGCTTAAAAATATACAAGATACCAGACAGGATTATTAATCTCATCCAGAAAGCAATGGAAACATGGAGACTAAAACTGACAGCCGGAGGACAATACCTGTCTGAGATAAAAATACAGAGAGGCATTTTTCAAGGAGACTCTCTATCACCACTACTGTTTATAATAGCCATGATGCCACTCAACTACATACTCAGAAAGTGTGATGCCGGATACAGGTTTACGGATACAGAACAAAGAATAAACCACCTGATGTACATGGATGACCTTAAACTGTTTGCAAAAAACAAAAAAGAACTGGAAAAGCTGATAAACACAACCAAGATATTCAGCCAGGATATCCAAATGGAGTTTGGAATAGAAAAATGTGCACTGCTAGAGATCAAAAGAGGAAAACTGGAAAAGACAGAAGGTATAGAACTCCCCAACCAAGAGGAGATGAGGGCGCTAGGAGAACAAGATAGCTACAAATACCTGGGAGTTCTGGAAGCAGACACAATCAAATATACAGAAATGAAAGAGAAGATTGGAAAAGAATATCTACGAAGAACAAGGAAACTCTTAGAAACTAAACTATATAGCAGAAACCTAGTAAAAGGGATAAACACATGGGCTGTATCACTAATAAGATACTCTGGACCATTCATAGGCTGGACCAAAGAAGAACTCAGGCACCTTGACCAAAGAACTAGAAAACTAATGACTATGCACAATGCACTGCACCCAAAAGACGACACGGACAGACTCTACGTGAAAAGAAATGAAGGAGGTAGAGGACTGGTAAGTATAGAAGACTGTGTGGAAGACACCAAAAAAGAGCTGGAGAAATATGTAACCCAGAACACGGAAAGACTGATCGCCACAGCAAGAGACACCAGCCCAACAAACAACCCCGGAAGCACTGAACCCAGAAACAAAAAGACAAGAAAGGAAAAGTGGGAAGAAAAACAACTACATCGACGCTTTATAAGACTCACAAGCGATGAAGCCAATGAAAACAGCTGGGCATGGCTAAGAAAAGGAAACCTGAACAGAGAAACGGAATCTCTGCTGACGGCCGCACAGAACAATGCGATTAGGACAAACTTTATTAAAGCAAAGATAGATAAAACCCAGGAAAACAGCAAATGCAGATTGTGTGGACAAAGAGACGAAACGATAAATCATATAATAAGTGAATGCAGCAAGCTAGCACAAAGGGAATACAAGAACAGACATGACAGCATGGGGAAAGAAGTACACCGGGAAATGTGCAAACAACTGAATTTCGAATATGCAAGAAAACGGTACAAACACAAACCAGAAACTGTACTAGAAAACGAAAAACACAAAATCATATGGGATATGAATGTACAAACAGACAAACCCATAACAGCAAGGAGACCGGATATGATAATAATCAACAAGAAAGAAAAATCCTGCAAAATCGTGGACTTTGCCGTTCCAGCAGACCACAGAGTGAAGATCAAAGAGACGGAAAAGAGAAGCAAATATACTGAACTTGCCAGAGAATTGAAAGGAATATGGAACATGAAGAAAGTCAGTATAACACCAATAATCATAGGAGCACTAGGAACAGTCCCCAAAAACATGGAGAAAAGACTAGGAGAAATAGGAATCAAAGAGATAACTGAGACCATACAAAGGACAGTAATGATCAAAACAGCTACAATCCTGAGAAATGTCCTCGAATGCAGAAACCAACCCACATAAGCAACGAATGGAGAACAAACACATGGAAGCACAAAACAACAGAACCGGGGAAAATACAACCGCATGAGAGAGGCGCAAGCATAGGCTGACGCCACGAAAATTATGGACAGAGGGTCGAGGAGGGAAAGCGCAAAACCAGACCTCCACTGGAAGAGCGCGGACAGCTCTGGGACCTTGGGAAGGCTTGTTGCCACTCGGGCCCCAGAGGGGACCGATGGCCCTTATCAGCGGGAAATCGTTGGTAGGTGGCTGTTGCGATTACCGCAAGGTCATCAGCGGTGATGAACGAAAAGAGGTGGAGCATACTGGAGGCCTGAGGAGACTTGTTGTCACTCAGACTCCAGGGAATACCACAGGTTGTCGGCAGTGGGTGACCACTGACGATGACCAGTGTGATAACTCCTAGTGAGTAAATAATAATAATAATAAAACATGAAAGATGAACTGCAAGAAATCGAAGAAGGAACCGAAACAGAAATCAACAAAGAAACGATCAAGAAAACCCTAAGAAAAATGGCAAACTGGAGAGCACCAGGCCACGATGGAATACATGCATACTGGTTTAAAAAATTCACGACCCTGCATGAAAGAATAGCGCAGAAACTGAGCGGATGTATCCGCAAAACAGACATACCAGAATGGATGACGGAAGGAAGAACAACACTAATACAAAAAGACCCCAAAAAGGGAACGACCCCCAGCAACTACAGACCGATAACATGTCTACCAATAATGTGGAAAATTCTCACAGCACAACTGAGAGAACAAATCTACCAATCCCTGGACAAACGTGGACTGCTCCCCGAGGAACAAAAAGGATGCCGGAAAGGACAAAGAGGTGCACATGATCTACTATACATTGATCAAAAGACTCTGAAGGAGGTGAAGAGCAGACAAAAGAACATAACCATGACATGGATTGACTACAAGAAAGCCTACGACAGAATCCCCCAAACATGGATAATTGAATGCTTAAAAATATACAAGATACCAGACAGGATTATTAATCTCATCCAGAAAGCAATGGAAACATGGAGACTAAAACTGACAGCCGGAGGACAATACCTGTCTGAGATAAAAATACAGAGAGGCATTTTTCAAGGAGACTCTCTATCACCACTACTGTTTATAATAGCCATGATGTCACTCAACTACATACTCAGAAAGTGTGATGCCGGATACAGGTTTACGGATACAGAACAAAGAATAAACCACCTGATGTACATGGATGACCTTAAACTGTTTGCAAAAAACAAAAAAGAACTGGGAAAGCTGATAAACACAACCAGGATATTCAGCCAGGATATCCAAATGGAGTTTGGAATAGAAAAATGTGCACTGCTAGAGATCAAAAGAGGAAAACTGGAAACGACAGAAGGTATGGAACTCCCCAACCAAGAGGAGATGAGGGCGCTAGGAGAACAAGATAGTTACAAATACCTGGGAGTTCTGGAAGCAGACACAATCAAATATACAGAAATGAAAGAGAAGATTGGAAAAGAATATCTACGAAGAACAAGGAAACTCTTAGAAACTAAACTATATAGCAGAAACCTAGTAAAAGGGATAAACACATGGGCTGTATCACTAATAAGATACTCTGGACCATTCATAGGCTGGACCAAAGAAGAACTCAGGCACCTTGACCAAAGAACTAGAAAACTAATGACTATGCACAATGCACTGCACCCAAAAGACGACACGGACAGACTCTACGTGAAAAGAAATGAAGGAGGTAGAGGACTGGTAAGTATAGAAAATTGTGTGGAAGACACCAAAAAAGAGCTGGAGAAATATGTAACCCAGAACACGGAAAGACTGATCACCACAGCAAGAGACACCAGCCCAACAAACAACCCCGGAAGCACTGAACCCAGAAACAAAAAGACAAGAAAGGAAAAGTGGGAAGAAAAACAACTACATCGACGCTTTATAAGACTCACAAGCGATGAAGCCAATGAAAACAGCTGGGCATGGCTAAGAAAAGGAAACCTGAACAGAGAAACGGAATCTCTGCTGACGGCCGCACAAAACAATGCGATTAGGATAAACTTTATTAAAGCAAAGATAGATAAAACCCAGGAAAACAGCAAATGCAGATTGTGTGGACAAAGAGACGAAACGATAAATCATATAATAAGTGAATGCAGCAAGCTAGCACAAAGGGAATACAAGAACAGACATGACAGCATGGGGAAAGAAATACACCGGGAAATGTGCAAACAACTGAATTTCGAATATGCAAGAAAACGGTACAAACACAAACCAGGAACTGTACTAGAAAACGAAAAACACAAAATCATATGGGATATGAATGTACAAACAGACAAACCCATAACAGCAAGGAGACCGGATATGATAATAATTAACAAGAAAGAAAAATCCTGCAAAATCGTGGACTTTGCCGTTCCAGCAGACCACAGAGTGAAGATCAAAGAGACGGAAAAGAGAAGCAAATATACTGAACTTGCCAGAGAATTGAAAGGAATATGGAACATGAAGAAAGTCAGTATAACACCAATAATCATAGGAGCACTAGGAACAGTCCCCAAAAACATGGAGAAAAGACTAGGAGAAATAGGAATCAAAGGGATAACTGAGACCATACAAAGGACAGTAATGATCAAAACAGCTACAATCCTGAGAAATGTCCTCGAATGCGGAAACCAACCCACATAAGCAACGAATGGAGAACAAACACATGGAAGCACAAAACAACAGAACCGGGAAAAATACAACCGCACGAGAGAGGCGCAAGCATAGGCTGACGCCACGAAAATTATGGACAGAGGGTCGAGGAGGGAAAGCGCAAAACCAGACCTCCACTTGAAGAGCGCGGACAGCTCTGGGACCTTGGGAAGGCTTGTTGCCACTCGAGCCCCAGAGGGGACCAATGGCCCTTATCAGCGGGAAATCGTTGGTAGGTGGCTGTTGCGATTACCGCAAGATCATCAGCGGTGATGAACGAAAAGAGGTGGAGCATACTGGAGGCCTGAGGAGACTTGTTGTCACTCAGACTCCAGGGAATACCACAGGTTGTCGGCAGTGGGTGACCACTGACTATGACCAGTGTGATAACTCCTAGTGAGTAAATAATAACAATAATAATAATATAGTATTTTAAATATAAAATAGAATAAAAATTAAGAATAAAATAGTATAAATTAAAGGTTAAAATAATGAGATATTAAATTTATAGTGGAGATAAAGATGATCTATAATAGTTTAAATGCATTATCGATTATAGAATCATAAAAAATTAAATGTAGTAATAAAGAAAAGTAGTAATAATCCATTAAGCACATAATAAACAGGATAATGATAATTTTAATACTTAATTTAGTATGATAATATTAATGAAATTATAATTATAATTATTAAAATTATATTTAAAAAATAATAATAAAGTTTAAAATAAAAATTAAAAGTTAAAATTAAAATAAAATAAAATTAAGATTAAAATATTGATATTTTATATCATAATTGAAATTAAATATTAATATTCAATGATCTAAATGAAGTATAATATAATTATATAAATATGGATAAATAATATTTACTAAAATGATAGGGAATAACATTTAATTTGTGTTGTGTTTGAATGTTTGGAACTGATATAAATAATGTGCTTATTTTATTTGAATCAACCACTTTATAATAGCTCTGTTTGATCTAAATAATCGACCATTGAGCTGATATTAACAACTGCAGTATTTGGAGTATTAAAATCTTCATATTTTAACTTAATCTATATTTACTATAAGTGAGTTATTCTATTGTTAATTTATACTCTACTTAGTCAATGAAGTTTTACTTTACATTCATATATATATAAACACACACACACATACACACACACACACATATATATATATATATGTTTATATCATGTATTTTTATGTAACTATTTTTTATTGGTGATTACAACGTTCGTTGTTATTTATTACTATTATTTCGATTGTCTCACTTCCTAAGTGATTAAGATGCAGAAAATTGCATTATGAGTCGCCCTTAACGTCATAGGACGTATTTTTCGTTAATATAGATATTTTTTATTTATTTTATACGTACATAAAAGTAATCCATGGACACGTGTTTCTGGCTCACAGCCGTCATCAGCATGACTAACTTAGACAGAGATCGAACCTTCGATATTGATGTCTATAGTCCAGCGTTCTACCACTGGACCAAGACGCTCTGTCTAGAAATATGTACGATTTTTATCACCTAAATATTTAATGTATTTTTATGTAATTATTTTTATTGGTGATTGTAGCGTTCGTTGTTATTTTGTTTACTATCATTTCGATTGTCTCACTTCCTAAGTGATTAAGATGCAGAAAATTGCATTATTAGTCGTAGGACGTATTTTTCGTTAATATACATATTTTTTTATTTATTTTATACGTACATGAAAGTAATCCATTTCTGGCTCACAGCCGTCATCAGCATGGCTAACTTAGACAGAGATCGAACCTTCGATATTGATGTCTATAGTCCAGCGTTCTACCACAGGACCAAGACGCTCTGTGTACGATTTTTATCACCTAAATATTTAATGTATTTACATGTAATTATTTTTATTGGTGATTGTAGCGTTCGTTGTTATTTTGCTTACTATTATTTCGATTATTTATATATGTATATACCTATGTATGTATGTATGTATGTATTATGAAATAAATCAAAAATGGCCGATTGACCATGAAGAAATCCTTAATTCTTTTAAGGAACTGAGTTCTATGTAAAATGCATGTAAAAAAATCTTTAACTTTTTTTTTACTCGAAGATTTTCTTCTGGGAGAGATTTTTTAGTCTTTTGATGAGCTGCATAGACGAAAGATACTGGTAATTACATCTTCTATCCCCGGTTGTTTGTTTGTGCTTGAAACAATTGTCAAGTTACATTGAATTGCTTTGAATTTCGGAAACAACAATGAATAAAGACTTGATCAGTGGAATTTAAGATACCATTGTTTATATATATATATATATATATATATATATATATATATATATATATATATATATATATATATATGTATAACTTTGTCAGTTCATTTAATTTCTCGTATTTGGACTGCTACTCATCACCTGGATTAATCTTCTGGATGTCTTTCCTGATTATGTTTTTCAAATTGTTTGACTTGGATGGATTATATAGATTTAACAAAAAAGTATGTTTTTGGGTTGATATATTTGATGTTATATATTTTTATGTATTTTTGTATATATTTTTATATATTTTTAAAGTTTAATTTTATTACCTGTAGTGGTATAACTGCGGTAATGGTCCTCTGAAGAGAAGAATTATCTTTAAAAACTCATGAGCTAAGGACTTTAAAATACTTTGCTTGAACTTTGAATTCTAATAAAATTTGATTGACACCTTATTTTATTACTTCACTTTATATAATAATAATAATAATAATATATATATATATATATATATATATATATATATATATACGTTATAGTGTTATCTAAAATTTAATGTAAAATCAATTGTTTACCATACGTACGCAATGGATACTGTATGTCGCGGCTTATGTGGAATTAATTATAGAACCTAACACATAATTACTTTTTTTCTTTGTTTATTTTGAAGGAGATCAATTCATGCTCGTCGACGTAAATGTCAGTTCTGTTATGTTACACGGCGCCAAATGAGATGATGGACACTGCCCAAATAGTTGGCACCACTTATATGGATATTTCCAACATAGTTTAGCAGAGATCGAATCATAGTTTCAGGCAATGTCATGTTCTCCGTCGAGTTGAACTCTTCACTTTCTTGGCCTTTTTGCTAAGATCAAAGTGTAGTATCTGTTCCGATGGATACTGCACGCCTGTCCTGTGCAGTTCTAGGAGGTCCACCCTCCCAGGCTTTGCCTCCCCTCTTTGGGGAGGAGTAAGTTTATTGCTTACTGTCTGAGGCGCCCCTACCGGGGAATGCCGACGGGGCTGCCCAGGCAATTTTTAAAGATAATAGGTGCTCTCCCTCTGGAGTGCTGATTTATCAAAACCCCACTTTCCGACCTTGTGTCACATTTTACTCTGTGGGGAGTAGATAAATACCCTTTCTTGGCCTTTTTGCTAAGATCAAAGTGTAGTATCTGTTCCGATGGATACTGCACGCCTGTCCTGTGCAGTTCTAGGAGGTCCACCCTCCCAGGCTTTGCCTCCCCTCTTTGGGGAGGAGTAAGTTTATTGCTTACTGTCTGAGGCGCCCCTACCGGGGAATGCCGACGGGGCTGCCCAGGCAATTTTTAAATGGCCAGGGTGCTCACCTCTCGAGCGCTGGCTTTTCAATCCCCACTTTCCGACCCGACCTTGGGTCACATCTTACTTGTGGGAGTAGGATAAAACTGGCCTTGTGCCTAACTCCTGGAGAGGAGTAAATAATACTTTCTTGGCCTTTTTGCTAAGATCAAAGTGTAGTATCTGTTCCGATGGATACTGCACGCCTGTCCTGTGCAGTTCTAGGAGGTCCACCCTCCCAGGCTTTGCCTCCCCTCTTTGGGGAGGAGTAAGTTTATTGCTTACTGTCTGAGGCGCCCCTACCGGGGAATGCCGACGGGGCTGCCCAGGCAATTTTTAAAGATAATAGGTGCTCTCCCTCTGGAGTGCTGATTTATCAAAACCCCACTTTCCGACCTTGTGTCACATTTTACTCTGTGGGGAGTAGATAAATACCCTTTCTTGGCCTTTTTGCTAAGATCAAAGTGTAGTATCTGTTCCGATGGATACTGCACGCCTGTCCTGTGCAGTTCTAGGAGGTCCACCCTCCCAGGCTTTGCCTCCCCTCTTTGGGGAGGAGTAAGTTTATTGCTTACTGTCTGAGGCGCCCCTACCGGGGAATGCCGACGGGGCTGCCCAGGCAATTTTTAAATGGCCAGGGTGCTCACCTCTCGAGCGCTGGCTTTTCAATCCCCACTTTCTCGACCCGATCTTGGGTCACATCTTACTTGTGGTAGTAAGATAAAACTGGCCTTGTGCCTAACTCCTGGGGAGGAGTAAATAAAACTTTCTTGGCCTTTTGGCTAAGATCAAAGTGTAGTATCTGTTCCGATGGATACTACACCCCATGAACTGGTATTGTCTTGGCCTTCGGGCTTGATTTACGCCGGTCTATGGGATTGTCCTGTGCAGTTCTAGGAGGTCCACCCTCCCAAGCTTTGCCTCCCCTCTTTGGGGAGGAGTAAGTTAATTGCTTACTGCTTGAGGCGCCCCTACCGGGGAATGCCGACGAGGCTGCCCAGGCAATTTTTGATGGTCAGAGTGCTCACTTCTCGGGCGCTGGCTTTTCAACCTCTACTTTCCGACCCGACCTTGGGTCACATCTTACTTGTGGGAGTAGGATAAAACTGGCCTTGTGCCTAACTCCTGGAGAGGAGTAAATAATACTTTCTTTGCCTTTTGGCTAAGATCAAAGTGTAGTATCTGTTCTGATGGATACTACACCCCATGGACTGGTATTGTCTTGGCCTTCGGGGCTTGATTTACGCCGGTCTATGGGTCTGTCATGTGCAGTTCTAGGATGTCCACCCTCCCAGGCTTTGCCTCTCCTCTTTGGGGAGGAGTAAGTTTATTGCTTACTGTCTGAGGCGTCCCTACCGGGGAATGCCGACGGGGCTGCCCAGGCAATTTTTGATGGTCAGAGTACTCACCTCTCGGGCGCTGGCTTTTCAACCCCCACTTTCCGACCCGACCTTGGGTCACATCTTACTTGTGGGAGTAGGATAACATTGGCCTTGTGCCTAACTCCTGGAGAGGAGTAAATAATACTTTTATTTTTTGGCGAACACACATGTGGTACACTCTCTACTAAGTGCCTACTGTTAATACGGATAAGTCTAGATTTTTGACTATTTTAAATATTAAAATATAGTTAGAACATTAGGCTATTGTGTAGTTTCACGCTCCTACGCCCCTATTTTGAATTCGTGGCTATGGACTGCTACCAATAGACTGTTTCTCTTGCACCAAAAGTATAATTTAGACGATTTGAAGCCGATATAAATTATTAAATATACATAAAAAACAACAATTTAATTCGAAATATTCGATCGTTTTCAATAATCAAGTAAACATTCCATTTATATTTGATATTTCATTTTTCTATTTTCAAAATCATTCCAGCGAATTTTAATACATTTTAATTATACATTTTTCCTTGAAAAAGATTGTATGTGACATTTTTGTGTTAATTGTGACCGCTTGCTGCAGGAGATACAGTCTATTGATGTCGGCCCGCGGTCACGAATTCGGTATAGGGGCGTAGGAACGAGAAACTACAAAATCGCCGAACATTAATTAGAATGTATTTTCGATAAAATGTTTAGTCAGTGTCGTTGAAGAAGGCGTGATAATTTCTTTGCTAAAAAAAGTGCGAGAAATCGTTCGACTTATGAATACGGATGTAACGTTATTTGTTTGATAACATTACGAATCTGATGAAATGAACTTTGGCATATAACTTACTTCCGGATGAAGCAACGGTCTTCGAAAACCAATGGGTAACCTTATACAGTGATCTACCCTATTGTGTTACGGCGTGCACTTTCTCTGACACGATGGATACTGATAATGGTTGTAACAGACAGAATCGCTATCATCAAGCCAGAAGGTGTCGCTAGCAACCCATTACTTCTGTACTTTCTGTAAATACACACTCTTGTTAACTCTACCTCTTTGTTGTCTTATTTCTTTTCGGCTTTTTAAAACCACAACGATATATAAAGAGTGATCCCTGACACATACACAAACTCACTCATAGACGCACACGCATTGCCACAGACAAACATGCATACGCATACATACACATACTTCAATCCGGGGTTCGAATCTAGCGATCGTTAGTACAGTTATACCTAGACACACTGATGATTCTTGGGTAAGATGAAACATATATGTATGTGGATATTGAAAAATAGTTATTATAAATAATTATATATATAGGGAATCGTCAGGCTAAAATGCTATATATATATGTACATGTTATTCAGGTAAGTTTACATCCACAGCGGGGTACAATCTAGTATTTTATATAAAAGTATTCTATAATAAATAGAAACATTTATTAGGTATTAAACATTTTATTTATACAAATATTTTTGGCTACACATTTGCAGACACATTTCGGTCAAAACTATGAATTAGGTCGACCTCTTCAGGCCAACTAAAAATTCTTCAAAAACTGAACACGTGATCCCTTCAAAATAAAATTAATTCAAACGGCATAGCCGTCTAAGATACATTCGTTATATTATTTTTTTCGTATATTAATCCTACATTTAAAATCTCCACTTTTTTCCCAGATATTTTAAATATTTTATTTTTTAAATTTATTATTCTCAGTCAGATCGCTAAAAGGAAATCGGTCGATCGAATTGTTTTTTGCTGCGTTGTGATTTCGGAAGACAGCCCTAAGGCCTTAACCCTAACCCAAACCCTAACCCTAACCCTAACCCTAAACCCTAACCACTCAAGTCGTCTAGACAAAAAAAAAACATATAAACCACTAACACAGGTACACACACATATATACACACAGAGTAATACAGCCAATCTATCGTATCATCAGTATGTACATATATACACACAAAAACGCAGACAGAATTACGGACGGCCACATATGTATATACACACTGCTACACACATATTTACGAATGTAAAATAACAGACAATCGCCTGCACAAACTACGCTGCTAATACACATCTATATACTATCACTAATACATACAAACACACTAGTATTCTTAGCATGCACACACATACGCACACACACACACACACACACACACACACACACATATATATATATATATATATATATATATATATATATATATATATATAGAAAAGAGGGTAGTGCAGTATTAGTGCAGTTCCAACGAGAGAAAAGTATATATGTAAAGGAGTAAGGCTACCAACATTTGTAGAATGTTTTTTTCAACATTTATTTATTATTTTGTTGTTTTATCATTTGATCATTTTATATAACGCGTTTCAAGCGGTGGTCCGCTTTCATCAGATATGTAAATTCATTTGAAGAAATGTCTTTCGATTTGAGAGAATGTTGTTTCATTTGAGGAAATTTGTTATTGTTTTTGCGCATGCGTGGGTTTGCGGGTGTGTGGGTATCTTTTATTTTTTATTTTTTATTTGCCATTTTTCCTGCTTCTCTTGGTCAAGTACGTGTTACCCATCCATGACCTATCGGTCATCCCAGCTTCCTAGGGTGCGTAGAATTTATTTTGAAATTTAATACTTTTTATTGCTTTCGTCGTCTCCAAAAATGATGTCGCGCCTGCGTGCGTGTGTGTGTGTGTACGTGTGTGCGCCCGTATGCGTGTGGTCTAATCTTGAGTCTTGTAAATAGGTGAGCGACACACACACACACACACACACACACACATAAACACGCACACACATCCATGCGCGCTCACACACAGGCGTGTAGTTATAGTGACAGGTGGATAAAGGTTGAAGTACATATATATACATACATACACACATACATATATATACATACACACATACATACACACATATACACACATATTTGTAAAAGATAAGTTAATGCAAACGGTCCAACTAGATTCGAACTTTGTTTTGCCGATTTCATAGTCCGGTATTTAATGTGCAAATTTAATGTCTATTGCAAATGATTAATTTAACACAAGTTGCTATTTGACTCATAGCTGTGTAGAAGTGCGTAATAAGAAGTTATGTACTATGATTATCTTCCTTGAATAAGAATTTTCCAGTCTATAGATAACTATAAATAGTTATTTATGTTTGTACTTAACTAGAGATGGATAAAGTTTGATCAAAGTGTGTGTTGTTAGAGTTATGATCTGTTTAATGCTGGATTAAATTTAAATTTGAAGTTTTTTTCTTGTGTTAGTAAGATGCGCAAAAACAATAACAAATTTCCTCAAATGAAACAACATTCTCTCAAATCGAAAGACATTTCTTCAAATGGATTTACATATCTGATGAAAGCGGACCACCGCTTGAAACGCGTTATATAAAATGATAAAATGATAAAGCAACAAAATAATAAATAAATGTTGAAAAAACATTCTACAAATGTTGGTAGCCTTACTCCTTTACATATATATATATATATATATATATATATATATATATATATATATATATATATATATATATATATATATATATATATATATATATATATATAAAATAAGTTCAAATCATGGCCATTCCTACTACAGGCCAGGCAATCATGCAACTGGGGTCTTTTACTGGGGGTCATGTGAATTTTCTTAAATATTCAATATTGAAGTTGCAAACAAAGGGAAACTTCCTCTGTGAGATTAGTTTGATGTTTATATGTTTTTTACATACCAAATAATAAGAACCACAATGAGCTAATTGATAAATTTGACAATTATTGATGAATTCCTATAAATGAAGAAAAGACAGGTAACTTTGAATAAACAACGACAAAGGCATATTTCAATGAGTGATTTTAATGTGGGATTTCTTTTTAGAGAATTTGTACTTGTGTCAAAGGATTATGACTTTTATATTGTGGTTAATAAAAAGGATCCGCACCAGTTGATGATATCAAACAGGAAAACATAGTTTTTTCAAATGTGATATGTGTTTTACTAACCAACATTTTTAATTGCCCTTATTTGGATTGTTTTTAACACAACATTTTGCTATAGTATTCATTTCACATCATAAAATAATCCAAAAAACAAAGTTCAGACTAGAATTTAAGCATCCAAATCTCTAGTATGGTCTCGTAGTCGATTAATCGGATCAATACTACAACAAGGACCCCAGATCATCAACACAAGACGCGGGACATGTTTTCATTTGTTGCTTACAGAAAAAAAGGACAAAAACTTCATAAACTTTAAATTGCTTCCGTTTAGAAACTGATTTTTGAAGTCTAACTCCGCCCTCGTGGGGAAGCAAAAAGAAAGATTACAAGTCAGCCGATTTTTTAAAAAGCGTATATATTTCGTTTATTTATTAAAATAACTTGCGTAATCTTCCGTTTTGCCTCCTCGGGCTAGGAGCAAAGTGTAGTATGGAAAAATCCTTCTAAACTGAGGTAAGATCCAGAGTGCCCATTTTTGGGAAGCTTGATTTTTCCCTACAAAACGAAAGATTACTTAAGTACGGTGATAAATATTTCATACCCCCCCCCATTTCTGCCCTCGTGGGGAGGCAAGTGAATAGTGACACAAAAACATGTTTTAAAAGAAAACATGTTAATATTTTATTTGTTTTATTTATGGACTCTCTGCATTAAAATAAATATTAACATGTTAAAAGAAAAAAATCCGAAATATACTGCATTTATTAAAATAAATAAAAGATTTATTTACAAGTGTTTTGTAAATAGAGACCACGTGTATTGCGAGGTCAACCGGTGACTTCCAAAACACGTCCCGCGTCTTGTGTTAATGATCTGGGGTCCTTATTGTAGTCTTGGTCCGATTAATCTAAGCAAACATTCACTGAGATGGAAGGTGAAATGAGATAATGCAATGCCCATATATTAAATAGAAGATTTAATTACAAATCTATAGGTTATCCTATAAAATGGACAGAGTTTACAGCAATGAGTTACGATAACCAGAATGTTGTGGTAAAACAATGAGGACACCACTTACAAAAGTTTCTAGGGAAAATTCTTCACCTCAAAATCTGAAAGTAGTAATTAAAATTTCCCAGTGGAACTTTTAAATCACCGCGATCTATTTAAAAAACAACAACTTAATACTCATGATACTAAAAAGTAGTATCATTGAATATTTTTGTGTGATATATACTGCTATATAAAGAAGCGATATTTTAATATCTTAGAGGATACCAGCTTCTAGGTCTGGCAAGTGATCAACTGTTTGGCATGCCAATTTATCCAACAGATATCCGCATTTTGAGCAAGTATGGCCTGGAATGGCTATACTCTCTACCATCAACTCTCAATCGAAGAAGCAATTTTGATTTCTGGATATGAACATTTTGAATAACATTTTGTACGGTAATAAAATAAGTACCACCAGAACCTTGTATCAATTTACAAAATTCAGTTTCGAGATAGTCGATGGTAAATTCCCCAAGAATGACAAAATTGAACTCACTGTGAAGTAAATGTCTGCAAACATCAATTAAACCATTACATTTATGCTCAATAGCCATACTAGTGTCTCTTGTGAAGGATTTTATTCTCTTTCCTTGATTTCTCCTAATTTGTTTTGCCATACTTCCAAAAATTGCAAGAAATGTCAAATTTCCATCATTTCGATCTGATAATACTCTTTTCAGTAGATCATTTATCTTGACACTTCCATAAATATCTTTTACACTCACTATTTTCCAAAATGTAAAAATTTCCTCGGTGAAAGTAAGTTTCTCTTGTATCATCATCCTGTAATAATGGATGAGTTTTTATTGCAGTTACAGTCTCATCACAAAAAACTTTCAAACAGTGGGAAACTTTTTGTCTCTCAACTGGTTTTGGAAGAACCGCTACTTCCGTTAGTTTTAATAACTTAACAAATTGATTTTTTTCATACGCAACAAATTGTTTCACTATTTTCCATTTTGCTGGCATTTCTTTACCATCAGAATAAAACAGTGTCTGAGAGGTTAGGAATGTTAGCTCTTGGTATTACCTTTAAGCATCTTTCTCTCTCATCTTGATCTTTTGGAAGACGAAACACTCAGACGTTATTTTGCTTATTATTATTGTCTTGACAGACTGTCACACAAAACTTTTTGACTATTTTGAGAAATATTCAACAAATTATTTTAAACAAAAAAAGTAAGTGATATTTCGTCAATGAACAGAGCTGTTTACATGTAAATAAAACGTTAAAACATGTATAGTATACTCTCTAAGAATATATAAAAGATTTACAATTAAGAACGTAAGATTTATTAACAAATTCTCAAAGACAATACTTTTTTAAACTTAGAAAGATGTAAAAGTAACATTTTGTCAATGAACAGAGCTGTTTACATGTAAATAAAGCAAAATTCAATTCTGATTTTAACTCACATTTGGATTATAATAATCCAAATGTAAATAATGATAAAATAACAGAACCTCAGCTGAAATAAATTTGATGAGTTAAACTTTATTTTCGGAATGAAATTTGCTTGGAGCAGTGACAACGAAGTGCTACTAGCTAAAGGTTTATCTGGTGATCGACTGGCCCTTATTTCAAGCAGTCAGACGTGCGTCTAGCCGGCCTGTTATGGGTATGACCATAGTTCAAATATATTGATAACATGAACTTAAAATCAATATTTTTGCAAATGTGCTCAATACAAATAAGTCTTTTTATAAGTAAAATTAAATAAATATTGGAAATAGTCTACGTGGATCTAACAACAGTTCGACATTTTACACGTCTCTTTCAGGACTCTAGAGACCTTAACAAGACGCGTGAACGTCGAAACGTTATTTGATCTGCGTAGACTATTTCTAATAGTTGTTTACTTATATATATATATATATATATATATATATATATATATATATATATATATATATATATATATATATATATATATAGTTCATATTTTTTGTAAGCATCTATTAGGAATTAAGAATAAGAAAAGAGGCAAAATACCTTCAAAGCATATTTAAGATGCGATATTATTTAAATATGCTTTGACGGTATTTTGCCTCTTTTCTTATATATATATATACATATATATATATATATATATATATATATATATATATATATATATACATATATATATATATATATATGTATATATATGTGTGTGTGTGTGTTTGTGTGTGTGTGTGTGTGTGTGAACACACGTATGAAAATAAAATTATGGACAGTCTCACACCTATACTTAGCATAAAATAATACCTTACTTGACTAATTTTTAAATCAAGTAAAATAAACCTTATTTTATAAATTTACACACACATGTTTTACATTTTTGATGTACTAACAGGTCACCGCTTATCAAGGCCCAAAGTCAACTCGAGGATAAGGGTTAATTAGTTTGTCAGGAGGACAGTTAAACGAAAACGTGAGGATTGGTAACAATTATTGAGACTAGCCAGAAATAAGATTATTTAAGAAGACGGCTCAACAAGAATT
>OY744538.1:26548905-26571405 GCA_963556195.1 Sepiola atlantica
TCCTTTCTTTATACATGATTGTATGTGCATTTATATGTACCCGTTAATACGCATTGTACAATACACACAATGCTTTAAGCGAAGTAGACTAATTTGTTATATATATATATATATATATATATATATATATATAAATAAAGATATAAAAAAACTTACATATCTTGTCACTTGGCTGGCTTATAGTAGACAGAATGCGGTTTAGATTTTTGAAATCTCATTTACAGGTGATTTCTGCAACAACAGGCTGCGAACTAAACAGAGAAAACGTATAACGTTAGATTTTATGTTGCAATGTCGCGGAAAAGTATTTACATGCCACGTGCAATTATATTTTATATTCTCGCTAAAACGACATATAATAAAATATCATAGGTTGTTTTACTGGTAATATAGGATAATGTTACACATGAAAACACACCCACACAAACACCTCACACACCACACACACACATACATACATACATACATACATATATATATATATATATATATATATATATATATATATATATATATATATATATTTATGAGAAAGGAAGGATGAGAGTAATCCGACGTAATGGGAAATGAAAAAGAAAACAAACCAAGAGATATTTTTTTATATATTCATCAACGTTCCGTCTTTATTGTAAGACTTCTTCAGGGTGAAATTCGAAGAAAAATGTCATGCAAGTACATCGAAATTTTGGGTTGAGATGATGGTTGAAAAGTAGTAGCCGTGGCTACTGTGAGCGCTGGAGGAGAGTCCAGGCTGCGAGAAGTATTCACAGATACGTGTTTCGTCGTCTCTATGACTCAACAGTGCAGCTAGACCTTGCGAGGTTCAAAACCGGGACACCAGTGAATGGATTCTATGTTGCCATTTATTTATTCATATTTTTATTTTAGTTGATATACTGATAATTGAGCGTATAAAATTGTTTTTACGGAAAAGCAATTGCCTTAATACTAGGTTTCTCTTATCAAGCTGATGTCCTGATATAGGGGTGTGCATATCTATAAAATATAGTTATCCACGGACACATGTTTCGCTTCAGTATGGCAAGACTGATAACTGCTTCAAAATTAGTTCGAGACTGTTTTTTGTCAGTCGGAATTCTATCGCTACTCTATCAGAAAAAAGACACAGGACAGAAAATCAGTGCTTTATTCATTTACGAAGAGTTTTGCCTTATTACTAAGAGTATTGATTTACTCCTCTCCAGGAGTTAGGCACAAGGCCAGTTTTTATCTTACTCCCACAAGTAAGATGTGACCCAAGGTCGGATCGGTAAAGTGGGGTTTAAAAATTGCCTGGGCAGCCCCGTCGGCATTCCCCGGTAAGGGGCGCCTCAGGCAGTAAGCAATAAACTTCCTCCTCCCAAAAGAGGGGAGGCTAAGCCTGGGAGGGTGTACCTCCTAAAACTGCACAGGACAGACCCATTGACCGGCGTAAATCAAGACCTGAAGGCCAAGACAACACCAGTATGGGGTACAGTGGCCATCGGAACAGATACTACACTTTGATCTTAGCCAAAAGGCCAAGACAACTTATCACAGTGCTCAATTCATGAAGAGGTAGAGGCGTATTTGATCGTTCACAGACTTTTTCACTATATCACAGTTCTACAGTGCGGATATAGAAGCAAGTTCTTCAATTTGAGATCCAAAATCGATCTTGTTTTTGTTATATTCTAATGGGACTTCTGTATGTCCGTTACCCGAAAAAATTAAGTGTTCAACAAACTCCTCCTATTCCTGAACCCCATCTAATTATTTTTACTCAATTTAAAAAAAAAAGTATTTCATTTACATCATCTCCAGGAGGTTAGACACAAGCTTAGGGTTTTGATGAAAGTGTCTGTAGAACGAACTGGATCCGAACCCGACACACTCAGGTCCTTAGTCCGCGCCGTTAACTACTTAGCCCCCGTGACACCCCATTTCTTCAAGTTTGTTTAAGTATTTATCATGACGTTATAAAATTAATAAATAATGATTAACATTTATCAATAGCTATCTGGCTTTGCCGAGCCGCTATCGCTTCGCAAAATTCGCTACTTGAAATTCTTAAAACAAAAATTAAAAATAATAAATCATTTATTTGTTGTAAACACGAGACAGAATCTTTCGCATTTATTCATATAAATAATAAACATTAACATTTATTCGTATAAATAGATAACCATTAACATTTATTCATATAAATAAATAAACATTAACATTTATTCATATAAATAAATAAACATTAACATTTATTCATATAAATAAATAAACATTAACATTTATTCACATAAATAAATAAACATTAACATTTATTCATATAAATAAATAAACATTAACATTTATTCATATAAATAAATAAACATTAACATTTATTCGTATAAATAAATAAACATTAACATTTATTCATATAAATAAAAAAACATTAACATTTATTCGTATAAATAAATAAACATTAACATTTATTCATATAAATAAATAAACATTAACATTTATTCATATAAATAAATAAACATTAACATTTATTCATATAAATAAATAAACATTAACATTTATTCATATAAATAAATAAACATTAACATTTATTCACATAAATAAATAAACATTAACATTTATTCATATAAATAAATAAACATTAACATTTATTCACATAAATAAATAAACATTAACATTTATTCATATAAATAAATAAACATTAACATTTATTCATATAAATAAATAAACATTAACATTTATTCGTATAAATAAATAAACATTAACATTTATTCATATAAATAAATAAACATTAACATTTATTCGTATAAATAAATAAACATTAACATTTATTCATATAAATAAATAAACATTAACATTTATTCATATAAATAAATAAACATTAACATTTATTCATATAAATAAATAAACATTAACATTTATTCGTATAAATAAATAAACATTAACATTTATTCATATAAATAAATAAACATTAACATTTATTCATATAAATAAATAAACATTAACATTTATTCATATAAATAAATAACCATTAACATTTATTCACATAAATAAATAAACATTAACATTTATTCATATAAATAAATAAACATTAACATTTATTCATATAAATAAATAAACATTAACATTTATTCGTATGAATAAATAAACATTAACATTTATTCATATAAATAAATAAACATTAACATTTATTCATATAAATAAATAAACATTAACATTTATTCGTATAAATAAATAAACATTAACATTTATTCATATAAATAAATAAACATTAACATTTATTCGTATAAATAAATAAACATTAACATTTATTCATATAAATAAATAAACATTAACATTTATTCGTATAAATAGATAACCATTAACATTTATTCATATAAATAAATAAACATTAACATGTATTCACATAAATAAATAAACATTAACATGTATTCATATGAATAAATAAACATTAACATGTATTCACATAAATAAATAAACATTAACATGTATTCATATAAATAAATAAACATTAACATTTATTCATATAAATAAATAAACATTAACATTTATTCGTATAAGTAGATAAGTATTGACATTTTGGTAATTTTGATACGAGTTTATTTATCTTTTAAATATGACCGTAAAGAAATGTAAAGAAAGAAGAAATCAATTCACCTGAGCGATGGTGCGTGTTCGTAGGTGTTTTTTTTTTTACTTATAATTTAAAAATGGGTCGCAGCTTGTTACAAATCAAGTCCGTCCACCGAGATATAAGATCCGAAAGGAACATTTAAACACAAATGTGAAACGTTTTGTCTACGGGATCAAAACAATTATTGAATTTTTAAATAATAAACAATAAATAAATATTGGCGTCGCTAATGGCAACCAGAGAGAAAGAGAGAGAATGAGAGGAGAAGGAAGTTGATGGAGTGATGTATAGAGTGTGAGTATCGATTTACTCCTCTCCAGGAGTTAGGCACAAGGCCAGTTTTTATCTTACTCCCACAAGTAAGATGTGACCCAAGGTCGGGTCGGGAAAGTGGGGTTTAAAAATTGCCTGGGAAGCCCCGTCGGCATTCCCCGGTAGGGGTGCCTCAGGCAGTAAGCAATAAACTTACTCCTCCCCAAAGAGGGGAGGCGAAGTCTGGGAGGGTGGACCTCCTAGAACTGCATAGGACAGACCCATAGACAGGCGTAAATCAAGCCCCGAAGGCCAAGACAATACCAGTATGGGGTGCAGTATCCATCGGAACAGATACTACACTTTGATCTTAGCCAAAAGGCCAAGAACTAGGTGAATTACATAGAGTGTGAGTAGTCACCTTCCCACTCTCTTGATTAATGCCTCCTTTGTATTTCTTTGTCCCTAGCAAGCTAGTTAGTTTTTTTATTTAAATTACAACTCTTGAAAATTAATAAACAGATATTTTGAAAAAAAGTTTTTACTGATTTATCTCTTTTTTTTTTGTAAATCCGTTTAATAAATTATTGTTAATATCGACAAAGCTATTACATATACACAGGTAAAATAGGATAATAAAATTACAAATGAATAACACCCAACATCAATTCATTATAAACCGTTTAAAAGGCGGTTATGCAAATGATGCATACAAATAACTGCGTTCTTTTACCTCTACTATATATACAGTATTTCATAAGACTATGTTGTGTTATTGATTATTGATTTAAATAACACTACGCCGTTATGATGGTAATGTAGGTGTGACAAATGAGAAATACTTTATTCATTTAGAAAATAAACATTATTTCATAGATGAGAAAAGTCGACTTACTTCTGCAGAGGTGAAAAGTCTTGCACTTATTTCTAAAACAAAATTGGAGGTGGAACGAAGCGTAACTATAGTATCCATTCGCACTCAGTGAAAATTTAGTACGACTTTATAAGAATAAAAGTATTTATAATAGGGGTTGGATGTAATGGGTGAAAATTTCAGATTCATGCGAGTAGTATATTTTTGTGTTCATTTATACATAAATAACACTAAACAATCAAACATTTTGAAAAGTTTGCAAAATTCAGAAGGTGCAGGCCAAAAATAGCCGTTAGGGCTCCACGGGACTCAAAATCCGTCATTTTTACGTGAAAAAGTGGTTTCATGCGACATTGCAGGTCCTAAAACACCCTCAAAAGCTATGAATGGATATAGATGGTTAAATCTGATATAGTACTTTAAGTTAGGACTATTTTCAGGCTGTGAAAGGGTTTTCATGAATGTAAAATAGCCAACAACTAGTGGCCTGCACCTTCTGAATTTTGCAAAATTTTCAAAATGCTTGATTGTTTAGTGTTATTTATGTATAAATGAACACAAAAAAATACTACTCGCATGAATCTGAAATTTTCACCCATTACGTCCCACCCCTATTTAAAATTAACTTACTTTTATAGGTATTATCAGTTAAATCAGCGTTTATTTAGAAGAGTAGGCGAATATTTTGTGACAAAAACCGGTTCTGGATTTGAACAAGCATGAAAATATAAATTAAAATTAAATTACAATGAAATAGTAGATATAAATATTAGACCTAGACAATTTATTGTTTGAACGTTCGTTATCACCCCTCCACCCTCTTAAAAAAATATATGATCGCCCGATCGCCGAAGATGCAATTAAAAAAAAATAATTGTTTTAAATTTTATCTAATGTAGCTGTTGTGTCGGAAGTAAAACTCGGACTAAAATACACTTTCTTGGCCTTCGGGCTAAGATCAAAGTGTAGTATCTGTTCTGCCAAATGATGGTACAATAATATCATGGATCTGTGTTCCCGCCGGATGTTCATAGAATAAAAATATGTCACAAGTTCCTACCAGGGTATTGGAGATAGACCCCCTCCCATAACCTGATATATTTTGAAACTACGTTAACCAGAGTACTGAGATAAATATGTTTCAGTTTGAACAAAGGAGGTACGATAATATCGCGGGGTCTGCGTTTGCGCCGGACGTCCATAAAATGCACAGTAGAAATATATACAACAGATGAAGGGTACAACTGTGGAATTTCCACGGGCACGCTAGTAAATCTAAATATAAATAAAGAACAAACATTGAATCATCGAACGTTTCTATGGTAACTGACCTATTTTTTTTGTGTGACACGACGACTACGCTACCTTTCTATTGTAACTGACTGGCAATAACTGTTTTTGCTAGCTCGAAGCTCCTGACTGCTATTACAATTTCCCCTTTTTTCCAGTAAGTAGACCAAAAACTGAAATCCTTATAATTAAGATAGTAAACATTCGTGTGTAATGTTTCTCTTAAGGTTCAGCTAAAAAATAAGAATTGTAGGGATCAGTGTTTATGTACATAAATATTCTAAAAACGTCACAAGAAATAAGTTTGTGGATGCTTATGTATTGTTTGTTATTTTGAAAGTTGTTTTTATTAGCCACGTAATTGCTGATAGGCGTGGATATTACTACTAAGTAGCTTACAAACGGTGTAATACGAAAAAGTGATCTAATTATATGTGTACCGTATTTCTTTCACAATGTTACTGTGCGGGGGGAGGGAGGGTTAATCACTTCTATCCCAGCACTGAGATTACCATGCAAATATTACTAAGCTTAGCGGATAAAATATCAAAATCGGCGAATTCGATTTTTTTCGGGAACTACGAACCAATGAGTGCCTAAAACGCAGATTAAGCAGAATTCTATACGTAGCTTTTATTTACAGAGTTATACCGGTAAAAAAATACTCCAAATCTTTACTTTACTATATATATATATATATATATATATATATATATATATATATATATATATATATATATATATATATATATAAATATATATATATATAAATATATATATATATACACATACATATATACATACATATATATATATCTACATACATATATATATATACATACATATATATACACATATATATACATACATACATATATATATACATACACATATATATACATATATATAAATATATATACATATATATATACATATATATATACATACATATATATATACATATATATATACATACATATATATATACATATATATATGCATACATACATATATATATATATACATATATACATATATATACATACATATATACATATATAAATACATGCATACATACATATGTATATGTATATACATATATATACATACATATGTATATGTATATACATATATATATACATACATACATACACACATATGTGTATGTATATACATATATATATATATACATACACACATATGTATATGTATATGCATATATATATACATACATACACATATATATACATATATACAGATACATATATATATATATATAAATTCATACATATATACATATATGTATATATATATATATATAAATACATGCATATATACATATATATATAATTATATATATATATATATAAATACATACATATATACATATATATATATATAATTATATATATATATATAAATACATACATATATACATATATATATATAATTATATAAGCAAAATCGGACACTTGACAAAAAGGAAAAGGAAATAGGCAATAAAAACAAAAGTTGCATATGCAGAGACCCGACAGTTTATTTAGAAACACTTAGAGTTAGATACTAGATTATTTTTCAATGTAACTGCGGAGACAACCATTTCAAGGTGGACGCACAATGTGTCACGCGCTTTGGCGACAATGACCTTGTCTATAGCAGTGAACGTCTCCACGATGCCAGCCTTCAGAGTCGCCCGTGTTATGGATGTGCTTGTTGGTATTGCCTTCGATCACGACCCAGAAGAAATAGTCAAGGGGTCGCAGTCGGGTGAGGAGGACGGCGACCAGTGGTGAGAAACCACGCCTGCGTCGTTTCGGCCCTGTGGGCAGGAGCAGAGTCCTGCTGGAAAATGTAGGAGCGTCCGACTATGATCTCGCCAATATAGGGCTTCACCACGCCCCTCAACACATCCTGATATTTCGTTTACTTTTTGTCAAGTGTCGGATCTTGCGGCAACACCCTGTATATATTGAGTAGATGTTTCTATCAATACACATACACGTACGTACACAAGTCCACAGTTGCATATGCATCCTCCCGTGTGTGTCAACAAAATACATACGTAGATATAAGGTTTGGTAGTTTGGTAGTTTTGTTTTACGGCATATCAACCCTTTTTGGGTTATTTAATGCCGAATCTGGTCATTATAGTAAAAGTTTTTATGCTTCAAGTTCTTTATATCTTCCAATGTTTAATCATCGTTTTTGGTTTGGTAGTTTTGTTTTACGGCAGATCAACCCTTTTTGGGTTATTTAATGCCGAATCTGGTCATTATAGTAAAAGTTTTTATGCTTCAAGTTCTTTATATCTTCAAATGTTTAATCATCGTTTTTGGTTTGGTAGTTTTGTTTTACGGCATATCAACCCTTTTTGGGTTATTTAATGCCGAATCTGGTCATTATAGTAAAAGATTTATGCTTCAAGTTCTAAAAATAAAATAAAAAAGGGGAGGGAGAAAGGGAGAGGGGCTGTTGTTTTTGTTTTTGGTTTTGTAGAACATAATTAAGTTTTACAAAAAAAAAAAAAAAAAAAAAAAAAAAAAACGTCAATGTAGGTGACGTAGATATAAGTGTTTGAAAAAAAAAGTCAGGTTGTGATGATATATGCACAAACTTATGCATACGTTAACCTTAAAATCGCAAGGTTAAAGCGATAATGTAAATATAGTTATTAGATATCGTTTTTCTTTTGGTGTGTATTGGGGGGGGGGGGGAAGTAACTCAAGTTAATGCATTTAGTGAAAGTGACGTAGAATTAAGTAAGCTTTTCAGAGTTTGTATTTAAGGGTTTTCTTTGTTCCGTGATTTGCAATTGATAGTAATCAAAATCTATTACAAAAGTCTGTCCGGCTCTCTTCGAGGTATGAATAGCCTCGTTTGCAAATTTAATTCTATGAGCGGGGAGGCTTAATCTAAAAAATAACTGATGATAATTAAAAAAGGAAAAGATAATCACGTATGCAAATTATTTTTCTAGATTCCTTTTGTCCTGTTTTACTTATCGATTAGTTTTGTCTTCTTTTCTTCTCGATAAGTTTTGTCTTCGTTTTTTTATCGATCAATTTTGTCATATTAACGCTTATTTTTTCTTCTTTTACTTATCGATTAGTTTTGTCTTCTTTTATTTTCGATTAGTTTTGTCTTCGTTTTTTTATCGATTAGTTTTGTCATATTAACGCTTATTTTTCCTTCCTTTACTTATCAATTAGTTTTGTCTTCTTTTCTTCTCGATTAGTTTTGCCTTCGTTTTTGTTATCGATTAGTTTTGTCATATTAACGCTTATTTTTTCTTTTATTTATCGATTAGTTTTGTCTTTTACTTATCGATTAGTTTTGTCTTCTTTCTCTTATCAAATAGTTAGTCTTCTTCTCATCAATTAGTTTTATCGGTATAGATGACGCTCCATGTTTCTGTGACTTCGCGTCGTCAACGTTCGGGCAGGTTACGAAAGCGCTCGAGAGTTGACGAGGCGAAAACGAGGCGAAAACTGACAAACGCTAAATTGAAGACTGGCATTACGACGAAGAAAGCCAAACTAAAATATATATATATAAATAAAGAACGCACAAACCATAGATAAATAACTGTTATTAATAAGATGTTTATTTTTATTTGTTGTTTGTCAAATGAACCAGTGTTAATCAAATGTTTTTAAATAAAATGTTCTTTTGTTAGTGCACCGGAAAGTTTGAAAATATGCTTTTTTTTTTATTTGTTAAGTAAACGTTTTTTGTTTTTTTTAAATGTTTTTTTTATACATTTAAAAAAAAAAAAACTCAATTAGTCTTTCGGGAGATTCAACGAGCTGACAGAGATTATAGAAATTCATTTTTTTTTTATTGAACGCGATTAATTTCTTACAAAAGTTATCGGCTGCTTGGTTAATAGTGCCGTCGACTCTCAGGCGATTCCGAGACCTGTCCGAACGTTGTCGATCGATGCGAAATCACGGAAACATGGTGCGTCAGCTATAAAATGACCGTTTTATCTTCTTTTTCATAGATTAGTTCTGTCTTCTTTTTCTTATAAATTAGTTTTATCTTCTTCTTATCGATTAGTTATATCTTCTTTTTCTTATAAATTAGTTTTATCTTCTTCTTATCGATTAGTTCTGTCTTCTTTTTCTTATAAATTAGTTTTATCTTCTTCTTATCGATTAGTTATATCTTCTTTTTCTTATAAATTAGTTTTATCTTCTTCTTATCGATTAGTTATATCTTCTTTTTCTTATAAATTAGTTTTATCTTCTTCTTATCGATTAGTTATATCTTCTTTTTCTTATAAATTAGTTTTATCTTCTTCTTATCGATTAGTTATATCTTCTTTTTCTTATTAATTAGTTTCATTTTATTTTTCTTATCGATTAGTTTTGTCTTCTTTTACTATTATCGAATGAATTTGTCTTTTTATCGATTAGTTTTTCCTTCTATTCATCGATTAGTTATGTCTTCTTTTTCTTATAAATTAGTTTTATCTTCTTCTTATCGATTAGATTGATCTTTTATATAGATTTGTTCGATCTTCTTTTTCTTATTAATTAGTTTCATTTTATTTTTCTTATCGATTAGTTTTGTCTTCTTTTACTATTATCGAATGAATTTGTCTTTTTATCGATTAGTTTTTCCTTCTTCTATTCATCGATTAGTTATGTCTTCTTTCTCTTATCGAATAGATTTGTCTTCTTATTCTTATCGATTAGTTTTATTTTCTTATAATTTTCGATTAGTTTTATTCTCTATTTCAAGTAGTGAATAAAGATTAAATTGCGAAACGTATAGCGTGCGGGCAAAGCCAGCTTGTAGTAAACAATTCTGTAATAATATCGTCGATTCATAGTAAACATAGGTGAATCTTAGCGTATCTATTTTATGTTGATTTTTAAAATTTAATTTTTGCAATTTATTTCCTTTCATATCTGACCTACTCTTTCTCTTCCTCGTTTCTTGGCTGAAACCAGAACTATACACCGCTCCCATGCATACCGTTTATACCACCACCATCCGCAATCTATTTCATATCTGTTTCTGCTACAAATATCTACTAAAATCAAATACCAATCTATCCCTCTCGCACTCTTTCCTCGTCCCCTCTGCTTCCATATTTGAGCTACTCTCTCACTCTCTCCTTCGTTTCTAAGAACTTAACACGACGCCTTCTACTTGCCACTGGATTTTCTAAAAGTCGTGTTGTATTAATAGACAGTTATATTTTAATGCTTATTCGCTCATTCTATATTACAAACCCTTCCATATATATATATATATATATATATATATATATATATATATATATATATATATATATATATATATATATATATATATATTTATATATATATATATAACAATATAACAATAACAAATATTTATTATTTGTCGCTCCTTGAAAGTAGAGCACTGTAATTGGTAGTATTAACACAGCATGACGTCACTTGCTTATAATGCATCATTCCTTCCCTTAATAGAAGTAGAATGCCTCGACGTCAAAGCCGCCGTTAAAGTGTTAAAATTATCATAGTTTATTCGCTGTTTACAATTGGCCCAGCGATTGGCGACGTCGGACTGGAGTTGAAAAATACTTGAGGTCCGGGGTTTCGAATCGCATGACCGGTAGTGAATAGTCATATCTCTATGCTGATGAGTCCCGATTGAAAAAGGACGAAACGTATACGTACATAGATAATAAACAATAACAAATTTTATATATATATATATATATATATATATATATATATATATATATATATAGAGAGAGAGAGAGAGAGAGAGAGAGAGAGAGAGAAATCTGTGGCAGGGGTTTGAACCGTGCGAGATTATCATCCATGCACTGATGAGAGCGATATACACACATACACACACACACACACACACACACATATATATATATAAATATATATAAAACAAGAATTACGCCGTGGCCTGAGGAAGCTAGACTTTAAATAAGGTCGTCGCTGAAACATGTATGCACATATGTAAAGAGGGTTGTATAAAAAGAATTCAATTTGCGACAAAAATGAAATAGTTACTATATGGAATGAGGTGGTAAGAATGCAAACAAACTGATTAAAAATATTGGCACGGAAACAGTTTTAAAGCGTTCCGATATTTCCCTTTGTGTGGTTAAACATTTTGATTGTTGTACTGTCTGGTTTCCTTCAGCTGGCATTTGTCGTAGTCGCTAACCTGCCCCGTTAAAGGAACTTACAATAAAATAACCAATATGAGATATCGAAAGAGGCATGTGAGTGAACGCAATATTAAACGAGTGGATTCAATAAAAGGATTCGGCGCGAAAAGGTCACAAGGTCACGTAGTTCGACAAGAGAGACTTGAAAGAAGGCCGCAGAGTGGAATACCCGTAAACAAGGTGGGACCCAGTCATAATTAGTCTCTATCCAATCTACCCGTTTTTGAAATAATAAAGCTATCACAATCTGAAGCAGAGTAGAAAGTGACTAACTTGGGTTTACTTTTGGCAGCCTCGTAACTCTCGCTTCCCTTATTTTGTCCTTTAGTCCTCACATTCCATGTGCGATATTTCTGACAAAGGGGGGAAAATGGCTGTTTTCTAGGTCGGAATCTATTTATCTAGCATTTATCGTTGGATGTTTTTGACCTTAAAGTAGTACTGTTTTAGCTCCTTACATCAAGTGGCTTCATGCCTTGTCTCGAGTTATTTTCTATAGGTTAAAAAAAAATGGCATGAAATGATATTTAAATCAAAGCGTGACAGACTGCCGGCGGCATAGAGGAACAAGGACGTATCAAATGAGCATTTGTCTTACTAAATAGGTCACCACTTATCAAGGCGAAAAGCCGCTAGAAGATATGGGTTAATGGAATGGAATGATTGTCAGTTGAGAGATAAATCACAGAATAAGTGATGGGGTGTACTCAATTCGAATACTTGTGAAGATGGTTGATCACAGGAATCTGCTGACATTAAATTTGAATACGACCATGTTATCATCTGCAGGGAAGTAGTCATGTGGTAATGTGTTCCACAGATAGAAAACCCTTAAGAAGAAGCCCTGTTCGTTTAAATTACGTCTGATGCAAGGGACACGGAGGAAGAAAAAATAATTATTTTCGTTTTTGTAAGAAATTTTTTTTTTTTTTGTGAATGTCTTACAAGGAGTAACATAGATTGGAGCTCGGTCGAGCACCTTGGAAACAACGATAGAGTAGAGAGAGACTGGCAATGCCTCCCCTGTAAGAAAAAAGACTTTAAGGAACAGAGTCATCATCCCTCCTCCCCACATTAGATTTCGGAGTCGGATTTGAACATGTTTCAAATAAATAGATGTGCTAGGGTAAGCAACACTTACCTTTACTTGCGGAGAATAAAGTCCACTTGTATGTTTAGGTAGAGTATGTCTTCCGACGCTGAGGGCGTGCTTTTTCTTTTTATTGTGCAAGTTACAAATTGTGAAGACAATAACTTAAAATTAAGGTCATTGCCCCAAAACTTATCTTACAATAAGCAAGGGAGAGGGGATGATTAATGCGGTGTACATTATCTTGACCGTACGAGCGAGGCCACCGTAGAATTTAAGTAATTAGACCGACCATGTAAACATATTTATTATCAGCTCCTTTACAAATTAGCTTACATTCTTCTTAAAGTTCATTTACCCTTTTCGACGTTGAATTTCTTACCGCTACTTTTGGAGGCTTTTAGTCGCCATCTTGGATTTTATTTTCATGGTTGATATCTACATTAGGATTTATGTCTACGAAGGCGGTTTTTATAATATCAATTTGTTAACTCAATTAAAAGAGAAACAAACAACAATCATGAAGACGGCGACTGATCGAAAACAGGAATAAAAGAAAAGACCGAAAAGAATTCTTCCCAATGCGGCCTTCCTTAAATGACGAAAGCATGAAATAAAAGTCAAAGTTCCCTAAGCAAGACTTAGCACCGATCAAATTCCTCCATATATTTTCTCCTCTAACAAGCTAACTTTTCGTTTTTATTATTGTTACACAATTGTGTTCCAAAAAGATATTTAGTCTGTCTGTTTTTTTTTTGTATTTAGAGGTAGTAATAGTAGTAGTAGTAGTAGTAGTAGTAGCAGCAGACCCGGCCAGTCAGGGACGACCATGGGTAATGCACTCTTAGCCTATTTGGCCTGTCTGTCTTGCGGCTAAAGAGACCAATGTGGGAGTGTCAGTCTCTGTCGCAAGAGGTCACTGGGGAAGCTGAATTGTACTCTCCAGGTTGTAGGCTGTGGGAGTGTTGTTTGAGTGTAGTTGGATGTTAGCCTGGGCGGTATAATATGGAGGACAGGTTGTTGCCCACGTAGCATGTCCACCTCCTCCCCACGTCTTGATGGATCCAAAGGAGTAGCAAGGCTGATACAGTTCGGCTCCAACGCTGTCGCAGGAGCTGGTATAACGTAGTTGTAAGCAACGTCGAACTGCCTTAGGGAATCCACTCCGAATTTTCCTGGAAGTGTTCTCCGTAAGCATTTCCCCATAGGTGGGTATTCCACAAGACAGCGGAGGTTTCAAATCAGGGTTTTACCTTCCCCTAGATAGACTTCCTGTTATAACAATAGTGCGGTGTCTGCGTTTGCGCTGGATATCCATGAAAAGGAAATACGATTTCCACTTTATTGTATTTGATGCATAACTTACCGCATGTTCCAATCGCGGGCAACGCCGGGTCTTCCTACTTGTATGATAGTAGAACCGCACATTCTTGACACTCGTCACTCGGAAGATAAGGATCTTTCCCCCTCTCTCTTTCCGTGATTTGATGGATAACGTCATCATGTTGTGGTCATCATTTCTATACGCGTATTTATTGGTAGGTTGCATAGCTTAAATTATTCCATCCAATCCGTTCTGAATATTTCGATAATAATCCATGACGAATGCATTCAGTTTAAAGTTTTGTTTATAAATGGTTAAATAGCAGCTATCCGCGCCCTTCGGGGGGCATACCAAAATCAGACTGGAAGAGTCTTGGGCATTCGAGTGTGGTCAGTTCCCTGTCGGCGTGAGGTGTGGTCCTGTTTAGTTCTAGGTAGTCTACCTTCCCAGGCTTTACCTTCTCGCCCTTTGAGAATAGGTGTTAGTTTATTGTTAATCGCCTGAGGCTTCCTAACCGAGGAATGCCGACGGGGCTGCATAGGCATTTTTGTTTGGCCAGTCTGCTCTTTCTCTAGAGCGTTAGTGGAGGAAGATTAATATTCGTCATATCATTAACCTAAAATAATTCATTTTTTCACCAGTTATTCTATGGACAATTTTTTTAAAAGTAATTATCATTGTATTCCCGATTTTTCCATGTTAATTTATATACTATCCTCTAATCAGATCCTGTGTCTAATTGAAATTTAATATTTGTGTGTTCCATTTTTACAGTTACAAATGTTGTTTTAATTACAGTAGATGTGTCTTCGGTTTTCTGTAAGTTTAATCGTATTTTTAAATATCGGGTTATTTTTCTTTTCTGGTTCTGTTCTATGATATAAGAACTTATGTCTTTTATTATCACGTTTATGAGAATTCCTTATTTTAAAATGGACAATGTGTCCCTCGGAAACGTAAGGCATTGCGCAAATATTTGAAGAAATCTGGAGTAATTTCGATGACTTTCAATATTTTACATGTCTCATTCACGACGCTTGCAACAATTACATAATTCTCTGGATACTTTTTGGTGAAATGAGGGCATTGCCAAGCTGCGTTGATAAATGAAGTTCGTTCAATTAAAATCTTTTATACTAACAAAATGGTTTCCTGAAACGAAATATCTCTTGGACTTTTTAATATGCAATTAAAGTACTTTTCATTTTCAATGACTCAGAATTTTCGAAGAAAGAGTCGAACTTCTTTCTCACCTGACTATGTAAGACAATCTTTTTATAGATGTGTTCTTGTATTTTCAAATATATGCTACAAATCTAACTTATTCTGGCCTGTGACCTAAATTCTCTAATTGTATTGATTTCAAAATCCCTAAAAAAAAAATTAGAATTACCTTGTTCAGTTTCACTCAATAACATTTTCAAGAGTATTGAAAAGTATTTCTACTGTCAAATAGTATTGAAAAGTATTTCTACTGTAAGAGTATGTAAAGGTATTTCTACTGTATGAGAGTATTGAAAAGTATTTCTACCGTCTAAGAGTATCTAAGAGTGAAACAAAAACAGGAGACCTTAAGCGTCTAATATTAACACGGGGATCATCAGCTGTTTACCATGTAACTGTTTCGGAGATTTAAAAACAGGACAGTTATAATATTCATGGCTCTCCAATGTATATATATGTGTATGTATATATATGTATATATACATATATATATGTATATGTATATATATACATATATATATATATGTATATATATATATATATATATATATATATATATATATATATATATATATAATCCGGGTATGGTATATTGTAGAACCACGTGCTGCCCTAACTCGACGACCGTCAACCCCAACGTTGTGTTTCCGTGGCCTTCTTCTTTGTCCTCATCGTCTATCTACTGACGAATCGTCGAGGGCACAGCACTGGTCCACAAGTTAATTATAAAAGAAACACAACTCTCGAGAAAGAACACAAACACATATACGTTGTGTATAATTTTGTTTGAACTATGAGTGTGTGTGATCCGTCGCGTACTGTCGAGACCTCCATCGTCGTTGCTAAAGTCGTCAGCTCATCTCATCGTTTCCCCGGTCCAATCTGCTCTCTCGGGAGTTTCGATTCTAACTGCCGGGAGGTTCGATTCTAACTCTCGGGAAGTTCGATCCTAACTCTTCGTCTTCTCTCCGAAACCTAAACTCGTCAACTTTTGCCATAAACTTTACTGTCGTCAAACTGTCGTAAAACTAACCTACCTTACTGTAGTCAGATGTCGTAAAACACTGTCACTCCTAAATGTCGCCTGTCCTGAACAATGGGAATTGACCACTCCCGCGATTCTTTTGTCTCTGTAGAGTAGTCATTTCTCATCCCGTATTTTCTTTTGTCTTTGCCGATGAGTCACTTCCTATTCTCGCGACATCCATTGTATCACAATATATCCACAGGGTACAAATCCAGGGGAGTTGAACCGGGTTTATGAGAGTGCTCAATAAAAATATAGAGCAGAAATATAAAAATATATGATAATTTATTTCATTTTGACTACAAAATTGATTTTGTTTCACGAGAGCGATTTGAGGCGCTCCCGATCGTCACGTTTTGAAATAACATTCCCTGTTATTTCAATGTTATTCTAAGACCTGACGATCGGGAGCGCCTCAAATCGCTCTCGTGAAACAAAATCAATGTTGTAGTCAAAATGAAATAAATTATCATATATATATATATATATATATATATATATATATATATATATATATATATATATATATATATGTATTGCTAGTAAATTACCGAGGGTACACACGCTATGTGCCCTTAAATACTTATCTAATCACATTCATATTATTGAAGCTCACGCACGCGCACCGATCATTTATAAAATGTATTACTTAAAATAACTCAAAATTTGATGTAGAGCAATTCTTTTCTCTATTACATTGTTTGTATCAAACTTATTTTTAAAATTTTATTGAGGGCAGATGCGCGTTTGAGTGGGCGTAACCCCTAAATATTAAAGTTTACAAAAATATAATGTGTCTATTTTACTCACCTAATTGAGTATACATTCTAAAATTCATAATTAGAAGACTTAAGTTAAGCGTGACAGACAAAAGTGAATTGCTACAAAATCAAGCAAAGCTTGACAGACTAAGGTAAAGCGAGGCAGACTAAAGTTAGGAGTGACAGTCAAAGATTATGCGTGTAAGACTAAAGTTAAGCGAAACTGACAAAAAATTAGCGTGACAGACTAAAGTTAGGCGTGACAGATAAAATTAAACGTTACAGAAAAAATTTAAGCAAAAAAGGCAAAAATTAAGCGTGACAGACTAAAGTTAAGCGTGACAAAAAAAATTAAACGTTACAGATAAAATTTAAGCAAAAAAGGCAAAAAATAAGCGTGACAGACTAAAGTTAAGCATAACAGAAAAAAATTAAACGTTACAGATAAAATTTAAGTAAAAAAGGCAAAAATTAAGCGTGACAGACTAAAGTTAAGCGTGACAGAAAAAATTAAACGTTACTGATAAAATTTAAGCAAAAAAAGCAAAAATTAAGCGTGACAAAAAAAATTAAACGTTACAGATAAAATTTAAGCAAAAAAGGCAAAAAATAAGCGTGACAGACTAAAGTTAAGCGTGACAGAAAAAATTAAACGTTACAGATAAAATTTAAGCAAAAAAGGCAAAAAATAAGCGTGACAGACTAAAGTTAAGCGGGACAGAAAAAATTAAACGTTACAGATAAAATTTAAGCAAAAAAGGCAAAAATTAAGCTTGACAGATTAAACTTACGAGGGACAAACAAAAAATTAAGCGTGACAGACTACAGTTACGCAGGACATACAAAAATTAAGCGTGGCAGACTAAAGTTAAGCTTATCAGCCATAAATAAAGCGTGACAGACTAAAATTAAGCGAAACAGATAAACATTAAGCGTGACAGACTAAGGTTAAGCTAAAATTTAATCATTAAAGTGTTTTAATCTGAAAGTTAAACAATACACAATAGTTATAAAATTGGATTGTAGAGATTGTATAATCGTAAGAGTGTTCGCTAATGGCCCGGGCGACCAAGGTTCAATCTACGGCCGAGTCATAAGACTTTAAAAAAATTGCACTTCCCCTCTTGCTAAAGACTCATCATAACAAGGTGAGGGTCAAGGGTGAATGGAGCAATCCTAGGAAAGGAGTGGCGTCCTCCCGTACACTTTAGTGTAGTAGTCAATAAAAAAGGGAGCCTTCGGATTGCCGTCGACTATGGTCGACCACTTTAACTTTTTTTTTTACGTGCGATGAATACATTGAGTGGTTCCCTTCTGTCTCGAGATGGAATGCATAGCTGTGGAAGTGTGCGGACGCAATGATAAGGTTATAATGTAGTAAGTGTTGCGCAATCATGAACCGCACTTCTCAGAACCCAGCATTGCTTAATTTCAGTGATGAGAAAGAATCTAAAACGATCGGTAGGAAAGCTGGAAAAAAGGCGTTTCATTCCTGGAGTTTCTTATCTTATATTAATTGCTCTATCAAGGCTTGATAGTCTAGTCTACTCTTACCATTTCTCTCGTATCTGGGAGGTTCCTCGAACCGCTTGCCTTTGGAATCCCTTTTTCTTTCCCGACAGTAATAACATGCAGAAATTTACATGTAATGTGAACAACCATCTGGTTTCCCCACTACCAACCAAGGTTGCCTCTATAAATCTGGCATCGACCACAGTAACCCATTACGCTTTATTGACAATATACCTTGTTTGAGGCGAATAAAAATGATTTCAAAAATGGCTGAACTATTTGCCCTATGCTATTAGAGAAAAACGCGGGTTATTTCGGAATTTTCACTCTCCTAGATTAATTACACTTACAATGATCGGGAATACAACCTTCTTACCATGTTACCAATGACTTGAAGGATGAGAGGTAAATTCAATGGCAGTAAATACTGTAAGTATCTCTAGATGTCCCCCGTTTATATTCCTTCCAAATAAAAAAGGCGGATTCAATTACAGCCACGCCCACTTCCAACCTGCTATCCGTGAATCGTCACCGTTCAAAGTACTGGTCAAGCAAAACATTGTTTAATTTCAACGATCGCACGATAACCGTCGTTTGTGTGTCTTACGGCCGCAACTGATATATAAGTTAGTGTTACATTTTGTATTATAAATCATACATTTCTAAAACTGGTCATGTTAAGTCGGCATTTCTACCACTTTTTGTAGTGATTGTCACGATAAAGAGAAAGGAAAGAAGAAGGAAATAAAAGTAAAAAAAGAAAGAAGTAAGAAAAAGACGAAAGAAAGAAACGAAATGAAGAATAAAAAGAAAGAAAAGAAAAAAGAAAGAAAGAAAAGATAGAAGAATAAAAAGAAGAAAGGAAGACAAGAAAAAAATTAAGAGAAAAGAAATTAAGAAAAAAGAAAGAAAAAGAAAAAAAGAAAAGAAAGAAAGAAAATAAGAAAATAAAAAGAAAAGAAAGAAAGAAAGAAAAGAAGAAAAGAAAAAGAAAGAAAGAAAGAAAGAAAAAGAAAGAAAAAGAAAGAAAGAAAAGAAAGAAAGAAGAAAGAAGGAAAAGAAGAAAAGAAAAAAAGAAAGAAAGAAAGAAAATAAGAAAAAGAAGAAATAAAGAAAAGAAGAGAAAGAAAGAAAAGAAATAAGAAAAAGAAGAAAAAAAAGAAGAAAGAAAGAAAGAAAAGAAGAAAGAAAAGAAATTAAAAAAAAGTAAGAAAGAAAAGAAAGAAAAGAAATAAGAAAAAGAAGAAAGAAAGAAAAGAATAGAAAAGAAAAAAAAGAATTATGAAAAAGAAAAAAGAAAGAAAGAAAAGAAAAGCAAAAAAGAAAGAAAGAAAAGAAAGAAAGAAAAGAAGAAAGAAAAGAGTAAATAAAGAAAGAAATGAAAGAAGAAAAAGTAGAAAGAAAGAAAAAGAAAAGAAAAGAAGAAAGAAAAGAAGAAAGAAAGAAAAGACGAAAAGAAAAAGAAAGAAAAACAGCTAACACTTCTAGTGAGGTTAATAAAACCATGTCAAAATGAAACATCGAAACAACGCAAATTCGGTTAAGATTTATAGCCGACTAAGCATTGCTCTGTAATCTGATACTTGTGTTTGACTCGAGCCTTTGTTAATGCGAATCTATGAATTAAACGTTAATGAATAATGAGACATTAAGATTAAGAATATCACCCATTTCATACGAACGGGGCCAACCGACAATGTCGATGTATTATCCTCCACTCTATAATAAAGGCCAATGTGTATTTATTTGTATAGACATCCTTCCTTTCACATAAAACAGCTCGTAAAAACGTGCCTTTTTTGTAGCTTCTGCATGAAAGCGTTTCAAGTGGTGAGGAAGGTGGTGGGCAAGAAAGAAAATAGCAAATCAAACAAACCCCGTCGCCTGAAATGAATTTGGAAAGAAATTCTTCACTATAAATAAAAAGTCAACAGTGAGTGTTTTTTTTTCTTTAGGTCATCAGAAATGATAACAATAATTTGAATATAAAAAATTAAATTACTGACGTAATTCTATGATTTTATATGAATATTAGTGCGAACACTGGCGATGACTAATAAAGAAATATATAGAATTGAAATTTATTCCGCTACGCTTAAACAATGCTCATCCTTATAGTACAGGGATTCTCAACCGGGGTCTCCATGGACCGCCGATGGTTCATAGAAATTTGAAAGGGGGCTCATGAAAATAATTGTACGTAGCAGAAGATAGTCAAAGGTGCGAAAAATGTCTAATGAAAAAAAAATGTCGCGAATTGAAAAACAAAGATTCACCGTTGGACGGTCCGTGAATAATACATCAATAAGGTCAAAGACTGTAGATTAAGGATATATATATATATATATATATATATATATATATATATATATATATATATAGTAATTCAGGTAGAGTAAAAATCCACAGGGTAGAAATCCAAAGGGAATCAAACCGGGCTTATAAAAGAGCGCTCAATAAAGATATAGAGCTGTATTGTAAATGTTTTTATTCGAACATGTACAAAGTCTGCTACACTGGCATGTCGATGTTATCGATCTACAGCTATCAAGAGCTGAGGTCTCATCAGGCAGAAAGTTTTTTGTGATCCGACCAGGTCGGTGAAGTCCAGGAAGAATGGAGTCAAGCAAAGAAAAAGAAGAAGAAATGATAGTCATGTGACCAATTTTTAAAGAAAATTATTGGCCGTTAGAAAAGTTTAATTTACAGTAATTTATATTTTTATTTTTATCCAACGCTGAGCTGGGGTAGAGGGGGGCCGAGGGAAAGGAAAAGAAAGGGAAAGAGAGGAGAAAGAAAGAGAGGTATGGAGGGTGTTAGGGGTGGGTGTCTGTAGCCATTTAAAAGTTGTCGTAGGCTGGAGAGGGTTGATGTGTCTAGTTAGGTGTCATGGTACGCGACCGACATTTGGCAAGTTTGTTCCCTTTCAAGGGGATGTTTCAACCTATATAATGCAGACGTTTACATTTTCGCGACAAAATGCTTAAAGTAATATTTAGTTTAAATTATTACTGGTGATAAATAAATTTTATTTTGTGTAGTATTTGACAATGAATTAATAAAATATAATGGTGATCGTTTCTAGTAAAAATCGTATATAGATTTATGACATTAGTATTAATAAATTTTACCATTATATTTTGATCAATTGATATTTAGTTTTAATTATTTTGATGTATTTTAATTCTAAGTAATATTTAGTAGTTAATTAATAAAACATAGCGGTAATTGCTTTTATTTTTAGTGAGAGTCATATATGAATTAATGGCAGTGGTATTAATAAATTTAATTCCAGATAATATTTGATAATGAGTTAATAAAATGTAATGGGGATTATTTTTAGTAAGAA
>OY744538.1:26576405-26603905 GCA_963556195.1 Sepiola atlantica
GTTCACCCCAAGCAAGGCATATTGCCACTTAAGGGTGAGGGACTACTGTGATAGGGGCCAAATCTATAAGGAGGCAACCAGAGCAGAGACGGCGGGACAGTTATAAAAGTGGGGGGGGGGTCTCCTAAAAAGTGGGGGGGCCCGGTTAAACACATGCATATCAACTTAATTATTGATGCCCGTAAAGTGGGGGGGGGGAAGTAAAAAAGTGAGGAGGCTTGAGCCCCCCTACCTGCCCCCCTGGTGCCGCCGTTCATGCGGAGTGGGGAGTTGAGCCGACGTCAGGTTCAGATCCTTCAGGATTTTATGCAAAACATAGGTAGTCGTGGTTAACCTTTATAGGTCCTGCGCGATCGTTTCATGTCGAATGGAGAGTATTCTCTAAGAAAGTGTCCCCAGATATTTGGTCATCAGAGGCAAAACTATTCTGTGTAACTGGTCATCATAAGAAGCCGTCTGACACCCGAACTCATGGAAAAAGTGAGCATATATCCTTGGGGAATTCCCCATTGTTCTATTATTTATCTCCAGATGTTAGTTAGATGTTAGAGGAGCGTGCGTCGGGTGGATGCGAAATTCCGGCGCTGAAGCTGTTCTGAAAGGTCATAGAGTGAGGCGAAACCTAATCGCTCGTGCGGGTGTTCCTCGTTATTCTTGGTGAATATGAGCCGTTGCTAAAATTGGTTTTGCCCCTCGAATACCTTTGCAGGAACGTGCCTATGCGCAGAAATTGTTTTACCCTGAAACAGACATGGATACACATTCCTTCATCCGAAGTTTCGTATTTTTACACAGAAAAAGACTCGAAGACTCACAGACTCAAAGACCGTATTTATTAGGCATTGTCGTACTAGAAATTGCCCGAGAACCTGACTGACGCATAAGCGCTCTCCAAGTATGTATTTATAACTAGGTGGCGTGGCATATTAACTTCTTGAAATCATTGAAACTAAGCCAATCGACTAAAAAAAAAGAAAGAAGACAGAACTAATCGAGAAGAAAATAATCGATAACTAAATGAAGACACATTGAATTAATTAAATTTAAAAGAGGAATAACTAAATTAATTAAATTAAAAATTGAAAGTTCTTTTCCTTCAACATAAATTCAGTCAAGATGGCGAGGGTTAGGGTTAGGGTTAGGGTTACTGCTATTTTATTCTCTTTCCAAGCATTTAAGAATTTTTTAAAAATTTTCTTAAAATAAACGAAATTTCTAAATGGAGATAACATACTTCGTTTTAAGAATGCACTGTTTACAAGCAGCGAATTTCGAATATATTTTTGTTAGCCACCATTAAAAAAACTTCAAAACGAAAGTAAAAATAATTCGTTTGCTTAATAAAATACTCGCTCTCCCCCCCCCCCTTAGATCATACATCAGAACTTTAAGTTGAGATAGCGTTCCATTTAAAAAAAAAAAAAAACGTTTTATAAAGGAAGGGAATTTTTTTTTTAATTGTTAATTGACATTTAAACTCGCGTTTTACAGCGTTTCTTCCTCTCTCTCTCTCTCTCTCTCTTTCTCTCTCTCTCTCTCTCTTTCTCTCTCTCCTATGCCTACTCTCTTCTTTCTGCTTTACTCTTTGTTCTTTTCACCTTCTTATTCTTTTCCTCTTCTCTTCCGTTCTCTTCTTCATACCGCGAAGCGCGTTAAACATACCTACGTTGACCCGTCTGTCTCCCCTCCCCCTCTTTCTCCCTCCTTCTTTCTCCTGAACATACATAACGTTAAGCTACGATGGCGTTCCATCTTTTTAAATTCCAACAAAAAGACGCGGATATATATATTTTGTTACTGTTGATTGACACTTGAGCTCGCATTTTACAGTGTTTCTACCTCTGTCTCTTATCTGTCTAACTTTTTCTTTCCGTTTTGCTGTTTGTTCTTTTCACCTTCTTATTCGTTCCTCTCCTTCTACCCCCTGTTCTACATACGGCGAAACGATCCGAACATACATAGTTCACTTTTCTTACATAGAAAATAAGTATTTTCCTTTACACGCGCATCTCTATAATAAAACCTGCATGTGTGTATGTCCGTCCGTCACGGTGAACGTGGAGATTGACACATCTGAAGGATAAATGTGTTTTTGTTCAAAAAGAGTAAACACTCTGGCACCATATTGAGTTTAGCTTTGACATAATAGAAATAACTCGACAACCTGAGTGACACATAATCGCCCGACAAGCATTTATTTATGAAAAATAAACCCTTTTTTTAGTTATGTAAAGCCATTACAAAAACTTTCCATCTATTGAACACGTAACGACAATGTTGTTTTCCTGTAGACTACAACATGGTCGTCTTTAAATTAAATAACAACAAATATTTGTTCTAAACATATATCTAGGCAGCATCTTCTCTTGCAGGCAAGTATTGTTGAATATAATAGACACCTCGTGTCTAGATATCCTTTGGTAGATCCTTTCAATAGTCCGAATTAGGATCTTAGTTTCGGATGGGAATTGGCTGATGAATTTGCCATAATTTGCATCTGTCTTCCAAGTACTTTCGGACGCATCTGGGTCCATCTGCAAGGGGAATGAGGTTAATCAGGTCTAGACCATGTGTAGTATTTATAGAAGGTGTTTGGTGGAAATTATGTCCTAAGTACGAAACTATATTGGAGCTAAAAACATTTTTAAATATTATTACTGATATTAAAGTTAATTCTATTAATTAGGGTTTTTTTTGTTTTTATATATATAGGGCTTCTAATATATGGAATTCAGAAAACTCTTAGTAGAAAATACCAAAATCTTAGAATTTAGTACTAACAAACAAAAACTCCATATATTCTTCTAGTATATATATATATATATATATATATATATATATATATATATATATATATATATATATATATATATATATATATATAATACAATGAAAGTTCTTGAAATATCTGTAGAAATTTAAGTAATTAAAAATGGACAAACAAATGCCTTTAGAGACCACGTTTTGAGATGCAATATTTTATTAAAATTCATTAAAAAAAATGTTTTTCCTTACTTTTCTAAAAATTAATTTCAAATTAGTAAACATTCTTCTTCAGAGAAAAAGAGTGCGAATGTAAAAGTAAAATAAAAAACAAAACATTTACATAATTTTTAATGAAATATGGCATCTCAAAACGTGGTCTCCAAAGGTATGTGTTTGTCTATTTTCAATTAATGCCTTCTAATGTTAAAAACACATTTTATTACAACCATTCAGCAGATCGACGCTTGCTTTCACTACTACTATGTGTACTAACATCACACATCTCAACACGACAATGTCTCCACTTTACACCAGGGAGAGCGTCGCCGTTTGGGAGTCTCTCCCGTACGGTCGACGTGGTAAATAATCCAACATAAAATATATATAACAATGTCGGATTCTAATTTTCATTGAAAAAGAGCGGTCCTGCTCGAAATATTTGATTTGTTATATTAAAAAAAATGAATAAATCCTGGCATCTTATCGATTTCTTAAACAAAATTATATTTTCTTTTAAAAAATGCCTTCTAATATGAAAAAAACTTTTTAAAATATATATATATATATATATATATATATATATATATGATTTGTTATATAAAAAATGAATAAATCCTGGCATCTTATCGATTTCTTAAACAAAATTTTATTTCCTTTTAGAAAATGCCTTCTAACGTGAAAAAACTTTCATTATATATATATATATATATATATATATATATATATATATATATATATATATATATATATATATATATATATATATATATATATATATAATTAACTTGTTACAAATATCCAGGGGGTATAAATCCGAAGGAAGTTGAAACCAGGTTTATAAGAGTGCTCAATGAAAATTCAGAGCAAAATATATATATATTTTTTTGATTTTATTCCATTAGTTGCGACAAACAAGTTCTGTTTCATTGGCGCAAATAGCGGCCAATTCGTCAGGCTAACGAAAACGTATGCCATTCGGATTCCATCGTTAGCCTGACGAATTGGCCGCTATTTGCGCCAATGAAACAGAACTTGTTTTGTCGCAACTAATGGAATAAAATAATAAAAATATATATATATATATATATATATATATATATATATATATATATATATATATATATATATAGTGTGTGTGAACGTTGTTATAGTAAAGTGTTTACACACCGTCTGTACGCAGTGACTCATGCTGATTTTTTTTCTTTCGCTGGCGCGCCTCCTCTTTGTTCTAATTTCAATTAACTAGAAGGCCACTCTTCTTTGAATCTGATCACGCTGCAATATCAGGATGTTTGTTCGGTCCGATGATGTGAACTGTAAATTGTAACGATGTCACGAGAGTTTCAATCATTGGCTCCATTCCGCATCTTTATGTTGAGTATTTTTCCACTTCATCACAGGGCATTCACCTTCCTTGCGAAACTGGATATAACGTCTCTCACAGGCTGCTGCTTCGTGGTTTCACATTCTGTTCTTATTCCGTCGATGATCACCCCCCAAACCTCGTAATCTCGTCACGTGAATCTTCTGAAGCGATTGTTGGCATGCAAAGAGCACATGACGCAAGGTGGTGGCTCGATCATATCGACATTTAAAAGCGCCGATCACTATTTGTGTATCGCCACAGTTTTGTAGGTTGGTCACAATTGGTGGATCGAAGAGAGAATGATATCGTCATGATCGGAGATATCATATACAAGCATGGCTATTCGGCGTTGTCCGGGGGCATGGACAGCAAAATAGAACAGTTAAAATGTGTGTGTAACATCTTTCGTTTAAAACCCTATCTCTCTACTTATCTCTCTACTTATCTCCCCCTTCTATCTCTATGGCTTTTCTCTCACCCCTCTTCTTTTCCTTACCCTTCACTTCTCCCTTCTATACTATTCCAATCTCTACTCCTCCCATCTCTCCCCATTCCCTTCTCGTCTTCTCTCCCCTCCCGTACCTCTCTTCTATCTTCTTCACTATCTCCCCATCCCATTACCTTTACATGTACCTCGCTCCCTACCACCTCCTCTACCCCTCTATTCGTATAAGCCTCTTCTACCCCTCCCACTGTTTCCCTTTCTTCGCTCACCTCCCTTCTTCACTTCAGAATGATTCCCCCTTCTCTGACAAAGAACAGGTACTACTCTTTGAACACAATCCGAAGACTAAAAAAGTGTATTTTAGTTCATGTTTCACACCAAAGGTCGATGGAAAAAATGCTCTAAATATCGACCAACCTCACTAATTTTGTTCCTCGTGACCCCGTAAAGAATGAATATTACTAAACAAATAACGCGAGGTAATGCTGAAAAAGAATATATCAGATTTGTGTGTACATCTTGTGTAGTTTCTGGCTTTTTGCTGGGCACACGTACACAGACAAATAACTGCACTTTATATATTAGATGATCAGGATGAAAAACCCTTTTTAAGACAAAATCTGTGAAAAACTTGATTATCTAACTCTGTACGCATATACTACAAATACTACACATATTGGTTGGCATTTGTATGTGTGCATCAACTATGAATACGTATTTATTAAACTCAGAACTTGACTCTTACGTCACATGTTTTGGACGTCATCAAAATAAACAAAATAAAAGCAATACTAAGTGTTGGAGATGGTTCTTCTATTCGTAAAAGTGGCTGTACAAAACCATCTTGATGGCTTCTATGTTTTAAAATAAAACGGTTCGCCCATCCCTCGATCGCTATTAAATCACAAGCGCCAACAAAACTGTATATCGAAGTAACATGGTGTGTCTTTATATCTTCCCGTCTATCTATCTAATATAGTGTCAGAAACTACTCAGTGGATTGCAACAAAACTTTCGAGAGAGCATATAGCATAAGAAGTAACATTGGTCATATAAAGGTCACCGAATTCATCCCCGATATTAATGGAATGTAATGACATTTCTAACGGTGTTGTGTATACCTCCCCTCAAAAGGGAGATATAATGTATCGCATGTCACGATAGAATAAAAATACATGTTCATTATCGAAGGCAAATCAATAAATCATAATACCACAATTAAATCATACCTCGGGCTCCAGCGTTTAATACCAGTGCCCCTTCTGCGATCACGGCAACTGGAATTAAAGTTCCACAACAACATGAAGAAAAGAAGATATATTTGAAATTTGGAGAAGGCCCCTTTATTAAGCTGTTGATGCCACCTTCTTTTCTGCTCTTGGTGGGGGGGGCATTCTGGGGCTTCGAACATCTGAGGTCTTAGACCGAAGTTTATATTCGATTCTTAAGTCATTTCTTTACACGTGCTGTTCGATTCAAAGCTTCCCAACAAGCTCACTACTTTTCACGCCAACGCCCTCTCTTTGAGCTATGTGATATCACATTCGTTTCAGGCATACAATAGGTCTAGGCGACATCTAAGTGCATAAGTTGACCCCTTGACCCTGATTTCATGTTTACGAGTTAACGTCCTCCTGCCAATTCAAATTATGAGATATTTACGTACCCTTAATATTAAACAATGGCAGTTTGCGTGAAATAATAACGGACGATGTTTTAAATAAATAATATATATATGTATATATGATAAATAATGGAAGAAGTGTTACGACGTAATGGAAATTAAAAAAGGAAAACCAAAAAATATTATTTATGTATTGATAAACGTTTCGTCTTTATTACAAGACTTCCTCAAAATGATTGTCTGAAGAAAAACAAACACTTGTACCAAATGTTTGAAATATGTGGTGGCGAATGTAAGCTTAAGATTGGGACCGCTTATGAAAAAATAAATTATGAGATACAAATAGATTTGATAATAAAGGGTGGGGGTGGCGGTTGGAGTTATAAGATCATTATGTAGGGGAAGAGGCATTACAATAATAAGGAAGAAGTGGGGGCGAATATTGGTAGCGGTTAGAATTAATTTAAACTATGAAGGGGGCATGAGACATGTTTATTGAATCATTTTTTAAATTAGCCTTGAGATGAGAGAGCGGGAGGCTTTACAAAATTTTTCTAATCTACATCAAGGTGGTGAATCTCAATTAAAACTTCAAATACATCCTATTTTGATGAAAGTTATATTATATGAATAAAATTATCCGTGAAAGACAATGGAAGCGGTGCCGAATCTCTACGTTAGCGTCTATGTTCCAAATATCGACGGCCCTCTTACTTGTAGCTGACTCATAGGGATAGAACCACCATAAAACTTCTAATACGATTTTAATGACATTTAAAACAATATGTATAAGAAACTGATTCAGAGAGTTTTCCAACATGTAAGCTTCTTCCGACTATATTAGGAGACAAAACGGGAGGAAGGGGTCAGTAAGAACGAAGAAAGTAATACGGTGTTATGAGCAATGTGAATGAGTACATAGTAGTGATCCTTATTCAATCCCGAGCAATGTCGGGTCACCCTGCTAGTAAGTAATTACTTAGAACCTATGCCTCAATCTATTTAACGAAACATACTAAAACTTTTTAATAAATTTAATTATTATAAAAAAAACAACTCAAAGCAAAAGCTTGAAAAGTACTAATTCAAAACAAAAATTAAAAAAATGTCTACCAACTTTACGCATTGCGCGATACAAATTCGATCTCAAACCGAAACGTGACAACATCTGAACGCTTTTAACATTTGTAAAAACACAAATAAAATCGTTATTTACACATTCTATTTTCGATAGATTCCGTTTATTTCTTCCGTTCTATTTTTATTGATGGACTTTAATTTTGTTCGCACAAATTGCACAGAAGAAAATTAAAAGAAAACAAATAACCATGCCTATTATACATATACTGTATAACGACGATAAATTTACATTTCTTATAATATCTCTCTGCTTATTATTTTTGTAATAAGTTCGTCGCCATTTTGAATGAACGAATATTGAAATTTCTAATCAATTCAACATTTCAAAAAGTTGACATTTTTTTTTTCCGATTTGATTAATATTTCTGTCATTTTTTTGCCCGTTCACACTTTGTCCGTCTTTGTTTCTTTCTTTATCTTTGGATATATGTATTTCATCAGGATAGAAGAAAAAATAAAATAAGAAATAACTTTCTATTTTTAATTCGTGTTAAGTGTCGTCTGCATCCGTTGAAGACCACATAATGGTTTTCACGATATCGTTGAGGGTTTGTCTCTTTTTAAATTCTTTTTGTTTTTAAGATTTTCTTTCTTTCGTCCTCATTTGTCTCCACTCCTTCCTTCAACTATTCCTTTTGCACCCTCATCCTCCACCTCTTCTTCTTCTTCTTCTTCTTCTTCTTCTTATTATTATTATTCTCTGTCTTCTTCTTCTTCTTCTTCTTCTTCTTCTTCTCTGTTCTTCTTCTTCTTCTTCTTCTTCTTCTTTGTCATATTCTCCCCCTTCTACTACTTCCTCTTCTTCAACCTCCTACTTCTAGATGTACTCAAACTCTTCTACTCCCCTCGCACCCTTCTCCTCCTCGTCCTTCTTCTTCTTCTTCTTCTTCTTCTTCTTCTTTGTCATATTCTCCTCCTTCTTCTACTTCCTCTTCTTCAACCTCCTACTTCTAGATGTACTCAAGCTCTTCTACTCCCCTCGCACCTTTCTCCTCCTCGTCCTTCTTCTTCTTCTTCTTCTTCTTCTTTGTCATATTCTCCCCCTTCTACTACTTCATCTTCTTCAACCTCCTACTTCTAGATGCACCCAAGCTTCTTCTACTCCCTTCGCACCCTTCTTTTCTTCTTACCCCCCCCCCTACTGTAACATTTCTTCTTCTTCTACTTCTAGATGCGCCCAAGCATCTCTATATAAGCGGCTCCTTCCGTTGGTAAGTCTGACAGCTTAAGTTTGAAATAGCATTTTCACATGCATATTCACAACTATACGAGGCTCTGTCCACCTGGTGGTCTCTCTGTTGGTCTGCTACACGAATCTTTGACATAGTATTTCCATTACTAAACGCGTAAATTAAATGGCCGAAGCTGGAGAATATTTGTTCATGTGCTTTTCCTAAATGTAAAACATATATTTTACACACACATGTGTATATATATATATATATATATATATATATATATATATATATATATATATATATATATATATATATGAGGATAAAATAAACGATATATCATGAAATAGAATGTCGTAAAGACAGGATGTATGAAACAGACAAAATGAAAAAAAACAATTAACATCATGAAGAAATCATCAAAATGAGAGATTTACCGGGTTCGTTTAGATCGTCATCCATGTTTCCATTTGTTACTTTCCTTTTCTTCTTTTTCTTCTTCTCCTTTTCTTAATTAACGTCTTTGTCGCACACGCCGCATATTTTTTCAAATCAAAGAAATCCCATTTTGCGTCTTAGTTTTCCTATGTTTTGCCGTTATTCAATTCACTTTTTCTGAAGACAGTTGTTGATCCGAACGAAACCCGTAAAACTCCCTTTTTGATGGTTTCTTCCCGTTTTTCATTTTTTTCTTTTGTCATTTTCATATATATATATATCAGAAAGACGAAAAGAATATAAACCCAATTACAGCCTAGAGAAAACATCAGCGAACTAGCAAATGGATGCCCCTTGATTTTAAATCGTTCTTCTTCTTTGCGTGTCTTTGGAGCAGTTCCCCACTTTTTTACGCAGTCCTTTGCATTATTGTGGCACTCTGCAAAATCTTTCAAGATGCAATAGTCAGTAGACAAGGCAGTGTTGCATCGTATGCCCCCCCTCTCCACATTCAAAGATGGGTGGGCGGTTTTGTAGCCCCATCTATTCATAGCAACTTTTAGTCGCCCTATTCCCGTTCTCAGGCGATTGAGCTTTTTCCGCTGGAGCCAGGGTGCCTCTGAACCGAGATGGAGACCCTCAGAAGCGGGTATTCCGAAGTCAGTAGGAGAGGGGGCATTATCTAGCCGTCTGGTTCACAGCTGTAGTCTGGTCTCTTCCTGAGATCGTGTTTGGTGTTCGACATGACTGAAGAAGCTTCTCCTTAACATCAGCTGTTGGACGATTTGTTCATGTCCGTGAAGGAAGTGGCGTTCATCACTGATAGCCTTTGTGATAGCCTTTGTGATAGCCTTTGTGACACACATATCAAACACAGAGAAAAAAAAAATCCAGCCACAGTAAAATCCGTTTAAAGGGAAACATAACAATGTTCAAAGTATTTGAAAAAGCCTAATATTTATATTAGTTGATTTGAAAAAGCCTAATATTTATATTAGTTGATTTGAAAAAGCCTAATATTTATATTAGTTGATTTGAAAAAACCTAATATTTATATTAGTTGATTTGAAAAAGCCTAATATTTATATTAGTTGATTTGAAAAAGCCTAATATTTACATTAGTTGATTTGAAAAAGCCTAATATTTATATTAGTTGATTTGAAAAAGCCTAATATTTATATTAGTTGATTTGAAAAAACCTAATATTTATATTAGTTGATTTGAAAAAGCCTAATATTTATATTAGTTGATTTGAAAAAGCCTAATATTTATATTAGTTGATTTGAAAAAGCCTAATATTTATATTAGTTGATTTGAAAAAGCCTAATATTTATATTAGTTGATTTGAAAAAACCTAATATTTATATTAGTTGATTTGAACAAGCCTAATATTTATATTAGTTGATTTGAAAAAGCCTAATATTTACATTAGTTGATTTGAAAAAGCCTAATATTTATATTAGTTGATTTGAAAAAGCCTAATATTTATATTAGTTGATTTGAAAAAGCCTAATATTTATATTAGTTGATTTGAAAAAGCCTAATATTTACATTAGTTGATTTGAAAAAGCCTAATATTTATATTAGTTGATTTGAAAAAGCCTAATATTTATATTAGTTGATTTGAAAAAGCCTAATATTTATATTAGTTGATTTGAAAAAACCTAATATTTATATTAGTTGATTTGAACAAGCCTAATATTTATATTAGTTGATTTGAAAAAGCCTAATATTTACATTAGTTGATTTGAAAAAGCCTAATATTTATATTAGTTGATTTGAAAAAGCCTAATATTTATATTAGTTGATTTGAAAAAGCCTAATATTTATATTAGTTGATTTGAAAAAGCCTAATATTTACATTAGTTGATTTGAAAAAGCCTAATATTTATATTAGTTGATTTGAAAAAGCCTAATATTTATATTAGTTGATTTGAAAAAGCCTAATATTTATATTAGTTGATTTGAAAAAACCTAATATTTATATTAGTTGATTTGAACAAGCCTAATATTTATATTAGTTGATTTGAAAAAGCCTAATATTTACATTAGTTGATTTGAAAAAGCCTAATATTTATATTAGTTGATTTGAAAAAGCCTAATATTTATATTAGTTGATTTGAAAAAGCCTAATATTTATATTAGTTGATTTGAAAAAGCCTAATATTTATATTAGTTGATTTGAAAAAGCCTAATATTTATATTAGTTGATTTGAAAAAGCCTAATATTTATATTAGTTGATTTGAAAAAGCCTAATATTTATATTAGTTGATTTGAAAAAGCCTAATATTTATATTAGTTGATTTGAAAAAGCCTAATATTTATATTAGTTGATTTGAAAAAGCCTAATATTTATATTAGTTGATTTGAAAAAGCCTAATATTTATATTAGTTGATTTACCCGACGTTGCCTAGGTGTCAAATGTGCTGATTAATAATAATAACAACTTCTGTACCACAAAAATGCAAACAGTAATGAGACTTTTGTACGACGAAGCGAGGTAAATACTTCGCCTTTATTTAATAATCTGACACACCGTTAGATCACCGAAATTAAGCGACGTTGAGCCTGGTCAGTACTAAAATAGATGAACATTTGGAAATACCAGGTGCTGTATTCGCTCTCCGCTTATCTTGAAGAACGCAATCAAGTCCTGATCAGAGAAAGTCAACTAAGGATTAAAGAACTGTTTGCTGCAACATTTGTGTTACAATATATTCTGTAGCGGGGAAGTAAATATAAAAAAAATCACAAAGTCTATCAATAAAAAATAATTATTTTTTTATTGAAACTCAAGACAATGCGAAATAAAGTGTTCGCGAAGAATGAGAGTTCACAGAGTCGAAAGCAGTTCTAGAAGAATGAGTTGTTTTTCTTAAAGGAGAAATTGAGTACACGTGTTTGTTTCGACTGTCGTCTTGTGCGTTATAAAGAAATTGGGCAGGTGTGTAAATTTCGGCTGTCGCCGTGTGCGTGTATGTAAATGGGGTAGGAATGAAGGTGTGTGTATATTAGCGAGCCTGTGTTTGGTTAGTGAGAGAGTGTACGTATGGACTTAGATGTGCACATGCTTTCGTTTAGCAGGATGTAAGTAGTGAAAAAAGTGTATATATCTTCGAACTTGTGTACATGTACGTTCGTTGGTCATTATGTAATAATCTTAAAAAAAACAACATAAAACCATTTTTATCGCCGATACACAATTTTTTTATCGCATTCTGTTTAGGACGGCAGTCACATAATTTACCGAGTCGGAGTCGGAGTCGGACTTCATACCTTTCGACTCCGCAACCCTGGTTGATATGTCGTAAACGAGAGACAGCAAAGCCACCAGTGAATCGTTTATAATATTTACTGTGTTTGGTATTAAATAACACCCGGAAGAGTTGATATACTGTAAAACAGACACCCCAAACCAATAAAGAATTCATTACAATCGTGATTGTGTTTTCGCATTAAATAACCCCAAAGGGGTTGATATCTCGTAAATCAGGCAGAACAATCAACGACTCGTCTCGATTACGTATTGTGTTTCGTCGTTAAAGCAAACGAAACAATAAAAGTCTAAGGGGACCGGTGACGTCAGCGGAACAGATTCCGGAATTTACAAGAAAATAGGAAAAAATGCAACTTACAAAAAGATGACCAAAAAAAAGAAAAACGAAACGAAGAAACGAACAATTCGAGAAATATACGTCTATTTATTTAAAGGCTTCGAAATTGGCACCGATCTTTGATACGTTCAACCCCTCTTCACATTCGCCAACAAAACAAAACAAAATATAGAAGGAAAAAAAAACGATTTTCTTTTTGTAATCAAATACCCGGCTTTTATTGTCGGATGCTTAAGACGACGGATGCAACGACTGTTGATGCTGTTATCTTAACAGTAAGCAAAGAACAGTTGACATTTGGAGTATCTTCAATCCTCCCCCATTGTCCCTGCCCCCAATCTCTCGCTTCCTGTAGAAAAGTGAAAAAAAAAACCCAACAAAAAACAAACAAACAAAAAAGACCCCCCCCCCCCCCCAAAAAAAAAAAAAAAAAAAAAACAACGAGACAAATTGAAGCTCTTTCCACATTCCGCAGCCATCTTATCTACCAATCAGTATTTCTAAACGGCGTCTCCGCCATTTCTCGGGGAGCTGTATTATTTTATCTTCTTTTTGGATAATGCGACCCTGCTTCTTTACGAGAAACTTTGTACGTTGGTCTGTCACGCTTTAGTTTAAAACTAAGGTACACCCTCCGCCAATAATAACAAAAAAAAAAAAATCCTTCGCCAGTGTTCGTACCCGCTATTTATATATACAGGGTGGGTCAAAATAAGGGTCCTATCTTTAAATTTGAATAACTTGAATTTGAATAACTTCCACAAAATAAAAGTTAAACTCACCAAACTTTATGTGTGTGTAGACTGACCCTTCCGAGATTTTTTGAAATAAACAAAACAAATTTTAGCCGAAAAACACTTCTTAAAACTTACAAAAACTAAAGTATTGTTTTTTACACTGTTTTGAGTTTTTTAAGCAAAAATAATGTTTTCTAAATGAGGGTACGTTCCTTAGGGCTAATACGGCTCATGCTTGCTTCGGAAGGGGTCCTTTACTTATTCTAAAAAAAAAAAAAAAAAATCAATAAATAAAAAAGTTATGAATTTTTAAAAATAGGACCCTTATTTTTGCCCACCCTGTATTATTAAAACATTCATATAAAATAATAGAATTACGTTAGTAATTTAATTTTTCATGTATAAATTATTATTAACATTTCTGATGACTTACAGAAAAAAAAAACACACGCACCGTTGACTTTTTATTATATAGTAAAGGATTTCTTTCCCAATTCACTTCAAGCGGCGGGATCAGTCTGAGGTGGTTGTCTGACTTTCTATTTGATTTTTCGCTGCCCCTGGCCAGTTCAAATGGTTTCTTTCGGGGGACCGAAATAGCCACATGTTTTACTTTTAAGTTAGGTATGTTTATATATTTGTATTCTAAACTAATTAACTGATCATTATGAATTTTTTAAACATTCCTGGTAAGCGTAAGGAGTCTATATGTAAGCGATATTTATTTTAATTTAGTTTTATACAAAGGGGGTAAAACGTGGATAAGAAGCCTTTCGCGATATTTAAAAAAAATGAACAATACGTATTAGACACCAATTAGTGAATATTCCCTTATTTTTAGATTCTTTGAAATATTTAACAAGTTTTTATGGAACATAATATGGGCACAACCTACAATTAAAATGTATAAGATTATTCTAATATATATATATATATATATATATATTAGAGAGAGAGAGAGAGAGAGAGAGAGAGAGAGAGAGAGAGAGAGAGAGAGAAAGGAAAGAATTCAGAGATTTAGTAAAATGGTTGTCAGGTTTCCTGATTACGGAAATTTCAAAATAATAAAATTATTTTTCAGAGGTGGAGATAAAGATGGAAAAATATTATAATTTACTAAAAAGTCAGTCATAAATTAGGAAAAGAATTTTACATTTTTATCTGAAAATTATATATATATATATATATATATATATATATATATATATATATTTAAACAGAAAATATGGACAAATTTAACAGAAATATGTCTTAGGTTTGATATCGTATCCCCTTTCACCAAAAATCAACGAACCCTTACAGTAAAGACTATTTCAGTTATCCATAAACGCACAACAAAGTCATTCCTTTCGTATAAAATATGAGAAAATATAGGGCAAGTCGTTAGGAGAAGCCTGAAAACCTCGAAACTCCCCAAATCCAGAAGCTTAGTAAACATTAGTTGGCATGATCCGTGTATTCTTTCGCATGCCAGCCACATCAAGTCGTTAACATTTCAAAATGAAAACAACAAGAAAAAACAATAGACGCTAATTATTCTGTTGTGTCTTAACAGCTGAAAAATAATAAATAAATTTAAAAAAACAAAATTAAAGGGACGGAATTTCAAATCAGTTGTATATCTACATAATTTTCAAATAATAATTTAAAATTGTTTTTAATAAATTTATGCTTAAAATTACAAGATTTTTTTCCATTTTATTATCCTCTGGAGAAGAATAATTTTATTATTCTGAAATTACAAGGAATAAGGAAACTTGACAAACTCTTTTCTAAATCTCTAAATTACATAACATTCATATATCAATACCATTTATGGTTTGTTATATGAGCTAGCTATATATATATATATATATATATATATATATATATATATATATATATATATATTAGTACTTCATGTATCCACATAAAATATTATAAGGAGATATAATTTTTTATGTATCAGTTTTCAGTATTTACTTCAACAGTGCTCGATACGTAAGTAGAGCTAGGTAGTAAGCAATGAAAATATATATGGCAATCAAGCTACACAGAGGCTCCCATGTTTCATCCCCGGGGGGAATCGTCAGGCTAAATGCCTGACGATTCCCCCCGGGGATGAAACACGGGAGCCTCTGTGTAGCTTGATTGCCATATATATTTCCATTGCTTACTATATATATATATATATATATATATATATATATATATAGAGGGTGGGCCAAAATAAGGGTCCTATCTTTAAATTTGAATAACTTGAATTTGAATAACTTCCACAAAATAAAAGTTAAACTCACCAAACTTTATGTGTGTGTAGACTGACCCTTCCGAGATTTTTTGAAATAAACAAAACAAATTTTAGCCGAAAAACACTTCTTAAAACTTACAAAAACTAAAGTATTGTTTTTGAGTTTTTTAAGCAAAAATAATGTTTTCTAAATGAGGGTACGTTCCTTAGGGCTAATACGGCTCATGCTTGCTTCGGAAGGGGTCCTTTACTTATTCTAAAAAAAAAAAAAAATCAATAAATAAAAAAGTTATGAATTTTTAAAAATAGGACCCTTATTTTTGCCCACCCTGTATATATATATATATATATATATATATATATATATATATATATATAATGGATAATACAAAGATCAAGAATCATATTAGACCCCACGTTACACCCATTTTGAATTTTTAAAATCCAACATAAATTAACACATCCAATAATAATTTTGAATTCCAGCATCTATTTCTTATGAACTATTTGAAGCCGACTATGTTTTTGAGGCATGTATTTACGCACGGCTCTATTGTTCTCTGAGGAATCTTAAACATTCATTCGAGCCTAAAACTCCGCGATTATCTGTGACCTTAAAATACAATTTCTTGGGGCACGCAAGGTTTGTGAAACTCATAGAACATTATTTGACTTCTTTGTTTGAACCTTTTTAACATTTTGGATCATTTGAATTTGATACAAAATTCTGCCCATAATTCGAGGTGGGTTTGATCTTTTTCAAGACTTAAATCGAGATATTTTCCTTTCTATATTAAAATTTTTTTAACTTTTGCATTTCCAAGATATTCATCTCTAATAATTAATTAATATTCAATTATTATTGATCATACCTTCTGACGATGACAGCGTTATCTTTGAAAAGCCGTGGTTTAAATGTCTTTTTGTATATGTATTTCTTGTTTGAACACTTGATGAATTAATAAATATGTAAACTATACAAATTTTATCAACTTCATCACTTCATTATCTCTCTATCCCCCCCCTCTCTCTCTCTCTCTTTGGGAGTCGGAATCACAATTCTTGACATCCAAGGAGCCAGAGTCGGATCGTATATCACCGATCCCTCAGCTACGATAGTTTGTGTTCATATTTTCCTTCTTCCCCACTGCAAATCTATTTTGGGGGTATCTTTCTAGAGAAGTATAATTTGGCTCGTTTAAGCATTAATGCAAACGTTTATCGTCTTGGTTGAACTCTCTAGATACGATTAGAAAAGTACTGATTAAAAATAGTATTTACAGTTCTCATTCACACGGCTGATTGGTTGGTTATGTGTTTATAGATTTATGGTTATAAGACTCGAAGAATGATGTTCGAATTTTTCAGTCGGTGGATCTGTTGTATAGCCACACTGATGAGCCTTCAAAAGGCGAAATAATCTTGCCGCAAGTTGTTGAAAATCAATTCTTTCATACGAAAATGAACATTTGAACACAAATACTCAATATTTGTTCAGGAAATGAACCAATATTGCGCAACAGAACTATTTGTTGTATTAAAATTAAACAATCATTAGATTAAAAAAAACAATAACAAATAATAGTTAATTAGTAAAATAGCCTTTTGCAAAATAATATGCAAATTAGTTAATCTTATGACTGATATCACACATACATAATCAGTATATAAAACGATGGTGTGCCCATTGTTTACGAGAGAGAGAAAGAGAGAGAGACAGAGAGAGAAAAAAAGACAGAGAGAGAGAGAGAGAGTGTGTGTGTGTGTGTGTGCGCGCGTGTGCGTGTGTGTGTAGCAACGTTGCAGAAACGGTGAAGCGACGCCATTCTTTTAGCAGCCATTTTCATTTCAGATAGCATTGAGTGTTAATATTCACAAAGAGATAACAATTCACATCATCTCAGAATTGAACCAAAGCAATAAAACTGATAAAGATACGTCGAGTTAGAAAGTGAATGAAAAATCTGATTGACTAAAAAGATACAATGAAAATATTAAATTAACATCGCTATTTAGTAAGAACAGTCACGTCGAATGAAAAAAAAAAACTAAAAGCAGAAATAAAAATATATATAAAGAAAATATTAAATAAATCTCAATAATATAGTAGTATTTATCTTCATAGGAAAATTAATTTTATAAAATTGAAATATTTGATATTAGACTTGGTTATTTTTAGCTGCACATTCATTACATAACGAAAGCTGTTGGTTGAATGTAGGAGTGATTGACAGATGGGCGTTCAGAATTTAACCTTTAGTTAACGGAAGTCAACGAAATCACGTGACTTCCGGGTTAGAAAGAATTCAGTCTCTTTTGGGCTGACAACTCAAGCAGGCGGATGCAAAACATGTCCGTTTACTCAAAGAGCCCCAGTATGTGTGAGGCGGTCGCCGACAATGTATATATGTGTAACGAGAGAAGCTATATATCTGTCTATCCATCCGTCTATTTATTCCCCTCTTCCTCTTAAGAGCAGCCTCACTGGTTGTCTGTATTAATAAATCTCTTATAAAAACTAAACATCGACATCCGAGCGATTGTATCTACAAACGAGCAAGAAACTCGGTTCCCGACCACAACGGGTGTATAATGGTAAGTGAAAATGTAACACATGTGCGTCGGAGATATAATTATTCCCCGCACACGTGGGAGACCATTATTCGTTGTGTATTATTGGTGATAATCCGAACATGCGTCCTTATTATTGCATTAATGTGTTGCACTTGTGTTGGAAAGAAATAAAATAGAAGAAACAGTTGACAAACAATAACATTTAGTTTATTCACAGTTAATCGGGGACGAAGATAGCAGGAGGTTATAAAGATATACACTAAATGAAGATACACAAGCGGAATGACTAGTAGAATTGCGCTCTAAACAAGATATACAAATTTTTCCTCAACAGTAAGAAATGCACATGTTTTCAGAGGTAAGAATGAGAGTATGTACGAATAGATGGAATATATAAAATACCTTACATGAAATATAAACGGTTACGAAAATAATATTCGACGAAATCGTCTGGTTCTTTGATCATAGTCTGAGAGTAGTTTGTATCCATCGGAACAGATACTACACTTTGATCTTAGCCAAAAGGCCGTTATTTAACACCTACCCACAATAGGAGTATGTGACACAAGGTCGGAAAGTGGGATTTGAAAAGCCAGCACTCGAGAAGGTGAGCGCTCTGGCCATTAAAAATTGCCTGGGCAGCCCCGTCGGCATTCCCCGGTAGGGGCGCCTCAGGCAGTAAGCAATTAACTTACTCCTCCCCAAAGAGGGGATGTAAAGCCTGGGAGGGTGGACCTCCTAGAACTGCACAGGACAGATCAGACACATAGACCGGCGGAAATCAAGCCCCGAAGGCCAAGACAATACCGATCTATGAAGTGCAGTATCCATCGGAACAGATACTACACTTTGATCTTAACCAAAAGGCCAAGTAGTAGTTTGACTCCATCAGAATGATATTCTAGTTTTATTTATCTACCGCCCACAAGGTAAGATGTGACACAAGGTCGGGAAAGTGGGATTAGAAAAACCAGCACTCGAGAAGTTGAGCACTCTGGTCATTAAAACTTGCCTGGGCAGCCCCGTCGGCATTCCCCGGTAGGGGCGCCTCAGGCAGTAAGCAATAAACTTACTCCTCCCCAAAGAGGGGAGGCAAAGCCTGGGAGGGTGGACCTCCTAGAACTGCACAGGACAGACCCATAGACCGGCGTAAATCAAGCCCCGAAGGCCAAGACAATACCAGTCTATGGGGTGCAGTATCCATCGGAACAGATACTACACTTTGATCTTGGCCAAAAAGCCAAGAAGTAGTTTGACTCCATCAGAATGATATTCTAGTTGGCAAAATGGTTAAAACTGCTCATCAAATAATAGAACTTGTTCGGACGACAAATTAGAGGCAGGTTTTGGTTTTGAAACTCTCATCGCATGGATGGTGTGTGTGTGTGTGGGGGGGGGAGAGTTATAAACTCTCGTGCTAAAAGCGCTCTCTAACGTAAACACCAAATGCTTCATACAGAGATAAATCTGACCCAACAATTTCATTAATTATAGCGACGAAGCAGATAGTTAATATTGACGAAAATACTCTCTGCAAAAACACTTCTTAAAAGTTTCCAAGATTAATAAAAAATACTTTATTTTAATCGAGTAATTGTTTTTTGATTTTACAGAGGTCGAAAAAGGGTTATTTCTTTATCGATACTATTTAAAAACAAATGTAAAGTTGAGGAAAATCACGAAATTGGAATGAAAATGGCTACTTAATAATTTAAAATAATTTTAAAATGCGTTAACTAACTGTGCCACAAAAATAAAAGATTAAGAAAAAAAGTTTTGACTGTAATTCAATTTCCAATCGAATTTAGTGCAACCCACTTTCTCTCTGCCTTTCTCTCTCCAATCCTAATGGCTTCCCTCCTTCCCAGCTGTCCTCTTCATTTATATCACCTCATATCCACATATGCAAATCAGAGACCACCACAAACACCTGCACCTAGGAAGAGAAGCCCTTTTTTTAATCTGCATACACGACATGCGAAGCACCTCATTCTTTTTCCTGATGGTGAGTGTTCATCTTTATTATTTTGGCCTTGTGCCACATCATAGCATTTTATATTTTTTGTATCAAATTCTTTTGATAAATAAAGTGTTCCTCTTTATTGTCACAAAATGTCTTTAAAATAAAAGACTCGAATATTTAATTATACATTTTAAAGTCTTCACATATATATTAGTGTAACCCCATGGAATCTTGTAGGTTTTCATGAAGAGGGTCTGTTATCTGATCCTAAAAGACCAGCTGTTTACTTTTGTTATATTGATGACATCTTTTGTCTGTTCAACAATGAGACTGAAGCGGACTGTTTTTTCTGGGTTTTTTTTTACGTCCCTTAACAATATTCATCCAACCCTAAAATTTACTATCGACAAGTAAGCTAATACTTCACTTCCATTTCTCTATGTACATGTTTTTAAATTTCCGCCGGTTTTCTTAATTCGGTATACCGAAACCAACTTTTACTGGTCTATATACTCGTTGGGGCGCATTGCCGAAAGTTGCTGCCATTTGCCTTCTGATGAATACAACCATTTTACTATAATTATCTCTATTTATACAAAGTTAGGTATGTGTATATGTTAATATATTTCTATCTATAGGATTCACTCCTAAACTAATTAACCGATCATTATGAATCTTGGAACACAGCTGCTACGCGTAATAGTAGGTAATGCGGGATATATTTACTTTGATTTAGTTTTATAAAAATGGGAGAGGAAAAAGGATGTAAGCCCTTCCGGAAAATTAAGACATCTTTGATTTTTGTGAAATTTTAACAATAGGTATTAGACATCAATTAGAGCAAATCATTAAAAATATTTCTATGTATGGGGGAGGGTAAAAAAAAATTGGAGGGGGGGGTTCAACATTTTTTTTGGTATCCTCCCCCATACATAGAAATATTTGTAATTAAAAAAAGAAAAAAAAATTGGGGAGGGGGGGGGGGGGTCAAAAAATTTATTTTTTTAAATCAAAATTTTTTTTTTTTTTAATTTTAATCTTTTGTTTCGTGGGACAAAATCCGCCTAAGATCAAGCTGTGTTGTGAAGTCAAGTTCATAACTAAGACCTATTGAAGCAATCGCCATCAATTAGACATTGTTCAATCTGCTATCAAAATTAAAATTTATAATTTCTGCAGAAGTCAACCTGCATCTGTGGACAAATGCCCCATTTACACACGCTTGCCTTGGCTAGGTAATATTAGTGATAGATTCACGAAACAAATCTCTTTGTCTGGGTAACAATGCTATTTTGCCACGAGTTTTATTTCAACAAACCTATTTTGACGTCTATTCGATAATACGTTTTTCTCCCTTCCCCACCATAATAATTCTATTATTCATCTATTTCAATGTAGTTGGAGTTTGCATTACGTAGAAAGTACTTCGCAAAGATTAGACACCCAGTTCAAACAACACGTTCTCACACACATTCGCCAGGCAAACTATTTACCGCCAGACGTTCTTCTATAGCAGATCACATGAGAAATAACCGTATATGTGCCTCTAATTTAAGTGTTGACTTATTCTCCATTTTAAGTAAGTCAAACTGCCCTTTCACCTTAAGATTCAAGAAACTATTTATATAAAGTCTATGCAACCTTTTCGTTGTAAAAAAAGACAAAATATATATTTCGGACGTAATGTAGTCTCTATTAAATACATTTTCTCTTTCCTTTTGTGTAATTCTCATAACTTGTCTAAGCATTACCTTCATTTAGCTCTGTTGAGCGTGGTACAAAACCATTTAGCTAGCCTCTTCATTCTTTTATCATTTTAATTTATCATGTTTAGTACTAAATATATGGTGTTTATTGCCATCATAAAATGTCGTACTATAAAATATTAATAGAGCACTGTAAGTGTAGTATTAACACAGCATGACGTCGCTAGCTTTAAATGCATCTTTCCTTTCATTATAGCCGAACGCTCTATGACGTCAAGCCGCCGTATAAAGTGTTAAAATTATCACCGTTTATTCGCTGTTTAACTTTGGCCCAGTGGTTAAGGCGTCGGATTTGAGTTGCAAAAATACAGAAATAATCCGGGGTTTCGAATCGCATGACCGGTAGTGAATAGTCATATCTCTATGCTGATGAGTCCCGATTATTAAGGAGGAAACATATACGTACATAGATGATAAACAATAACAAATATTTAAATAAATCTTTCGTTGTACAAAATTTAATTACGGCTAGGAATACAGACGTTTGAGACATTTTTTGGGGTGGAATGAAATTGAAAAAGTATAAAAACGAGAGGAAATAATTAAAAAAAAAATCATGAATAAACTGAGCCGGCTTTCGTCCACACTCATCAGAGTATCTACGTGGGAGTAATTTTGTTTCTCCTAAACTTGTCACTGGTTTTCATTATACTTTTTAAAGTTTTTAGTCGTATTGAATTATTACCACGTAGTTACTCTGATGAGTGTGGACGAAAGCCGGCTCAGTATATTCATGAATTTAAACAAATTATTTCCTCTCGTTTTTATACTTTTTCAATTTCATTCCACCCCCCAAAATGTCCAAAACGTCTGTATTCCTTGCCGTAAATAACATATATATATATATATATATATATATATATATATATATATATATATATATATATATATATATACTTTTCTGTTACGCGATTACAAAATGTGCCGGGCGAAAGCATTTCAAGTGTTTACAGTAAAAGAGACTACAAATAGCAAGTCAGACAACCCTCACCGTCTTCGGAAAGAAATATTCCACTTTATTTCCATAATGAGCCGTTTTCTTTTTACGCCGATTGATTTTCTTTATTTACTTTTTCTTTTTCGTTTTGCTTTCCAGTTTGAGACCTTTTCTTTCTTTCTTATATTTTTAAACATGTATTGGATATTAATATAGCCATCGCTGTTAGCGACGTTTGGAATCTGCTATTCCGAGTTCAAATCCTATTGGATCTATTGTAGTCATTTTCGCACTAGTTCTGCCTGGAAAGTTATTAACCTGCAATCATCCCCCTCCAGCTATGGGCAAAATAACGACATGTCACATCAATCGTATTTAATGAATCTTTTACAATGCCTATTGTTTTTTGTTTGTTTGTCTGTTTTTGCTTTATTTATATTAGAATTTATTTCCGACTATATTTTTTGTATTTGCCTACGTTTTTGTAGAAGCCAATGTTTTCGCGAGTAATCTTACTAAACGATCAACTAATTTAGTAAGCGGGACTGGGGATAAGCGAATAATACTACAAAGTAAAAAATGAGACTCATACAAGATCCGAATCCGTGCTAAGACGTCGTCCTCGATAGGCAGTCCCTCTTCGTAAGCACATGTTTGAATTCTGTACGAGTTTCACTTTTCACTTTGGGATATTTGTTTGTTTATCTCCAGCCCCTCCGACGAAATAAATCGTTTGTTAAGTGATATTATCAACTTAAACATTAGCATCTATAGAACAAAACAGTATAATAATTAACAATAGGTATTGAGTTTCGAAAAGGGGTTGATTTGCCGTACAAAGAGATACACTAAACCAACCCAAATCTAGCCATTACGGTCGATTATTACTTAATCCAAAATTCCAAAGATTTAACCTTAATTCAGGCAATTACTTTGTGGTTAATCCATGACTCTTGGTAATTAATCTGGAAATTGATTTTTTGCGCGTCATCTCCGACAAGTAGATCAATGTGCTTAATCCGTTTGAAACGATTACAACGCAAAAAAAACAACAAAAAACAATGAAAGTAAGTCAAGAAAAACAATCAAATGAATACATTTTGTAATTCATTCTAAGTCAGGTATCGTTGCGAAAAAGCATTAAAATCGGCTAACAAATAGTGTTTGCCGTATGGTCTGACCTTATACCAAATTTGGGATGAATTAAATAATAGATGATACAATAGAAATTAAGCCAGGCAGACAAATCACAATCTTAATGCATATCGATGGGTATTTCCGCATTTGTGCAACATTACGTGCGAGTAGTTTATATATGAGGATAAGGACAGCTACAAATCATAAGACATTTAGAGACATACGGCACACAGAAAAAGGGACCCTATGGCAGAGATGAAGACAGCAAGGTTTTAACGGGTTTGGTTCCCGTGGGAGCCGACGGGAAGATACTCTCAGCCTAGGCTCCCTCTTTCACTATCATCCTCCACTCTGTACTAAAAACGAATGTGGGATATTTGTTTGTTTATCCCCAGCCCCGCCAACGAAATAAATCGTTTGTTAAGTGATATTATCAACTTAAACATTAGCATCTACAAAACAAAGCAGCATAATAACTAACAATAGGTATTGAGTTTCGAAAAGGGGGTTGATTTGCCGAGTCGACGGGAAAATACTCTACAGCCTAGGCTCCCTCTTTCGCTATCATCCTGCACTCTGTACTAAAAACGAATGTGGGATATTTGTTTGTTTATCCCCAGCAACGCCGACGAAATAATTTTTTTTGTTAAGTGATATTATCAACTTAAACATTAACATCTACAAAACAAAGCATCATAATAACTAAAAATAGGTATTGAGTTTCGAAAAGAGGGGTTGATTTGCTATCATGGTTCTTTCGCTATCATCCTCCATTCTGTACTAAAAACGAATGTATATTTATTTTTATAGGTAAATAAATATAAATCCGTCCCATCACATGAAAATTAGGTAGTACAAAACGTGCATTTTTCTAGACCCCGGGTGGAACCGTTTAAAATGTATTTCGGCATTAAAGGATAAGAAGCATTACAAACTTTTATTTAATCAAAGTCTTAGCGTGAAACATCGTCATTTACAGAACTAGAAAAATACTGACTTCAATAAAAGTTGACAAGCATTGTTTAAAGAAAATATACAGCAATTAAACTATGGCTATTAACCTCTTATTATTTATAAACTTAAAAGTAAAACATAACAGGTTCGAACATAATTTTGCGAAGTTGTCCGATAGATTAAAAAAAAAAGTAATATTCTGATAAACAAAAATATTATTAGTTACTCACTAGGAGTTATCACACTGGTCATCGTCAGTGATCGCCCACTGCCAACAACCTGTTGTATTCCCTGGAGTCTGAGTGACAACAAGTCTCCTCAGACTTCCAGTATGCTCCACCTCTTTTCGTTCATCACCGCTGATGACCTTGCGGTATCGCAACAGCCACCTACCACCGATTTCCCGCTGATAAGGGCCATTGGTCCCCTCTGGGGCCCGAGTGGCAACAAGCCTCCCCAAGGTCCCAGAGCTGTCTGCGCTCTTCCAGTGGAGGTCTATTATTATTATCTATATATTAATACGATAGCGTGTGTGTTCGTGTGTCACGCTTCCGGCAAAAGATCTGCGCATGTGTGCCGCACCTAAATTTTGAAAAACATTCAACTAGCCTGTGTTTAGACATATTTACATGTATTTCCCTCTGGCGCAATGATTAGCGAGGTAGTGTCTTTTACTTCGGCCCGACTGGTTTATAGTTCGATCCCAACCAACTTCTAAGATTTTTATTCTACATTTCGAGGGGAAGGGGAAGAAATAATACATTTTTTTATCACCTGGTTAAAAACTACTTTTTGTGTTGCTTAAAACTTAAAACTATTTTTTTGTTTTTATGTTGGCGTTTTTAATGGCATTGTCTATTTAATTACGTTAACTGCTTAAAAAGTAGGGTATCGGCCAGTATTATTTTGTTGTTGTTTCTTTTTTGAACGGATGGCATATCAACCTTTTTTAGTAGATATGCGCAGTCTCCATCGTACACGGGTTACTATTTTAAACAATTATTTCACTCTTATCCAGTGCCTCATAACAAAGCAAGCGTAACTTACTAACAAATAGAGGGTGCTTTGTTATATTAGGACCCGTATTGAAAACATCATTTTGTGTAATTTACACGGGTTCCACTAGTTATTATTATTATTATTATTATTATTATTATTATTATTATTATTATTATTATTATTATTATTATTATTATTATTATTATTATTATTATAAATCTTATACACACACACACACACACACATATATATATATATATATATATATATATATATATATATATATATATATATATATATATATATATATGTCAGAAGCCGGGTGGCCTAAATTTGTTTTCTTTTTTCTGTCGTTCTAACATTGTCTTCCTGCTTGCCTGTCTCCATTTCCTAATATTATAAACAAGACACGCTCACACTTAGCGTTATTAAAGATGTCCCCTCATATGGTTACCCGACCTATAATTGCTATAGAATATCGTTTTCGACGTATTACTCACATTTAGAATCAGCTGTTTGTTACGTAACGCATTTGACTTCTACCGAATAAACGAGATTCTGATCAACCATGTAACCATTCACTCTACATCGAGCGTTCTTCCTTAATTGGAAATCTGAAAAGCACATTATTAACACCGGCCAAACTAATGTGGAGAAAAATTAGAAGTTAGAAGAACACCACATAAACGTTCAAACGCGTTGACAATTGCTGTAGAGACACCAACTTTTGAATATCCGAGAGTAAAGTTCAAATTCAGTAAGGCAGAGTTGTTCCCCTTTCAAGTTAGATAAGTATTGATTTACTCCTCTCCAGGAGTTAGGCACAAGGCCAGTTTTTATCTTACTCCCACAAGTAAGATGTGACACAAGGTCGGGTCGGGAAAGTGGGGTTTAAAAATTGCCTGGGCAGCCCCGTCGGCATTCCCCGGTAGGGGCGCCTCAGGCAGAAAGCAATAAACTTACTCCTCCCCACAGAGGGGAGGCGAAGCCTGGGAGGGTAGACCTCCTAGAACTGCACAGGACAGACCCATAGACCGGCGTAAATCAAGACCCGAAGGCCAAGACAATACCAGTCTATGGGGTGCAGTATCCATCGGAACAGATACTACACTTTGATCTTAGCCAAAAGGCGTTATTTAACCCCTACCCACAATAGGAATATGTGACACAAGGTCGGAAAGTGGGATTTGAAAAGCCAGTGCTCGAGAAGGTGAGCACTCTGGCCATTAAAAATTGCCTGGGCAGCCCCGTCGGCATTCCCCGGTAGGGGCGCCTCAGACAGTAAGCAATTAACTTACTCCTCCCCAAAAAGGGGAGGTAAAGCCTGGGAGGGTGGACCTCCTAGAACTGCACAGGACAGATCAGACCCATAGACCGGCGGAAATCAAGCCCCGAAGGCCAAGACAATACCGAT
>OY744538.1:26608905-26618905 GCA_963556195.1 Sepiola atlantica
ATGTAATTTGTAGAAAATAAATAAATAACATTTATTTATCTTAAACTGAGCTTTCGAATATAAAATATTCCTCGTCAGAGAGTTTTTTTCTTTTTTTTTCTTTCGTTTCATAGTCTGGTGTTTATTGACTTTGAGGAAGAAAATCCGTGTCTTGGGCGCGGTTAAGCCATTTTTGAATACGTAGATAGGAGTAGACACATTATTATAAACCATTGTTTCGTAAAGGTATAAACATTTTTTTTTTGAAAAACCATAACAATGTAATTTGTAGAAAATAAATAAATAACATTTATTTATCTTAAACTGAGCTTTCGAATATAAAATATTCCTCGTCAGAGAGTTTTTTTCTTTTTTCTTCTTTCGTTTCATAGTCTGGTGTTTATTGACTTTGAGGAAGAAAATCCGTGTCTTGGGCGCGGTTAAGCCATTTTTGAATACGTAGATAGGAGTAGACACATTATTATAAACCATTGTTTCGTAAAGGTATAGGTATATATATATATATATATATATATATATATATATATATATATATATATATATATATATTGAATTATGAGAGAAACATTGGAATCAGTGTATCACCCTAGAAGCAGGATATGTTGATAAATAAAATATAATTTGGCCTAAAAGTTATTGTTCTATTAGTTAGGCCCGGGACCTATTGAGTAATGTCATATATATATATATATATATATATACATATATATATATATATATGTGCATATAGATATATCGATGTAAATGTATATATGTGTATATATACATCTATATATGTATATATGTGTATAAACATCTATATATGTGTATACATATATATATATATTCATGTATATATATGTATATACGTATATATATCTATATATGTATATATATGTATATTTACATATATATATATGTGTGTATATATGTATATTTATATATATATGTGGGTATATATGTATATATATGTATATTTACATATATATATGTGTGTATATATGTATATTTATATATATATGTGTGTATATATGTATATATATGTATATTTATATATATATGTGTATATATGTATATATATATGTATATTTATATATATGTATATATATATATGTATATTTATATATATATGTGTATATATGTATATATATATATGTATATTTATATATATACGTGTATATATGTATATATGTATATTTATATATGTATGTCTCTATATGTACATATATATATGTGTGTGTGTGTGTGTCTGTTGTGTGTGTGTGTTATTCTGAGAAAGTGTGTATATATATAAACTAGCTGAGGTATCTGTCTGCGAGGTGTTTGTCAAATGTTTATTTTTTTGCACGGAATCTCACTTGAACCAAAACCCGTTTACTTTACGATGTACCAAAAACAATTGAGCCAGAAACGAAACAGTCTGTTAACATAACATTACGCTTTACTCTCCTGCCCGTCGAGGCAGGAGAAGCAAACCATTGCCCCGATTACGCACACACATAGTCACACACTGAAAAAGCAGTGGCAAGCAAATATGCACACAATCTCACACTGCCTATCACTCACACACACGCATATTCACACTGTATGCAATTCCTACAGCTACACACCTAGAAAACATAATGATATGCGATAAGAGGGGGAAAGTAGCAACCCTAGTTAAAGTCAGTGTCCCCAATGATGCTGGCTTAAACAAAGCTGAATGGGGGGAAGGTAACGAAACACTAAGGTCTTATGTAAGACATTAAAAGAAATTGGAATCATACCAGAAATTATAGGAGCAACTGGCCTCATGAAAAATAATTTTTAAATTTACCTGGCGAATATACCCGGTGAACCAAGTGCAAGAGAGATACAAACAATTGCATTGAAAGGGACGGTTAGAATCTTAAAAAAGATATCTCGGATGGAGTCTCTGAAATAGCGGGTGAATGTTTGGCATCCGGTGAAACACTAGGAACTCAAAAAGGTAAAACAATTGAAAAAACAAACAAACCAAAAAACAAACAAACCAAAAAACAAACATAGACATACCCACTTCTAACACTCGTATCTTTTTCCACACTTCAAACATTTTTCAAACACAAGAACTTATCTTTTCTAACAAACAATTTGATCACTAGAAATATATTTCACACCACTGTAAATTTGTAAATATATAAATATGTATTTTTTAAACATGTTTTTATCTCTTTCATTTTTTTGGTGAATTAAATACTTGCTAAATGGTGACCCATTATCGAACATTCATAGTATTCATTAATAGTATTCATTCATAGTATTCATTCATAATATTCATTCATAGTATTCATTCATAGTATTCATTCATAGTATTCCTTCATAGTATTCATTCATAATATTCATTCATAATGTTCATTCATAGTATTCATTCTGGTTCAATCTTTTCGATTCGCCATAACTTTTTTAATTCGTTGTACATTTACAAATTCGCGATCGTAGTCTATATCCGATCCAATCTAGGATCCACGTTACAAAATAACGGAAGATCAAAAAAGGCAACGAAAATTAGAATAAAAAGAAAATCTATAAATAAGCGGAAAAATAAACAAGACAGAAAAGAAATATGAGCATAAAAAGTATAGAAAGAAAGAGAGCGAGAAAGAAAAAGAGAGAGCGAGAAAGAAAAAGAGAGAGAGAAAAACAAAACAGAAAGAAAGACGGAAAGACAGAAAGAGAGAAAAAAGAAAGAAAAACCAAACAGAAAAACAAATTAAAAAAATTAAAAGTAATTCTACACCACCTTGGCCTTCTGGCTAGGAGCAAAGTGCAGTTTCTGTTCTTATACTACACTCCATCTTTTCTGTCCTCGGTCAGTGAACGAGGAATCTCTCTAGACTAAGACAATTTTTTATTTTTGCCTCAATCCAGAGTACCCTTTTTTTGGAGCTGGATTTTCTCCACATTAAAAATCGATCTAGTATCTACCTCTGACCGCATGGAGAGGCAAGTAATTAGGGACTATGCAATCAAGAACGAAAATCAGCTTCAAAAACAAAAAAGGGAGAGCAGTTTTTCCCGAAATGCTTACATCATTAAAAAGACCATCAGTAGGAGCTGCATTTTTTTGTTGCCTATTTGTCTAGAATAAATTTTCTGTCGTATTTGCCTGAACTGAATTAACCAAAATGGTGGATAGGATGACTTGATATCGATCTTGATATTTATCGAGACTTCTGGAATCTGCCGAGTGAACTTATTCGTTATTCTGATTTGGTAGAATTGAGATTTTAAAAATTCATCGATGCATTAAGAACTAAGTCAATGTAATATAACGCCTCGCAATGTCTCGTGCCTCTCGATTAAAAGGAAAATAATAAAGACAAAATAACACTAATAATGTCATTCTTAATCATATGACATTATTAGTGTTATTTTGTCTTTATTCTTTTTCCTTTTCATCGAAAGGCACGAAGGAAATTAAAGATTTCATTAATGAAATATCTAACGTCAAATTCTGCCAACAGTTTTCCTTATTAACGTTCGAATATGTGAAATGTCGACCAGCAAAAGAAAATAAGTTATTAAGCTGAGATGAAAGTTAAAAAAAGCTGAATTGACTTTGATATTACATAAGAATATTAAATATACATTGACGAACTAAAAGTTTCTGACAGGTGATATGTAGAAGGAAATGGGTGTTGTTTCGTCACATCTGCACAGAACCAACAAACAGAATGACGTTATTGAACGAACTTCACTAACCCCACGAAGATCGTGCCTCAGGAATCTCTTGTCTGCAGGAAGTTCTCCTCCTTGGCCGTAGATATTCATTATATCTGCAAGATGAAAGGTTTTTACCCCAGTCACCCAGAGAAACATGGCCCAGCGGTTGCATACGAAGTCGAGAAAGGTTAGGTTCAGAACACACAAAGAAATGGTGGTTAGACATGCGCAGAAGAAATATTATTATTCTTGGATTTGCGGTTTGGCGCATGACACGTCCTTGCAGAGACGACCAACAGAAAACGGATCCTGATGTTGGATCCTTCTGGATTTGTTTTTACAAGAGCCCTGTTAACCGGGTAGCTATACTATGTTGCCACATCCCCTACCACAGTGAGGAAAGGTTGAAATATGCCTTTTTCGTTCCACTGGATCATCTTTTTACATTGCATAATGTTGGCAATATTTATAAAGCTGCAATTATTCCTTAATTATAGGTAAAATAGCAACTTGTCTTTAATGAATCGCATACCATGAATTGTTTACAATAGGTATTGCATTTTGACAATAAAATAACCCATAACAAAGTTGATATATCGAAATAAAAAATTTAAAAAACAAAACAAACATGTGACAAAAAATGTTTCTTGTATGTGTTCAGTTATATCTTGCGTCCCCATTTACTTGACTCCCCACGCGGGCAGAGTTAAACACAAGGTAGGTTTTTAATATAGGAAAAGAAAAACTCTTCAAAATAGTGCACTCTGGATTGGGACAAAAATTTCACTTGCTCCAGTCTAGAAGGATTTCTTTTTCACTGACTGAGGACAGAAAAGATGAAGTGTAGTATCAGAACAGATACAACACTTTGCTCCTAGCCAAAAGGTTAAAACAATTTTGTAACGAGTTCAGGTTTTCACATGTATTTTTCACATATGATTTGAATAAAACAATTTTGATTATTTCGTCGACGCTCCCTCGGGAATGAGGTCCTCCTAGATGGAAGCCAATAAATTAATCCGCTTTTAACACGGAGGAGGTAATGCTTGGTGTTGTCACGATTCATTTGCCTTCCGACGATCGAAAGGTGATTTTAATGTGAGGCAAAGCAACTTCTCGAAAGTGGCGCCCTTGATGTGAGCAAAGGAGAAGGTAATGCCTGGGAATATGCTATCAAGAAATCAAACAGATACTACACTTTGAATTATTTATTTGCAGAAAATATAAAAAATATCTACATTCAAAACAAGTTAGGCACAAGGCCATCAAAAGTGTGGGGAAAATGGTGTCGTTGGTCATCCTTAGTCTAAAGTGATAAAAATGTCTATTCTACTCTGAACTTGAATCATCTCAGTCACCACAATACCACATTTACTCTAGTGGCCGTCCTACTTAAGATATTCCCAAATTGATTTGAAACTTTTTTTTATGAATATGATTATATATACAGGAATTCATTGGAGTATCAATGGGGAAGGGGAGAAAGAAATGCAAATAAACGGTTAGTAAGACCCTCCCAACCCTTTCTTAATAATAGACCGCTTACTTTTTTCTGGTTTGTTCAGAACCGAAAAAATGGAAGTCAATCTCTAAATGGAAGTAGGATCTAAGTAGGAGAACAGAGAAAACGAAGAATGGAGTTTTGGAGAGTGGGCGGTGTCCTTCCAAAGTAAATACAATTTGGGACAGAAAATTAAAAGTGGGAAGTCAGCATCTTAGAGGATTTCTATTACCAATGGTGGTGTAACTCACTTACTCGACTAACTATGACGCTAAACTTACACGAGTGGCCGTGGTCTGATAAGACCAGGAACCGTGTGTGCCATGCTCAGGCAGGGAACATGTACTTATACTTGACTTCTTTTCGTACACACAAGGTCGCTACTTGTATCCACCTTTTATAAAAACCGAAAAATGTAATCTTTTTCTATCACATCTGATCTTGACCTTCAGCTGGTGCTTGAAGAAAGCAGTCAGATACTGATCAGCAAAATATTCAACCCCTTGATCATCTCTCAGACGGGACGTCCACACCACCATTCGCGCTACAGCGAGAATCCCGGGAAACACCATTTGTCTCTCCCAGTTCCACAACGGCCCGACGTTGTCGATTACATAGGATACGTTAAGCGGCAAAGGCCGATCGAGATCGATACGAGGCGGCACGTTGTTGACATACCCACAGTATCGCCAGAGTTCATGGCATTCAAAGAAAATGTGCTGATGCGTTTTTTCTTCGAGAGTGTCGAGGATCCGTTCTCGACAATCAGTCTAGCAGAGACTAGGCCAACTCAATGACTATTATCTGTCTGGCTAAGGTGGTAATCCCTTAGGAGTCCTAGGAGGTCCACCCTACTAAGCCTTGCCTTCCCTCTTTAGGAAGGAATTAGTTTATCGCTAGAGCCCTGATGCACCCCGACCGGGGAATGTTGACGGGGCTGACCGAGCTATTTTCAAGTGGTCAGCGTGCCCTGATTCTAGGGCACTGACTTACACACTCCACCTTCCGACCTTGTGCCACATCTTCTTGTGGTATTAAGTAAGTAAATATCTAGTCTTTCCGTCACATACTATTCTGTACTTCTGTAAATGCGCACTCTTGTAAATATACCACCGTGTTGTCTTATTTATTAGTGGCCCTTCAAGGTAAAAACAATTAGTAATAACAAGTTCATACGATCGATCAATATGAGTACTTCCATAGTTTTCCTCATCTTTCAGCCGACAATCATTTCAGTCCTATTAAACACTGTCCTCGAGTCGCACTTGGCCTTGGTAAGTGGTGATTCAATAGCAACAAAAAAAAGATAAACTAATGATCAGTACGAACAAAACATGATTCTTATTTAAATATTCAATCGATAAATAACGAAACGGAAAATTTGCTTATAACATGGAAAACACACGTCTCTTCGATTATATTGAATTTTTTCCCACCATAAAGCAAGAATGTGTCGCTGAGGCGAGAAAGTTAAAATAGCAGTGACGTCAATGTGACGTCAACTGCTAGAAACGCGATTAAGTGGATTTGTCAAAATCGGCTACTGAGTCAGTCGAGTTTAAAAAGTCGCAAGGTAAATTGATTCTCTTCGCCAGGGTTGTGGGTTCTAATGGAAATAATAAACAATCGAGCCACAGGGTAAGATATACCTTTACTTAACTGTGGCAATTTTCCCTGTCTATATTTTAAGTATTCAGTATTATCATATATATATATATATATATATATATATATATATATATATATATATATATATATATATATATATATATATATATATATATGAAATTAAAATGGAATAAGCGGATGATCTAAAAAGCTCAACGTTTCACCCAAATGTTGTATGGGCTTTATCAAGAGCGAACGAAAAAAATGCAAAAATGACAAAAGACGAGAGAGTCTATAAATTATGAGAAATATATATATATTTCTCATAATCACACACATATACATATACATATATATATATATATATATATATATATATATATATATATATATATATAAATATATATATATATATATATATATATATATATATAAAGTTAGGCAAGTATATATATATATATATATATATATATATATATATATATATATATATATATATAAAGTTAGGCAAGTATATATATATAAGTAAATTTCGTGTACAACAAAATCGTAGGATACATTTCAGAGGAAAAATCTGTTTTTAATCAATGAAACGGGCGGGTGGAAAAAAAAAGAAAATTGCTAAAATTTTCCTTAAGGCCTTATCGTCTGACCTTCTAAGAGGAAACGTTAGAATGATAAATTAAAAACTAAGAAAATCGAATGGGATATGAGGGGAAAATTGTTTAAGTTGGAGAAAACGATTGATATCCATGGGCAGCCCTCTTGGTCCATCGTTAGCCAATATTTTCGTTGGATTTTTGGAAAACCAATTATTTTCCAAAGTGACCATGGCGGCTTTTTACACATGTTACGTTGATGATACTTTTGCTTGTTTTCCCTCACGGAGTGATGCTGAACAGTTTCTTTGTCTTCTTTGTGACTTGCATCTATCGTTGCAATTCACCATGGAGGTCGAGGATTGTGGATCGCTGCCATTCCTCGATGTTTTAGTGTCTAAAGCTGGTTCATCGTTTGAAACCTTTGTGTATAGAAAACCAATGTTAACAGGCCGTTATCTGAGTTGGTTTTGTTTCGCACCAAATTCAAGAAAAATAAATCTTATTGGTACTCTCACTCTTCGAGCACTTATGATTTTGTTCACCAACACGACTCGATGCGGAACTTGGTGAAATTACTAATATTTTTTTGCTAATGGATATCCCATCAATATCATAAAAAGCACCATTGCACGCAAAGTTGCTATATTTAATGCTGCTAAATTTATTGGCCCGTCACGTTGCCCTATTTATTTGAAACTTCCATGGTTAGGTTCTGACGGCTTTGACATTGTCAAAAGGATTTCTGCTTCTACTCAAAGTTGTTTTCCAGCAACCATGCTGAGAGTAGTTTACACGACTCGAACCTTTTTCTCTTCTTTTCGTAAGGATGTTTTGCCAGCCATTCAAAAGAATTATGTTGTTTATAAATTCCTGTGTCAGTGTGGAGCTGACTACGTTGGCAATACATCCCAAAGATTAGAAATTAGAATATCCCAACACATACCACGTGATATTAGTTTACACAAGGTTTCGAGATCATCCGGGAACTTCCAGGCACAGGATTCAGCCATCGGTAATCACCTGGTTAGTACAAATAGTTGTTCTGACAAGTATTCCGATGGGTGGTTTTCTGTTTTACACAGTGCCAGGTCAAACTACCATCTCAATATTATTGAGGTGTTAGTTATTAACAATTCTCGACGTAGCCTGTGTGGACAAAAGATTTTGAAGAATCAGTTGGAGATCTTTAATGATTCAAATCCATCATAACGTTGAGAGATTTACTTTTCTTTCTCTCAATCGTTTTCTCCAAATAAACATTTTTTTTTATAAAAGGATGAAAATAAATATTCTAAACTTTAATTATTATCACCGCTGCAAGTCACGTAATATCAATCATGTCAAAAAGAAATAAGCGACAAAGCAGAAATCGTCAAATTAAGAAAGGAAAAGTTGACAATAGAAACAATCGGAAAACGTATGAAACGTTCAAAAAGTGTTGTAAGCCGAATTCTCAAACTCTATAAATAAAACTGGAAGGTTAAGTAACACAAAGAAACCTGGTAGACCAAGAAAGACAACGGCAAAAGAGGACAGAGTTATACAACGCCTAGTGTTAAAAGACTGTTTTCTTACAGCTGGCAAAATTTCAAAACTGGTGTCACGAATGTTTCACGACAAACTGAATTCAGAAGGTTGCACGAAATAGGTCTTTTTGCAAGATCTCCTCGAAAAAAAGCCGCTAATAAGTAAAAAAAAAAAAAAAAAAAGAACAAAGCAGCTAGATCGGCGTTCGTAATAAAGCATGTTATATGGTCAGAAGAAAATTTATGGAAAACAATTTGTAAGAAGAAGAAAAAGCGAAAGTTTGGACCATAGCTGCATAAAAAACTGCTAAATTTGGTGGAGGTAGGGTGATGGTTTTCGGCATGATATCATGGCAGGGTACATCACCACTTGTACGTTTAAATACTAGAGTAAATGCCACTGTATACAAACATGTTTTAGAACAATATGTTTCGCCAGTGTTGCGCAATTCTGGTATCGAAAAACCTGTTTTTAATGCAGGATAATGCTCCCTGCCATAAGGCAAAGCTGGTCATAAATTATCTCGCTGATCAAGAAGTAGAGGTAATGGACTGGCCTGCTCAGAGTCCTAATATGAACCATTTAGAAAATTTATGGAAGACTCTAGGACAGAATGTTATGGCAAGAAATCCGGAAAACATCGAAGACTTGTGGCTGAAACTGAAAGATGAATGGGCCAAGATAACTGTGGCCCAATGTCAAGGTTTAGTGAAATCCTGCAGTCGTAGATGCGCAACAGTTATTGAAAACAAAGGTGGAAGTACCAAATTTTAAATCTATTTTGCCTTTTTAATGTTATTTAGTTAAAAATGATATTTTCTTCCTTAATTTTGGACACTTGAAATCTGTAAAATGGTGGATAACTTTACAAATATTATTTTTATTCATCTGAAAATCTCGGTACATAATGTGAAATTTTCACAAAAAATTAATATATTATTTTGTTTAGATTCACAAGATTTAGTTTTTGTTCCTTAATCTTAGACGGTACGGTATATATATATATATATATATATATATATATATATATATATATATATATATATATATATATATATATCAAGGTTTTAAATAGGATGAACGGAGTCATAGCGAGTCG
>OY744538.1:26623905-26636405 GCA_963556195.1 Sepiola atlantica
TGTGTTTCAAAGTTTGAATTACATTATTTCGAGAATTCTGTTTCGAAATAATTTTGTTATCTATTTTTTTCGAGTTAATTTAGATAAATTTCTTATTTCTTTTCAGATTAATAAAATGGAATGTCAAGTTCAGAAAAAAAAAAAAACATTTTCCACACTTTCTTTCTTTTTTGCTTCAATTTTACTTTGTTTGTTTTTTTATTTCCACCAACTTTTTGTATTCAATAAATTTTTTTTTTGAACGTTGGGAAGAAGTTGAAAACAATAAGGGAGAATACAATTATATTTAATTTTAGCTGTTTGAAACTTTTTTAAACAAAAAAAACGGCATGAACTTAGTTGCGAATTCAATATATATATATATATATATATATATATATATATATATATATATATATATATATATATATATATATATATATATTTACTCCTCTGCAGGAGTTAGGCACACGGCCAGTTTTATCTTACTCCCACAAGTAAGATGTGACCACAGCTTGGGTCGAGTAAGTGGGGTTAAAAGCCAGCGCTCGAGAGGTGAGCACTCTGGCCATTTAAAAATTGCCTGGGCAGCCCCGTCGGCATTCCCCGGTAGGGGCGCCTCAAGCAGTAGGCAATAAACTTACTCCTCCCCAAAGAGGGGAGGCGAAGCCTGGGAGGGTGGACCTCCTAGAACTGCACAGGACAAACCCACAGAGAGGTGGAATCAAGTCCCGAAGGACAAGACGACATCCGTCTATAGGATGCAGTATCCATCGGAACAGATACTACACTTACTTCCTAGCATGTGCCAGGTAATATATATGACATTACATACCCTCCGTTCAGTCTAGAGAGACTATGGACTATGGACGGCATGAATTTAGTTGCGAATTCAATATATATATATATATATATATATATATATATATATATATATATATATATATATATATGACATTACATACCCTCCGTTCAGTCTAGAGAGACTATGGACACCCCTGTAAGGGGCTGGCTGCCCGTGTAATTGTGAAGCAAGGGTTGCGCAATTCCTAACAACACTTCTCCTGAGTCAGCACTGCTTGATTCCAATGGCAAGCAATTCAAGACGACTGGAAACAATGCCGAGATAAGTCATATATATATATATATATATATATATATATATATATATATATATATATATATATATATATATATATATATATTTAAATATTAAAGTGTTTTTTTTTACCTACAGACGACGTCGTTCCGGGCTGTCTTACCTCATCAGTGTTGAAGTGGCGGTTGCATGGGCTCGAACGCAGTTCGTGGATTCGAGACAAACGCACAGGGCCGCAAGAAATCGACGCATACAGTAATTAAAATTAAGATACACTTACCCGGAAGGCGGGGGAAGGGTCGTTTTCGTCTACAGCGTTCAACGCTCGAGCGGAAATTGCTTATCGCAGAAATGACAACAAACTTTTACATTTCAAACAAGGCTCTATTTTTAAGACTATTATATCTTTAAAGTGGCTTTTAAGCATAAATATTTTTTAAAAGATATTACGTTTTTTTTCACCTACAGACGACGTCTCTCTCTATATATATTATTGTGAAAATATGTTTTAGCATATACTTTCAATACTTTATGTTTACCAATCATTTCCAATTTAAGCTCGATGAATGCCACCCAGTAACAACAGAGCGCATATAAGTAAACAAAGTTAATTTACATTCCAAAAGCCAAGATTTTTCAAAATATTTCTTACAAAACATTTTTCAAAACGAATACATTTCAGTGCAAATTATTTTACGAGGTGTTTCGCTTAAAGTACACAAAATAAAATTCTTATGTCAATATTGGATCTGTTCACCTCACAGAAAAAGTACATGAAAAATTCTCAATTTGTAAAAAGTTACAACTTATTGTGACATGAAAGGCGAACGTTCGGTAGAAAAACTTTGAACTCACGTGTGACTGTAAGAGGTCCGTCGTAAAATAATTTGCACTGAAATATATTTGTTTTGAAATGTTGTACGAAATATAAAGAAAATCTCTGCTTTTGGAATGTAAATGAATATATATATATATATATATATATATATATAATATTATATATATACCAATATTTACTAAAGTAAATATTTAATTATTTTTTACCTACATACGCCGGCGTTTCAAGCTTAAGCTATCATCAGTGCAAGAGACGGTCGCAAGATTCGAACCCAGTTACAGAAACACCTTAGACTCCACAAGCAAGCGCTGTAACCAAATGGCCACGATAAACTACCACGTAAAGAAAGGGGATTACGTTCTATTTATACTTAGGCACAAATAGTAGACTATCGAGAGTGTTCAACGAACGTTGTCAAAACATGACATATAACTACTTGACAACCGATCTTATAAATATATATATATATATATATATATATATATATATATATATATATATATATCCTTGAAGAGAAACTGAAGAGGTTCTGAACCAATAGTCGGATACTCAAACTACGTTTATATATATATATATATATATATATATATATATATATATATATATATATATATATATATATATATGAGTGCGAAAATATATGTTTGAGCATATATATATTCTATTTTTTGGAAATGGAAAGCTCGATGATTGTCAACTTGTAACAACAGAGTATATATAAATATACAAGATAAACATAACCAGAGTGGAAATATACATCATAAAATTATCTAGAAAAACATGTATTCTATACGATAGTAGATTATTGACAAGCGAATACAATTGTGATATTACTATGGGATCACAGGATTCTGCGTAGGTACTGACTTGGTTAGCTTCTACATTCTGAAAGCAGCTCTATAGTAAGGTACCACGTATGAGGTGGGGTATATAGGAATGATGCACTATTCTTCGTAAACTCTGATGATAGAAACTTAGAGAAAACAAGAACGCTGGTCATCAAATCTTTAAAAATCTGGAACTCAGAATAACCATAGATACAAACCATGAAGTAGTGCATTTACTAGACATCACTCTAAACTTTAACGCTAATAGATATGAAACATACGAAACACCCAATCATATACTATATTACATTGACTATGATTCGAACCACGCGGGTTCTGTAAAGAAAGCTCTTATAACCAGTATCTCTATCAAAGCTATCCTCCAATGAACAATTATTCAATAATAATAATAAATATTCGAATGAAACATTAGCAAGGTCAGGATACAGCAAGGTCAGGATACAGATAAGTTATATCAAAGTGAATTCAAGCATTTTTTACCTAAAAAATGTCTTATTATTAAGACCTATTGAGTGCTGTGTTAAATATCGCAAGCTTAAGCGGCCTTACCACCTGAAAATCATACCGCACGGATATGCCTACATCATCACTACCTACTTATGTAACTTGTCATGATCGCTTACACAGGTGCTCGTTTATACATTAATAATCTTGTTTTTATGTGCCTACACAACGAAGTGATCCCCTCGGAAATCTTCACTCCGTTGAATTTCCACGTACACAACCTATTTATTGATTATGGTTGTAATGCGTATCGATTACGACAGTGCAATATTTCTTCGCGAAAAGAACGCGAATGTAGTTTTCATTATGCAATCTCAGATTCGATTTCCGGTTACGGAAGCCGCCATATTGCTTTGCATCCGTAGGTTTCAATTCCTCCAATCACCGAGTGAAATCACGCGAACAGATTTGCGAAAAGCGCGTTGTTAGATGCAATCTAATCAGAAGAATATAATCTGCCTAAACACAATGTACTCAATTTGCGAAATCAATAAAAGGTTAACACACAATAGAACCATTTTTGATCGTCTCTTTTTTATCATTTAAAAAAAAAAAAAAGTTTGTCGTTGTTTTACTTTAACGTGACAAGTCATCAGGGACGGACAGCGTTTCTACAGAAATGCTTAAATAAGGAGGTGAAAGCATCGTCAAATGGATGTGCCATTTATCTAATATAGTGTGGAACACATGTAAAGTTCTGGAAGATTGGAAAAACGGAGCGGTTGTTTGCATTCCTAAGAAAGGTAACCTTGTTAATTATGATAATTATAAAGGTGACCCTTCTCCATATACTAGGGAAACTTTATTTTCAAATGATCCCGAACCTTATACGTGACCTGGTTGACCAAGAGCTACGTGAACAACACGCCGGATTCCGACCAAAACGTTATTGTGCAGAAAATCTTTTTACGCCGCGCCGTATAATTGAGAAATGTGTCGAATTTAAAAAGCCTCTTGCCATCAGTTTTATAGATTTTTTCAATGCATTCACAGCATTCAATGGCCATCACTTTGGATATTCTTGCACAAGTATGGCCTTTCGAAAAAAGTAATCACTGCAATAAGACAAATTTATGCAAACTCCAAATGGTGCATACAAACAGAAGATGGTTTCAGCGACTGGTTTGTGGTAATCATTTGAGTTTACCAAATATCCTTGCTTTCGCCATTACTCTTTGTCATAGCCATTGATTGGCTATTAAAAAATTCAATCAAGGATCATAGTATAACGTGGGTCAACGTTCGTAAACTTTCTGATATAGACTCTGCAGACAATATTGCTGCACTTAGCAATGAATAGCACTGATCTACAAGGCATTGTCAACAATGTCAAGGTTGAAGCAGGGAGCAATGGTCTTTATATCAGTGCTTAGAAAATTAAAAACATGCTCTCTGTAGCCACCTACAAATGTCTTTATCGACCAAAATGAAATAGCTATAGCTGACAAAACGTTGAAATAGCTATATTTGACAAAACGTTGAAATAGCTATAGTTGACAAAACGTTGAAATAGCTATTGTTGACAAAAAGTTGAAATAGCTATAGTTGACAAAAAGTTGAAACAGCTATAGTTGACAAAACGTTGAAATAGCTATAGTTGACAAAACGTTGAAATAGCTATAGTTGACAAAACGTTGAAACAGCTATAGTTGACAAAACGTGTAAATAGCTATAGTTGACAAAACGTTGAAACAGCTATAGTTGACAAAACGTGTAAATAGCTATAGTTGACAAAACGTTGAAACAGCTATAGTTGACAAAACGTGTAAATAGCTATAGTTGACAAAACGTTGAAACAGCTATAGTTGACAAAACGTTGAAATAGCTATAGTTGACAAAACGTTGAAACAGCTATAGTTGACAAAACGTTGAAATAGCTATAGTTGACAAAACGTCGAAATAGCTATAGTTGAGAAAACGTTGAAACAGCTATAGTTGACAAAACGTTGAAATAGCTATAGTTGACAAAACGTTGAAATAGCTATAGTTGACAAAACGTTGAAATACCTATAGTTTCATAAACGAGGAAGGCAATAAGGAATAAGAGTTGGAATGCAGGATAGTAAAAACCTCGTCAGTATATAATCAGTTTTGTCAGATCTGAAAAAAAAAGACTCACCTTCAGAACTCAATTAAAATTTTACAACAGGAGCGTTTTGTCGTGTAGGTTGGTTTCCGCACTCGATGGTTTTCCTTAATATTTCAACTGTTTTTTTTATATCAGTGGGGTGCGTTTTGTTGAGTCTTTTCTCAGGTTTTTCGTAATTAACGTTGCTACAATTATTGGTATCTTTTTTAATGTGCCATGCTTCTTTTTCTACCTCCTAGATCTTCACCCTATGTCTGCTGGGACAATTGTTGCTTATGAGTTTGTCAGTTTGTACTTCCATGTCCCAGAGGAGTTTATAACCGTTAGCAAGACCCAACCCGGATGTGAAAGTTACACCTTCGATTAGCCCAATAGAAATTCTCACCATTTTGCCTATGGTGATATACTGGATAAGGAAGAAACTCGTTAGGTTCCTAAAGTGGTAATTCTCATTTCATCTTATTTTTAAACACACACACACACACACACACACACACACACACACACACACACACATATATATATATATATATATATATATATATATATATATATATATATTTATATGACAAAGGAAGGATGAGAGTAATCCGATGTAATGGGAAATGAAAAAGGAACAACCAAGAGATATTTTTTATATATTCATCAACGTTTCATCTTTATTGTAAGACTTCCTCAGGATGATAATTTAAAGAAAAATGTCATGCAAGTACATCGAAATATTTGGTTGACATGATGGGTTGATGAGAAAAAGTAGTAGCCGTGGCTACTAAGAGCGATGCACCATTCTCATCAACCTATTATGTCAACCCAATATTTCGATGTACTTGCATGACATTTTTCTTAAAATTATCATCCCGACGAAGTCTTACAATAAAGACCAAACCTTGATCAATATATAAAAAATATGTCTTGGATTTTCCTTTTTAATTTCTTATATATATATATATATATATATATAGATATATAGATATATTTTTTTATTCGTAAAAACATGTACAAAACGGCTACTACACTGGCATGACGATGTTATCGATCAGTAGTTATTCGAAACTAAGATCTCAACAAGCGGAAAAATCTGATCTTTCACTTAGATGTTCATATTGCAAAAGAATGAAAAGAAAGTAACTGTATATATATATATATATATATATATATATATATATATTCAAGTATTATAAAATAATTATTTAATATTTCCTAATGCGATAAAAATATGCTCAATATTGTGGATAGAGCATGATTATAGAAGAAAACTGATAATAGAAGAAATGTAATATTACATACTTTACACGTTTAATAAATTAAAACAGTACAACAAAGAATAGTTTATTGAAAATTCATTTAAACCTAGATTTTCTAAGGAAACAAGTCCTCTCTTCAGAAAGAAAAAGCAAAAATCATTATTACAAACACTTTTGACTCCTTTCACCATTCACTTCTTATTTTTTTAAATTTCATAAACTATTGATAATCTTTTACAAAATTTTGCAAATCAATTATGTGAACCAAAACTTGTTAAATAATGGTGTGTTCCTTCTGAAGAGAAGACTCGTTTCTTTGAAAAATACTTTTCATATTCCTGTTCTTGTAAGCTTCTTACATACAGTGGCTTTATGCCTTGTCTAAGGCGATTTTCATAAAAAAGGGGCCATTATCTAATTAGTGGGTGGATAGAAATAATAATTAACGATATTTAGGTGAAGGAACTGTTAAAGACAATAAAATATTAACAGAACCCAATTATGCTCCAAGCTATATAATGTAGAGATCTTCGCATCTCAAGAGGCAGATCCGAAACAGTCAATAGAATTCACACCGTAAAAAGGTCTCCTGAACTTAGGCGTTGTACCAGACTCGTTACGCTTAAAGATTGACTCTCTTAAAAAGTTATAACAGAACCGAATTTGAATTTTTCAGTGTCCTGGCTTTGTTTCATACAAGCTGTGGACACTTTTTCGTTTTGAGATCTTGTTTGTGTCAAGAGGTTCAGTCGAAGTAATCACCGTTCAACAACTTGCACCCTCATGTGATAAAAAAATAACACAACTTGGAACAGAGGGGTGCGAGCTGGGTAGATCGACAACCGGATATTTAGACCGACTACGGACGAAAAACCAGTTCGTAGTTATTAAAAATATTACAGCTACACTGAAGAGCCGTAATAAGGAAAAACAGATATATTTGAATAACTCTCTCTCTCTCTCTCTCTCTCTCTCTCTCTCTCTCTCTCTCTCTATATATATATATATATATATATATATATATATATATATATATATATATATATATAAATTAGAGGCAAAAATGCCTTCAAAAACCATGTATTAGATGCGAGTAATTAAATCAAAAGAAAAACATTTCGAAACATTTAACAAAATATTTCAAAATACCTTCCGTTTTTTTTTTCTTCATCTTGATTTTTTTTTTTTTAGCTAATATTTCGCTTGACAAAAACAAGCTTCGACAGAGCCAAGACAAATAAAGGTATAACCTTTTTTTTCCATAATTTACTTCCTGGTGTTGGTGAAGTGTCACGTCCGGTGTTGTGGACTATTGTTGAAAATGTATGTTTTAAATAGAATAGAACTTGATTGCGCATGGTCGCTGCGAGTTATAAATTAGGAAAGTTCATTTTATAAAGCATCTTTTGAAAGTTAATATAAATATAGAGGCAAAATGCCTTCAAAAACCATGTATTAGATGCGAGTAATTAAATAAAAATAAAAATAAAAATATTTCGAAACATTTAACAAAATATTTCAAAATACCTTCCGTTTTTTTTTCTTCATCATGGTCTGATTGTAGATTTGTAGAGGTAGAGAATAGCCTCAGGCGTGAGAAAGTTTTTGGAGCAATAGAGAGAACTGATTTTACGAGAAGCAGAAAGAGCAATGGATCTAATGCATGAACTCTAGAAAGATCTGATGAGAGAGAAAGACCAAGAAGTTTAAGAGTCGATTTCTCCTCAAGAGAAGAGCAAAGAAAAAATCGTTGTATAAAAAATGGCATCGAATGGCTAGACAAGAGTTGGAATCAGTGTATAAACCTTAAAGGAGACTATGCTGATGAAGTCGAATTTTGATTCAAAAAGTTGTTTTAGTAGTTAGGCCCGGAACATATTTAGTCATGTGTTTAGTTCTATTTATCTTCCTCCGACAAGGTAAGATGTGACACAAGGTCGGGAAAGTGGGATTTGAAAAACCAGCGCCCGAGAATTATTATCATTATCATTTAAAAATTGCCTGGGCAGCCCCGTCGGCATTCCCCGGTAGGAGCGCCTCAGGTGATTAGCAATAAACTAACCCCTTCTCAAAGGGTGGGAAGGCAAAGCCTGGGAGGGTGCACCTCCTAGAACTGCACAGGACGGACAACCGATAGACCGGCGTAAATCAAGACCCGAAGGCCCAGACAATACCGGTCTATTGGGTGGGGAAATCGTTGTTGTTATTCGTATTAACAAACAGATAAGAAAATGGTGACAAAATCTACACATTTCTTTTTTATCAAAAACCTATATATTTGGATGACAAAGTAAGGAGAGGACAGACATGAACTTTGTTTATTTGTTTGCAGGAGTTCATCATCTTTATGGTTTCCGAATCGAATATGCTTCGAGAGAAAAAAAGGTATTTGAGAACATTTATCGGCTCTTGTATTAATATGGGACCTTCAAACTTAATCGTGGGGATGGCACAGTTGCTTAGTTGGTATCGACGCGGACTGAGAACCTGGGTGTGCCAGGTTCAAATTCAAGTCATTCCACTGAAAACGCGTCCATCAAACCCACATGACACTTGTGTCTAATCTCTCCTGGAGGGGGGATAAATAGAAATCACATTAACACTTGTCGGCCTTGATAAAGTGGTGGTTTCTGTTTATATTTAAAAAAAAAAATCATGGAAGTAAAGAACAAACAAGGCAAGAACAATAGAGAATGATTTTTTATAGTGGGTTTATTAGGAACAAACGACTGGTGCAAAGTTACATAAGTTAAATAAGCGTAAACCGTTTTCATGTTAATATAGTTAACATACGTGGAAAAGACTTTCGCATATATTCATTTAGATAACATTTAAAACACTAAACTACGAGAAGAAATGCCAAACCAAAAAATTAGGCGAAAAAATATATTCGGCATATTTATAAACAAAGAGAAATATGCTAGCTAAGGAAGAACGGCGTTTAAAAACTTGAGTTATCGTTCTTTCGTAGCTAGCCTCTTTTCGATAGGTTTAGATGGCGAACATATTTTTCAGAAGAAAAGGCATCGAATGGCTATAGAAACGTTGGAATAAGTGCATCAATCTTAAAGGAGACTATGTTGATGAATAAAGTCGAATTTTGCCTAAAGGGTTGTCTTATTAGTTAGTCCCGGATCATATTTAGTGATGCGTTAAGTATTAACATATAAATCACTGAGTTTATTCGTATTAACAAACAGATGAGAAGATAATGACAAAATGTACACATTTCTTTTTTCTTATACAACAAAAAACCTATATAATAGGGTGACAACGTCAGGGGTGAAAATCTGAGGAATCTTGCCCCCCCCCCCTCCCCTGATAAACTAGGGGTACAGGAAACGCCTGCATTTCGATTCTACTTTTTTTTATATATATTATTGCCGTGCGTTAACGAGAAATGCAAGACGAGGGTGAGGCGTAGGGAGCGTAGGGAGCCCCAAATCTACAAATTCTTGTCGATTCAAGAAATACACGTCGTAAAGAAATATGTCATTTAGATTCTAAAATAATATCGAGGCAAGTGCATAGAAACTAAAGGGGTCCGCGATGTAGAGAGAGTGGGGGTTAAGAGCTATGTAGACATCAGGGGTTAGGGTTAGGGTTATGTGGAAATAGGGGGTTGGAGGTGTTGAAGCATTTCCGGTTGTTCTACGACTTCAAAGAAATGCCAAAGAACAATGTGTAGTTTTTTGCCCCCCCCCCCCCCCAGAAAAAAAAATAGAGTTTTGGGACGGAGGTTTGAATTAATGCAAATTGCTTATGTATATATATATATATATATATAATATATAATATATATATATAATATATATATAATATATAATATATATATATATATAATATATATATAATATATATATATAATATATATATAATATATAATATATATAATAATATATATATAATATATATAATATATATATAATATATATATATATAATATAATATATAATATATATATTTATTTACAAGTATCATATATATATATATTTTTGTTTTGTTTTGTTTATTATCTACGTACGTATACCTTTCGTCCTTTTTAATCGGGACTCATCAGCATAGAGATATAACTATTCAATACTGGTCGCGTGATTCGAACCCCCGGGATATGACTATTTTACAACGCAAATCCCAACATCTAGAACCATACGGCCACCGCTTAATAGCTAAATAAACAGTGATAATTTTAACACTTATTCGGCGGCTTTGACGTCAGGAGACCGTTCTACTTAATGAAAGGAACGATGCATATATAGCTTACAGTGCCTATCTAGAAGTTTTTTTTAGGGGCTACAAATAATATATATATATATATATATATATATATATATATATATATATATAATAGAGTGGTGATGAGAGTGGTAAATATAATTTAATATTTATGAATATTATATATATATATATATATATATATATATATATATATATATATATATATATAATATTCATAAATAAATATTGAATTATATTTACCACTCTCATCAGTGCAGAGAAGTAATAATTTCAGACGGTCACAAGGCATGAACTCGGTTCACAGAGTCACCTTTGACTTCGCACACTTTCTATCTATCCTCTTTGCCAAAGGAAATTATCACGTGATACGCAGAAATCATGTTATATATCACGTATCAACGGACTATAAACATCAAGACAATCAATAAAACTCAATGAACCTAATCGGAGCCTAGCTTTGTAGCTTCAGTGAATGTCTATTTTATTAAAATCTCCAAACAGTGCTCAACTTGAATTTTCTTAAAGGGGATTTTATAATAATACTAGACCACCCGTGACCCGTTGGGTCAGTTTGTTATATTAGCTATGGAATTCATGTATGAGCGTGACACTGGTGGCATAAAGAAAATAGGTTTTTTTTACATAACAGAAGCATTTCTATGAAAGTATATTAAAATGAAAAAAGACTATAGATAGATTTCTATGAGTCGTTCTGTTTATTATAATTGTTTTTTTTTTAAATTACAGTTACTGAATTATAAGTGGTTGGTTAGGGCGATTTGAGAAAGGAAGGGTGTACAGCAGGCTTTCTCGCGTACGTAACGAAAACAGAGGGAGTAGGAGTGGTGAAATCTATGAGAGGGAAAGTGGGAGGTGGTTTTGTTCACCGACCGCTAGTATGGCTGATATTAATAATGAGTGTTGTTTTTTTGTTTGTTTGTTTTTGTTTTTTTAAAAGGGAGGAGTTTTTTTGAAACTGCGACAGACTTTACGAAGTCCTCCCGTTGAATGTTTTTAGTCGTGAAGAAAACAAATAAACTATTTGATGAAATTAAATGAAATTGTTTAAAAATTTCCAGAATGAAAAATTTCATGCCTTCGTTAATCATAATAGAGAATAACGGAATTGGAATAACAGATTGAAGACGATGCTATTTACACATGCGCAACCGGATGTTGAAAACCGGAAAGCTGAAAGCTGATTGCAAACATACAAGAACAATAGAGTTTTAGTATTATATAGATTTATAAATAAATATTTAATTGTATTTACATACATATATACATATATTACATACATATATTACATACATACATTTACATACATATATTACATACATATATTACATACATATATTACATACATATATTAGATATATATATATATTACATACATACATTTACATACATATATTACATACATATATTACATACATATATTTACATACATATATTACATACATATATTACATACATATATTTACATACATGTATTACATACATATATTACATATATATATTACATACATATATTTACATACCTATATTACATACATATATTACATACATATATTACATATACATATTACATACATACATTTACATACATATATTACATACATATAGTACATACATATAGTACATACATATAGTATATACA
>OY744538.1:26641405-26643905 GCA_963556195.1 Sepiola atlantica
CCCGACAGAAAAAAGGCCACTGAATTGGCCAAGTTTCTGCCAGACTGATTGTCGAGGACGTATCCGCGACTGATAACTTTCAGTCAAAAGTCTCTGAACAACAGACGCTGCTCCTAGCCTGCGTGCAGGTTGACTGTACTGACTGTCCGTTTGGTATTCGCTTATATAACCAGTAACCGGTGACCGACTCCCGGTGCAACTTTTGAATTAAGCGTGGGTGTATTATTCTAGACTTCTGATTGGTTGAAATCTGATGTCAGTAACCAATCAGAGTTAAGTATTTTATATGAAAAAAAAATTTTTTTTTGCTGCTACTGCTACTGCTGGAAGAGAGTTACACAAAGGAAAGGCCCCGACAAATCATACTTCTTCTAGTGATAGGATGAATGAGGGGTCCAGAAAGGGCCCAGTGGCGAGAACATATATGTTGCTACAACGATTAAATGGCAGGATGAATGCGAGCATTTATCATGAAGCAGTTAGGAAGTCGGCGAATGACATGCTTGTTATGAGCTGATCTCATAGAGATAACCTCGCACGTAGAGGAAAGAAGCTGTCAGACAAGTTAATTAAAAAATACATATTTATTGTGTTTCATTGTGAATATGAACCCGGAGAGAGAAAAAGAGAAAGAGAGAATGAGAAAGAGAGAGATTTATATTTTTAATGTTCATTCAATCTTTATTTTACAGATGGTTCACCGCTTATGAAGGCCCGGTGGCCACTCGAGGATAGTGGTTAAATAAATCGTGAGCTTGACGATGACTGCTACCACAGGAGGATTGAGAAACAGTGGGTAGGATGGGAAGAAGATTATTTAAGAGGACTTTATTACCCAAGAGGACGACTCAATAAATACCTGAAGATGATTATAGTTTAGTCGGCTGCGAAGCAGCGTCGCGGTAACGTGTTCCACAGGTGCGCGCGTTATATTTATGAAATGCTAGTCCTTAAGCGTGACAGACTGACACGCCTCTTACATGGATGCGTTGACGCATTTAAAACTGAAAAGCGTAATAGACTGACGGACTGATGGTCCCTGGGATGACACCAAACATCCTTGGAAAAAGTGTTCGCCCAACTTCTACACCAACATTCCGAAATCCATATTTCCCTGCCCTTTTTAAAACTGATCAAAGTGTAGTATCTGTTCCGATGGATACTGCACCCCATAGACTGGTATTGTCTTGGCCTTCGGGGCTTGATTTACGCCGGTCTATGGGTCTGTCCTGTGCAGTTTTAGGAGGTCCAGCCTCCCAGGCTTCGCCTCCCCTTTTTGGAGAGGAGTAAGTTTATTGCTTTCTGCCTGAGGCGCCCCTACCGGGGAATGTCGACGGGGCTGCCCAGGCAATTTTTAAACCCCACTTCCCCGACCCGACCTTGGGTCACATCTTACTTGTGGGAGTAAGATAAAAACTGTCATTGTGCCTAACTCTTGGAGAGGAGTAAATCAATACCCTATTTACAAACCTCATCAACTACCCATGCTCTCTCTACCACAATTATCTTGGGTATGACAGAAAAATTCATTAGATAGTGTGACCCCTATTTAGGGGCTTTGAGGGAGCGGAATCACTAATCAGTTGCCATTATTCCAAGGTCAACTCTGACCCGGAGTATTTGTAGTACCTGTCAGTGTCCTATTTTATAGGTTAAATAGAATCTGTCATTTGCAAAGTATTTACAAAATATACGACTACAAAACTAATTTATTTACAACCCATTCATATACAAAGGTGAATGGCGTAGTGTAGTGGTTACAGGTGCAGAATACAAGCTCAATGAACAAGGTTCGAGTTCTCTCAGGGCTATTGGCCTACTTTCATAAATACACTTGGGAAAGATATGATTACATAGTAGAATATACTTAATTTTCAGACCTTGTTTGTGCAACTAGTCTAGGAGAAGAAAATCATAAATATTTAAGTATTTATCCTGGCATTGTTTCCCGTCATCCTGGATTTCATTTTGTCACTAGACTTAAACAATGCCAGTTCACCATACGTAGGGTTGGGTATTGCGCACCTCTTGCTTTGCTATATACTCTCCACATAGAACCTTTACACGGGGTATCCATGGTATATCGAAATTGTAAATATGCCATATACAGAACATATATTCATAAAATGGAATAAATATTTGAAGTTACTAAAATAAATGACTCTATTCGACATTAAATAATCGGGATAAGGTTTGATATGCTAAAAAAACAAACCAAACCAACGGATTGACAGACAGAGAGAACCTCATATAGAGTTGCTCTGGGAGCCGAACACCTGTGAGGTACTGGCTATATAAGCAAGAACCAATCACAGTCAGAGAGTAAGACGATACCTGCCACCACGAATCCTTGATAGACGTTTCCATAACAACATGGGCAAACAAATATAGCCTAGGCCGCTGAGCCAAAGATTTTTGGCACGCTACACTAAAGACATGCACGAACTCACTCACAAGTTCACACATATACAAATAAAACAAAACGCAAAAATGCATACGC